>JAPMLY010000455.1:0-216250 GCA_026401115.1 Tetraselmis chui | reverse complement strand
CAATGCTAGGCAGGCCGCGTCTCGAGACAGATGACGTCAGTTAGACAGCTCTAACGCCTGACACGTAAGCGTGCCTTACATGCGTAAGTAATTTGGGCAAAAACCTATTTAAGCCCTGTGCAGTAGAGGGAGGTGACAGAACCATTTAACAATTCCATTGTTCACTTACAACATCTACCGCCTAAGTACAGTAGTGAAACATCTTTCACCATTGCCTCTCGACAACATCATTTTGCCATCTTGCAACGACAGAACTAGACAGATTAGAACTGATTTGTGCTAGCGTTTAGCTTTCAGAGGCTAACCGCCACACTGGTTTCGGAGCTCTCTGGTCGACGCACGTTTTCGTTGCTCATTGACTCGCTCGACGTTGCCTGATTGATTCGAGATGGCTTCTCTAGGACCCGGACATTACGTGGTGTTGGTAATTCACGTTGGAGGAACTAAACTGTCGGAAGTTAAGATGGTATTACAACGTGAGCCTCGTTTTGGTAAAACTTGGTTCCCTGCTAGCTCTATCTTGCCTAACGAAGAGCCTGTCGACGCTGATGTTCGTGAGTTACACGAGGAAACCGGTCTCGTTTCTGACACCAGATGATTTCACGCTGTGGAGTGACGCTCCTGTCCGAGTTACGCTACCTCAAGGACGACAGCTTATTTACGTGTACTAGGCTTCTATTCCTGTCATGATTGCTACGAACAACTTACGCACACCTGCTCAGGTCGAGCAGGCTGTTACATCACAGTCGACAGTTAATCCGGATGGTACTTACGTCGTCCCGGAAACAATTAACATTGACGGTCTGAGCCTTACGCCCGCTCAGACGGGGTTACTTCGTGCTGAAAAGCACAAGAGTGAGTTACTTCACTTCGGTTACGTGACTCAATGGGAAACTTTTTGCTGAGCAGTCTACCAACACGTTCCGGTTCTGCAAGACGACACATATATTCCGAGACAGTTTCACATGCACTCCCGGTTTACGACGGTCGACTCTGGTCATGTCTGGATGTTAATTCGCGGACACATTAATCGGCTGACTGGTGTAGGGCCTACATATTTACGTGTGGGAATGCCGATGCCTACCCACAATTTGGCTGGACTACATGTTACCCTCACGGAGACTCAGCGTAAGGCTGCAATTAATTCGCCGTTACAGAATGGCCAAAAAGCTAATGAACTGGAGGATTGGCTTGAAGCTCAGCCTCAGCGTTTTCTAATGCTTGGAATTGCGGCTGATTCGTACGACTCAGTTATATGGGTTACTTCACAGTTCTCATGACATTTGAACGGGTGGTGGCTGAACCGGAAAACTTAGTCTGCTATTCCATCTACGTACAACGAGCTTGTTACGGAGTTACGCAAGACAACGTTTCTTCCGAACATTCAGGACGACGCGATTAACGCTTTGCTTAGCTTTACGCAGAGCAACACGATGAGTTACGCGTTCTACACTAAGCAGTACAACGACTTCTTACGTCGGTCTCGCCAGAACCCGACAGCTGATGTTCAGTGTGTGCGCTTCATTAACGGCTTAGCGAATTCTACGTTGAAGAACCAGGCAAAGTCCCACCGAGCTCAGAAGGGGTACCAAATTACTTTGGTGGAGCTGCAAAACTTCCTGAATGACATCGTTACGGATTCGCCGGAACTCGGCAACATTCGGTCTACTGCTGGCCCATCTGCCCAGCCTACGCGCAAGCGCAACCTTGAGGACCCTCTCGACGAAGCCTCTAAAATCTGGAAGCGTAGTGGAGGTGGCCGTGGTCGTGGCCGCGGACGTGGACGTGGTGGAGGCAACAATGGTGGACGTGGTCAAACATCTGGCCGCGATGATTTCAACACACTCGCAAAAGCGATGACACTTGAGGAACGTAAGCGTCATATGGAGGAGGGACTATGCTTCAAGTGCCACAAGAAGGGACACCGACTGTTCCAATGCCCGGAGTGGAAGGGCAAGGCACCAATAGAATCTAAGAAGCAATGATGGTGGCAAGGCTGTTCTACCAACGAACTGGAGCAGCCGGCTACATCTACTGTTCGTTCTGAGACAATGTTAGCGACAGAGGTGGTCGAAACACCTTCAACACCTCCATCGACTACAGTCGCGACACCTGCAACGCAAGTAGCAGGTCGTCGTCGTCAGACTAAGCAGAGATTGAGTCGTAAACCTGTAACAAGACGTTCAATTGATTGGAAACTGGTTGACTCAGTCTTTGACCCTGTGCATGCACGATTCAACTTCACATTGGAGGGATGTGCTGATGATGAAGGTCTAAACTCGCACCGTGACTTAGCTCACTGTTCGCCGAGTGACTCGATTCTTGAGAGAGACTTGACAGGAGAACGGGTGTTCATCAACCCACCCTGAGAGTTAGCTGAGCATATTGCACAACATTTTGAGGATTGTCGTCGAACATCTCCGACATCTACGATGGCTGTTTTAGTGCGACCGAAATGGGCGAAATTTACTCAAGTGACTAAGCACTGGAAACTCTACCAAGAATTCCCAACAAGGACAACGCTTTTTACTCGTCAGTCGCTGGAGAACCCAGCGCAGCATGAGGTGTGGTTGCTCCAGCTCCTTGGCATGTACAACTGTGGTTAGTCGACGCAGATTGTGCGTTTTGCGATACGACAACATCTATAGCCTCTGATCAACCCGCCTCGGTACATGTACCTCCTGACGACACGGAACCGTCCATCGCTACGCTGCGACAATTTTCCTCAACAGCTACAGCTCTATTGACTGATCTCACGGAAGCTCGCCCGTTAATTCGAACCGAGCTAAATGTGAAAACTCCTGATGGCGGACACCAAATTTCTGGATTAGTAGACTGCGCTGCGACGCTTGATTTTGTGTCAGAGGACTTTGTACGACGCTTTGCTTTACAGACTCGGAAGTCTGCGACTAAGACCCCAGTTCGACTCGCCAACGGACAGCAAGTAACTTCTTCTATAGTCTGCGATGTTACTTTTGAGCTGGCTCGACACGAATTCCACCGGACTTTTTACGTCTTACGTGATTTACGTACAACTGACTTAATCATGGGTTTACCATGGCTTGATGACGAACATGCCTCTTTAAAGTTTGGTACAACCAGGGTTTTTACACTGATGGATGGCACTCCAGTGGAAACTACACTCGAGGAACGACGCCCTGAGTGTTTGCTGCTGGCGTCTACTAAAGTTCAGAAACTCATGCGCAAGACGTGCCGCAGCAGAGGACGTCTTGCTGATTTTTACGTCATTGAACTTACGTCAGCCGCTGAACAACCGACAGACTTTCACACTGGAGAGGAGCGAACAGCAGAACAACGTGACAACTTCCGGTCGTTACTCTTCGATGACTTCCCGGAGTTACTGCAGCCTGTCGACTCTCCACCTGTAAGCCGACAGTGGGATCATCCCATTGAAACAACTGGCCCGATGCGACGCCAACGTCTGAACAGATTGTCACCCGCAGAGCGCGCTGAGCTAAATCGACAGCTCAAAGACGCAGTGGAGGCTGGTCTGGTCCGTCCCAGCTATAGTGAGTTCGGCTCGCCAATTCTTTTTGTGCGAAAAGCTGATAGCTCGCTACGTCTGTACATTGACTACCGTGGCCTTAACGAGGTTACGGGTAAAGATGCTTACCCACTTCCGCGTGTGGATGACACTCTGGACGAACTTAAGGACGCGAATTTTTACACACACCTCGACCTCGCCTTTGGATTCTGGCAAGTTCGAGTGCGTGACCAAGACGTTCACAAGACGGCTTTTCAGACCCCTGATGGTTTAATGGAATGGGTCGCCATGCCGTTTGGCATGTGCAATTCACCGGCTACATTTCAGCGGATGATGAATGACATACTTCGCGACTTTTTACATAAGTTTGTGAAAGTATACCTCGATGACGTCTGTATTTACAGTCGAACTCTGGAGGAGCACTTGGAGCACCTGCGTCTTGTGCTACAGCGATTCAAGGAGGAGGGGCTGAAATTACGCCTTAAGAAATACTTCTTCGGACTGCAAGAGATGGAGTACCTGGGCTATATTGTGTCAGCCGGTAAAATTTCGGTTTCCACAAAGAAAGTCGAGGCCGTTGCAGACTGGCCAGTGCCCAAGACGCAGAAGGAGGTTCGCAGTTTCGTACAATTCTGCAACTTCTACGCCAGATTCATACACCATTTTAGCGACCTTACGGCTCCATTGACGGACTTACTGCGGAAGTCCCAGCCACGGAAGGTTACGCTGACGCCTGCCTGTTTGGAAGCCTTCGAGACTCTCAAGTTACGGCTCATTTCCGCGCCATGCCTGATCCTTCCGGAGGTCGGCTCGGACGCGACGTTCACCGTAGCTACAGATGCTTCAACATTGGGGATTGCAACAGTCCTGTTGCAAGACCAAGGAGGAGGTCTTCAACCAGTCTCTTACTGGGCGCGTAAGCTGAATCCAGCTGAGCGTGGTAACACTTACTCTGCGTACGACTTAGAAGCTTTGGCCGTATGCGAAGCTGTCAAGCATTGGAGGTGCTATCTTAAAGGATGCTCTAAGTTCCTTGTCGTAACAGACCACGACACACTGCGACATCTGCTCAGGCAACCGAACAATAGGCTGAACAAGCGGCAAGCAAGATACCTGCGGGATTTGCAACCGTATGTGGGCTCAATGACACTTGCATATCGCAAAGGAGCTCTTAACGAAGCTGACCCGTTGTAACGAAGCTGACTTCGTACCTCAGGCCACAATACCCTTATTTTGGGATGGCGAGGTTCCGTCAGATCGAGAATTACGACGGAAGTCCCAGCTGCTGTTTGAAGACGCGCGGTTAAATTTACAGACTGTTAACGCGCTGCAGCTAAGCCTTGAGTTCGCTGATCTCATTCGCGAGGGGTTCTCACAAGACTCGTTTTATGGGGACGAGGGTGAGTGGACGAAAGACAGCCGGATAGAAGCCAGAGACGGATACTTTTGGTGTCTCAATCGCCTTTGTATACCACAGAACTCTGAGCTCCGACTGAGATTGATCACAGAGTTGCACGAAAGTTCGTCAGCTGGTCACAAAGGAGTTGCTAGCACTCTTGCTAAAGCACTCGACAGATTCTGGTGGAAACGAATTCGCCAAGACGTGAAAGATTTCTGTGAACGCTGCGTCGTGTGTCGACGAGCAAAGATTCGACCGCAGATGGCTGCGACTCTTTACCCATTACATGTTCCACCCAGACCGTGGCATACAGTTGGTCTTGACTACTTGACACACTTGCCTGAGAGCAATGACTTTAATAGTGTGCTGATTGTGGTAGACCATCTAACTCGAATGGCCCATTTTCTGCCATGTACAGAGTCGATTACTGCCAAAGAAACTGCAACTTTGTTTTTACAGGGAGTCTACCGTTTGCATGGACTACCCCGAGTGCTGATCAGCGACCGCGACCCGAAATTCGTCAGTGCCTTCTGGCAGACACTTTGGAGACGCCTCGGAACGCGTCTGAACATGTCTTCCAGTCGACATCCAGAAACAGATGGACTGACAGAGCGCGTGAACAGCACATTTCAGCAGCTTCTTCGTTGATTCTGTTGCTATGATGGCTCTGATTGGACGACACTGCTACCGCAAGTGGAATTTTCGTACAACGCTTCGCGTGCACTCGGAATTGAGCACACACCGTTCGAGGCTAACTTTGGATTCTCTCCTGAGGAGCCTCATGACCTGCTGTTCAGCATGCGACCGTCGATTCCAGTTTCGCAACACGCAGCATAACGGTTAAGATTGTTACATGAAGTACACACCATGGTACGCTTAGTGTTACAACTACACAAGGATGAGATGCAAGCACGTACGGAACCGTCTACAACGCCTCAATTCGCTAAGGGAGACAAGGTGTCAGTCGTCACAACAAACCTTTTTCTGCGAGGACAACCGAACCGGAAACTCAGAGACAGACAGCTTGGACCTTTTTCAGTGGAGGAGCACATTGGGAAACACAGTTACAGATTGAAACTTCCAGCGACAGTACGCTTACATCCTGTGTTCCATGTTAACAACTTGCGACCATGCTCTACCGCTCCACTACGACCAGCTGTCCCGGTGACTGTACTTGAAGGAGACGACGAGGAGTGTGATGTCTCGCACATCTCTGCTGTGTGCATCAATTCGCTACCTGGACGACGAGGCAAATATTTGCTCTTCATGACGCACTTCAGCGATGACGACATTCCACCTGTCTGGCACCGGTTGAACGAAGTGCACCGAACGATGGCGTTACAAGAATTCTTGGAGACGCCCCAATGGCACAAATTTGCCAAGACTCAGGCGTACATCGACTTCATGCACGCTCACCCAGCGCGCATTCCTGAGTCCAAGTAACTGCTACAGTAAAGGAGCCAAGAACCACGGAGGTCTGCCTCGCGGCTGCCTCATTGATCTGTCAAGAGGGGGAGGGTACGAGTGTGACGAGTACTGTCCTGCAACAGTATATTGCAGGACATTGTACAGGTACTCGTTACGGATTCCAATTCGTGCTTTTCCACAGGACGGACGTATATACGTGGACACGTCGCTACTGCAATATTGTAAGGGTGCTGATGCTACAGTACGACCAGTACCTCCCGGTAAGTACAGATATGCATAATTAATCTAACTAGCCAGATGACGCGCCAAAGCGAGCTCTTCGATGCAGAAGGAGCCGCGTCGTGAAACCCAATGCTAGGCAGGCCGCGTCTCGAGACAGATGACGTCAGTTAGACAGCTCTAACGCCTGACACGTAAGCGTGCCTTACATGCGTAAGTAATTTGGGCAAAAACATATTTAAGCCCTGTGCAGTAGAGGGAGGTGACAGATCCATTTAACAATTCCATTGTTCACTTACAACATCTACCGCCTAAGTACAGCAGTGAAACATCTTTCACCATTGCCTCTCGACAACATCATTTTGCCATCTTGCAACGACAGAACTTGACAGATTAGAACTGATTTGTGCTAGCGTTTAGCTTTCAGAGGCTAACCGCCACAACTACGCCGGGTTGGCGTGAAGACAAGTCGCGTGAGAGCGGCACCTCCATAAGTAGTGTGTATTATACTTATTACACACTACTTATGTAAGAAGTAGGACTTGTCATTTGCAGATTTGGACCCAAATAGTTTCGGCCAAGATCACCGCCCGCCCGATAGTCCGGGCCGATTTTTTTCCGTGCGGGTAATCCGTAAATGGCGATCTGCATTTTCAACCGGTTTGCGAATCGATATTCATTTGGGACCCATTTGTTAAGATTTTCGGGCCAGAAATACAGTACGGGTATTGGATCGTGGTAAAGAAATAAGGGGATCGATGTTTACATACGACGTGGTCTGAGCTCCGGATGGAAAGCCAACAATGCGACGTCCTTTATAGCATGAACTATTCTTTCTAAGTGGTCGTGCTTCGAGTGAGTTCGGAAGAGAAGGGGGCAAGCATGCTAGTCCCTTAGCATGGCTATCGGAGTTAGTAATAGCATACCTTCCCTACCGGATTATATGCGGTTGGTTTCGGATACTAGTCGCGGTGCTTTGGCTATCTTTTCCGCTTCACATGAGTCTAGTTTAAAGGTTTCGTTCGATTGCTATACGATGGCAACGTACGGTGTGCTGGGCCTTAATGTGGAGCGCGCCTCTAATGTTAAGTAGTGTCCACGGCGCAAAGGTTCCCCCCCTACAATTTTGTGAATCTAGATATTCGTTGACGATATCGGGTACCTTTATGTCGGGTGAGCGCTCGACAATTGCTATACTTATGGACTACATGGCCCGGTGCCCGTGCCCTTGGTATGTCATTCGCTATTCGGGTCCACGATCGGGATGTCCACGTGCTTGAAGAGTTTATGCTTGAAGCGGGGCTACTATGGGGTGGGACTTGCAATTGGAGGTCCGCCGTATTCGGTCGGGACCTTCTCGAGGTCGACATGGGGATGTGGTGTGACTAGACTTCATCGCCCCACACCGTCATCTTGTTGTTGTTGTGATAGTCACAAGCAGCGCTCGCACGAACACCAGTGTCCTTGAGATGGGCGCTCGCCTCCCACTCCCGGGCAATCTTTCGTTGGGAGCTCAGAATGGCAAACTCGATGCAGACCTCTTGACTTCCGCTTTACTTGGCACGCCTTTGGTTATGTCGGTCCATGATTACCACCCCTTCGCTGTGCAAGATGGGGGCCAATTGGCGTATGTGGCGGTTGAGTTGGTTGATCGCGTGGCAAATTTGGTGGTAGTCTATCGTTTCCCGGCATGGGTGTAGCGGACTCTCGTTCATCGCGTTGCGACAATTATCTCCGTATGCAACTTTACGTTCGTCGATCTATTTCTATTCCCTTTCGACGGTTCTGGGGGGGTGTGCGGCGAGAATTCATGCAAGGTCTTTTTGCTGCTCTTCATGGTACTTTGGGCTCTCATCTTCGCGATGCTTCGCAGGAGGGCAGTGCCGATGCTGTGGCATGCCTAAATGTTCCTCGGGCTAAGGGATGTGGGGGGGTTTTCCTCCTTATTCCTTGCCAAGGAGGAATCCTTATTGGCTTCCACTCCAATTTGTTATAGCACTAATTGTATGTTCGAGAGGTAATTGATGAAAGATGTTTCACTGCTGTACTTGGGCAGTAGATGTTGTAAATGAACAAAGGAATTGTTAAAAGGTTCTGTCACCTCCCTCTACTGCACTGGGCTTAAATAGGTTTCAGCCCAGACTGGTTACGCCTGCAAGCTATGCTTACGTGTCAGGCGTTAGTGCTGTTCAACCGTCGTCATCTGCCTCGAGACGCGGCCTGCCTAGCATTGGGTTTCACGACGCGGCTCCTTCTGCATTGGAGAGCTCGTTCTGGCGCGTCATCTGGCTAGTTAGATTAATTATGCATATCTGTACGTACCGGGAGGTACTGGTCGTACTGTAGCATCAGCACCATTACAATATTGCAGTAGCGACGTACCCACGAGTATACGTCCGTCCTGTGGAAAAGCACGAATTGGAATTCGTAACGAGTACCTGTACAATGTCCTGCAATGTACTGTTGCAGGACTGTACTCGTCACACTCGTACCCTCCCCCTCTTGACAGATCAATGAGGTCGCCGCGAGGCAGACCTCCGTGGTTCTTGGCTCCTTTACTGAAGCAATTACTGGGACTCAGGAATGCGCGCTGGGTGAGCGTGCATAAAATCAATGTACGCCTGAGTCTTGGCGAACTTGCGCCATTGGGGCGTCTCCAAGAATTCTTGTAACGCAACTGTTCGATGCACCTCGTTCAATCGGTGCCAGACAGGTGGAATGTCGTCATCACTGAAATGCGTCATGAAGAGCAAATATTTGCCTCGTCGCCCAGGTAGCGACTTGATGCACACAGCAGAGATGTGTGAGATGTCAAACTCCTCGTCGTCTCCTTCAGGGACAGTCACCGGGACAGCTGGCCGTAGCAGAGCGGTAGAGCAGGGTCTTAAGTTGTTAACGTGGAACACAGGATGTAAGCGTACTGTCGCTGGAAGTTTTAATCTGTAACTGTGTTTCCCAATCTGCTCCTCCACTGAAAAAGGGCCAAGCTGTCTGTCTCTGAGTTTCCTGTTCGGCTGTCCTCGCAGAAAAAGATTTGCTGTGACGACTGACACCTTGTCTCCCTTAGCGAAGTGTGGCGCTGTAGACGGTTCTGTGCGCGCTTGCATCTCGTTCTTGTGTAGTTGTAACACTGAGCGTACCAAGCTGTGTACTTCCTGTAACAATCTCAACCGTTCTGTTGCGTCTTGCGAAAAAGGAATCGATGGTCGCATGCTGAAGAGCAGGTCAGGAGGCTCCTCAGGAGAAAAACCAAAGTTAGCCTCGAACGGCGTGTGCTCAATTCCAAGTGCACGCGAAGCGTTGTACGCAAACTCCACTTGCGGTAAAAGTGTCGACCAGTTGGAGCCATCATAGCAACAGAAGCAACGAAGAAGCTGCTGAAACGTGCTGTTCACGCGCTCTGTCAGTCCGTCTGTTTCTGGGTGTCGGCTGGTAGACATGTTTAGTCGCGTTCCAAGGCGTCTCCACAATGTCTGCCAGAAGGCGCTGACAAATTTCGGGTCGCGGTCACTGATCAGCACTCGGGGCAGTCCATGTAAACGGTAGACTCCCTGTAAAAACAAAGTTGCAGTTTCTTCGGCAGTAATCGACTCTGTGCATGGCAGAAAATGGGCCATTCGAGTTAGATGGTCTACTACAATCAGCACACTGTTAAAGCCGTTGCTCTCAGGCAAGTGTGTCAGGTAGTCAAGACCAACTGTGTGCCACGGTCTGGGTGGAACAGGTAACGGGTAAAGAGTCGCGGCCATCTGAGGTCGAATCTTCGCTCGTCGGCACACGACGCAGCGTTCACAAAAATCTTTCACATCTTGGCGGATTCGTTTCCACCAGAATCTGTCGAGTGCTTTAGCAAGAGTGCTAGCAACTCCTCTGTGACCGGCTGACGAACTTTCGTGCAGCTCTGCGATCAATTTCAGTCGGAGCTCAGAGTTCTGTGGAATACAGAGGCGATTGAGACGCCAAAAGTACCCGTCTCTGGCTTCTATCCGGCTGTCTCTTGTCCACTCACCATCGTCCCCATAAAACGAATCTCGTGAGAACCCCTCGCGAATGAGATCAGCGAACTCAGGGCTCAGCTGCAACGCGTCAACAGTCAGTGAATTTAACTGTGCGTCTTCAAACAGCAGCTGGGACTTCCGTCGTAATTCTCGATCTGACGGAACCTCGCCATCCCAAAATAAGGGTACTGTGGCCTGAGGTACGAAGTCTGGTCGCCGGCTTAACGGGTCAGCTTCGTTCAGAGCTCCCTTGCGATATGCAAGTGTCATCGAGCCCACAAACGGTTGCAAATCCCGCAGGTATCTTGCTTGCCGCTTGTTCAGCCTGTTGTTCGGTTGCCTGAGCAGGTGCCGCAGTGTGTCGTGGTCTGTTACGACAAGGAACTTAGAACAGCCTTCAAGATAGCACCTCCAATGCTTGACAGCTTCGCATACGGCCAAAGCTTCTAAGTCGTACGCAGAGTAAGTGTTACCACGCTCAGCTGGATTCAGCTTACGCGCCCAGTAAGAGACTGGTTGAAGACCGCCTCCTTGGTCTTGCAACAGGACTGCTGCAATCCCCACTGTGGAAGCATCTGTAGCTACGGTGAACGTCGCGTCCGAGCCGACCTCCGGAAGGATCAGGCATGGCGCGGAAATGAGCCGTAACTTGAGAGTCTCGAAGGCTTCCAAACAGGCAGGCGTCAGCGTAACCTTCTGTGGCTGGGACTTCCGCAGTAAGTCCGTCAATGGAGCCGTAAGGTCGCTAAAATGGTGTATGAATCTCGCATAGAAGTTGCAGAACTGTACGAAACTGCGAACCTCCTTCTGCGTCTTGGGCACTGGCCAGTCTGCAACGGCCTCGACTTTCTTTGTGGAAACCGAAATTTTTCCGGCTGACACAGTGTAGCCCAGATACTCCATTTCTTGCAATCCGAAGAAGCATTTCTTAAGGCGCAATTTCAGCCCTTCCTCCTTGAATCGCTGTAGCACTAGACGCAGGTGCTCCAGGTGCTCTTCCAGAGTTCGACTGTAGATACAGACGTCATCCAGGTAGACTGTCACGAACTTATGTAAAAAGTCGCGAAGTATGTCGTTCATCATCCTCTGAAATGTAGCTGGTGCATTACACAGGCCAAACGGCATGGCGACCCATTCCATTAAGCCATCAGGGGTCTGAAAAGCCGTCTTGTGAACGTCCTGATCACGCACTCGAACTTGCCAGAATCCAGAAGCGAGGTCGAGGTGTGTGTAAAAGTTCGCGTCCTTAAGTTCGTCCAGTGTGTCGTCCACACGCGGTAGCGGGTAAGCATCTTTACGCGTAACCTCGTTAAGACCGCGGTAGTCAATGCAAAGACGTAGCGAGCCATCAGCTTTTCGCACAAAAAGAATTGGCGAGCCGAATTCACTGTAGCTGGGGCGTATCAACCCAGCTTCCACTGCGTCTTTAAGCTGTCGATTAAGCTCAGCGCGCTCTGCGGGTGACAATCTGTTCAGACGTTGACGTCGCATCGGGCCAATTGTTTCAATGGGATGATCCCACTGTCGGCTTACAGGTGGAGAGTCGACAGGTCGCAGTAACTCCGGGAAGTCATCAAAGAGTAAAGACCGGAAGTTATCACGTTGTTCTGCTGTTAGTTCCTCTCCAGTGTGAAAGTCTGTCGTTTGTTCAGCGACTGACGTAAGTTCAATGACGTAAAAATCAGCATGACGTCCTCTGCTGCGGCGCGTCTTGCGCATGAGCTTCTGAACTTTCGTAGACGACAGGAGTAGACACTCAGGGCGTCGTTCCTCGAGTGTAGTCTCCACAGCTGTGCCGTCCATTAGTGTAAAAATTCTGGTTGTACCAAATTGTAAAGAGGCCTGTTCGTCATCAAGCCATGGTAAACCCAGGATTAAATCAGCTGTGCGTAAATCACGTAAGACATAAAAAGTCCGGTGAAACTCGTGTCGAGCCAGCTCAAAAGTGACGTCGCAGACTGTCGTAGAAGTCACTCGTTGTCCATTAGCGAGTCGAACTGGGGTTTTACTGGCAGACTTCCGAGTCTGTAAAGCAAAGCGTCGTACAAAGTCCTCTGACACAAAATCAAGTGTCGCAGCACAGTCCACTAATCCAGAAATGTGGTGTCCGCCATCAGGAGTTTTCACAGTCAGCTCAGTTCGAATTAACGGGCGAGCTTCCGTGAGGTCAGTCAGTAGGGCTGTAGCTGTCGAAGAAAATTGTCGCAGCGTAGCGATGGACTGTTCCGAGTCGTCTGTTGGTACAGGTACCGAGTCGGGTTGATCAGGTGCTGTAGGTTCTGGTGAGTCGTTAAACGCACAATCTGCGTCGACTAACCACAGCTGTACAGGCCAAGGGGCTGGAGCAACCACCTCCTGTTGCGCTGGATTCTCCAGTGACTGACGTGTAAAAAGCTGTGTCCTTGCTGGGAATTCTTGATAGAGTTTCCAGTGCTTAGTCACCTGAGTAAATTTCGCCCACTTCGGTAGTACAAATACAGCCATCGTAGATGTCGGAGATGTTCGACGACAATCCTCAAAATGCTGCGCAATCTGCTCAGCTAACTCCCAGGGTGGGTTGATGAACACCCTCTCTCCTGTTAAGTCTCTGTCTAGAATCGAGTCACTCGGCGAACAGTGAGGTAAGTCACCGTGCGAGTTAAGACCTTCATCATCAGCACATCCTTCCAACGTGAAGTTGAATCGTGCATGCAGAGGGTCAAAGACTGAGTCAACCAGTTTCCAATCAACTGAACGTCTGGTTACAGGTTTACGACTCTGTCTCTGCTTAGTCTGACGACGACGACCTGCTACTTGCGTTACAGGTGTCGCAACTGTAGTCGATGGAGATGCCGAAGGTTTATCGACGACCTCTGTCGCTAGCAGTGTCTCAGAATGAACAGTAGATGTAGCCGGCTGCTCCAGTTCATTTGTAGAACAGCCTTGCCACCATCATTGCTTCTTAGGTTGCATTGGTGCCTTGCCTTTGAACTCCGGGCATTGGAACAAACGGTGTCCCTTCTTGTGGCACTTGAAGCAAAGTCCTTCGTCCATGTGTCGCTTACGCTCCTCAGCTGTCATTGCATTTGCGATTGAATTAAAATCTTCGCGACCGGATGGTTGACCACGTCCACCATTGTTGCCACCACGACCACCATTGTTACCACCTCCACGTCCACGTCCGCGGCCTCGTCCTCGGCCACCCTTGTTACGTTTCCAGACGTTAGAGGCTTCCTCAAAAGGGTCTTCAAGGTTGCGCTTGCGAGAGGATTGGGTAGATGGTCCAGCAGCAGACCTTGCATTGCCTAATTCCGGCGAGTCTGTCACGACGTCATTCAGAAAGTTTTGTAGCTCCGCGAGCGTAATCTGGTAACCTAGTTGCGCTCGGTGTGATCTAGCCAGTCTCTGGAGGTCCACGTTTGCAAGACCAGTAATGAAGCGTACACACTGTACCTCCGCTGTCAGGTCTTGACGAGAACGGCGTAAGTAGTCGTTGTACTTCTTAGTAAAAAGCGCGTAACTCATCGTGTTGCTCTGTGTAAAACTTAGCAAAGCTTTAATTGCGTCATCCTGAATGTTCGGAAGAAACGTAGACTTGCGTATCTCCGCAACAAGCTCGTTGTACGTAGATGGAATTGGAGGATGATTTTTCCGGTTCAACCACCATCCACCAAGGAGTCCAGAAAACTGTGAAGTAACCCAGAACACTGCATCGTACGAGTCAGCTGCAATCCCAAGCATTACAAAACGCTGAGGCTGAGCTTCGAGCCAATCCTCCAGTACAGGTGGGTCTTGACCATTCTGGTACGGTGAAGTAATGGCAGCCTTACGCTGAGTCTCCGTAAGAGTCACTGATAGTCCTGCCAAGTTGTGGGTAGGCATCGGCTTTCCCACTCGTAAATCTGTAGGTCCCACTCCAGTCAGTCGGTTGATGTGTCCAACAATCAGCAGCCAGACAGAACCAGAGTCGACCGTTGTAAACCGGGGGTACATGTGGAGCTGTCTCGGGATAGACGTGTCTTCATGCATGACTGGAACATGTTGTGTCATTGCTCGATAGAAAGATTCCCACTGAGTCACGTAACCAAAGTGAAGTAAATCACTCTTGTGCTTCTCAGCACGAAGTAACCCAGTCTGTGCAGGCGTAAGTGTCAGACCGTCAGTGTTGATGATTTCCGGGACGACGTAAGTGCCATCCGGATTAACTGTCGACTGTTCCAAAACAACCTGCTCGACCTGAGCAGGTGTACGTAAGTTGCTCGTAGCAAACAGGACAGGAATAGACGCAGAGTACACGGAAACAAGCTGTCGTCCTTGAGGTAGCGTAACGTTCACAGGTTCACCACTCAACAGCGTCAAATCATCCGGTGTCAAAACAAGACCGGTCTCCTCGTGTAATTCGCGAATAGCAGCGTCGACAGGCTCTTCGTTGGGTAAGACAGAGCCAGCAGGGAACCAAGTTCTACCAGTACGAGGCTCACGCTGAAACACCAACTTCAAATCCGACCGTTTAGTTCCTCCAACGTGAATTACCAACACCACGTAATGACCAGGTCCAAGAGAAGCCATCTCAACTCAATCAAACAACGTCGAGCAGTTCAATAAGCGAACGAAAGCGTGCGTCGACCAAAGAGCTCCGAAACCAGTGTGGCGGTTAGCCTCTGAAAGCTAAACGCTAGCACAAATCTGTTCTAGTCTGTCTAGCTCTGTGTCGTAAGATTGCAATTGATGTTGTCGAGAGGTAATTGATGAAAGATGTTTCACTGCTGTACTTGGGCAGTAGATGTTGTAAATGAACAAAGGAATTGTTAAAAGGTTCTGTCACCTCCCTCTACTGCACTGGGCTTAAATAGGTTTCAGCCCAGACTGGTTACGCCTGCAAGCTATGCTTACGTGTCAGGCGTTAGTGCTGTTCAACCGTCGTCATCTGCCTCGAGACGCGGCCTGCCTAGCATTGGGTTTCACGACGCGGCTCCTTCTGCATTGGAGAGCTCGTTCTGGCGCGTCATCTGGCTAGTTAGATTAATTATGCATATCTGTACGTACCGGGAGGTACTGGTCGTACTGTAGCATCAGCACCATTACAATATTGCAGTAGCGACGTACCCACGAGTATACGTCCGTCCTGTGGAAAAGCACGAATTGGAATTCGTAACGAGTTCGGCCTTCTTGCCCATGGTGTCAGTTAACGAAATTTAGGCAAGAAGGTCCTTAGGAAGCAGCCGCAGAGCGTACGCAGAGCGGATCTTGTTATAATAAATCATTTCATTTCATGACATCATCCCAATTTCCAATAATTCACGGGTGGTAATACCCGTACATGTCGCTCTTGAAAATTTAGCCTAATTAGTAGCACGCAGTTGTGCTTTTAGGACTTGAAACCCTAAAACCCAAAGGAAATGGCGGATCTAGCATAGGGATGTACGTGGTCGTTTCTTCGTTCCCTAATCATGAGGCATTCATGGCAACGATCATGCATGTTTGTCATCATGTTTGTGCACAATGAAGTGCTTCAATCTGCCCCCCCCCCCCCCCCCCCCTTTTACCTTATTCTCGTGCATTTTGTGCTTTGTTTTTTATTAATTCGTGGCTTCGGTGGGGGGGGGTTACTTTTCCACCCAAATAGAATTATGCAGTGCGTGATATCTGAGGCGAAATTTTTAAAAAGAAGGAAATGAACAAAATGAGCAGAGGCTTCAGCTGCCGGGCAGTGAAGTCACAAATTGCTTGATTCATTTCCCTCTACTTCCTCAACAGCCAAACCCTAATACCCGTTTCTTTTGGGATGTATTATATGGCCAAGGGGACTATCCACCGGTAGACGTACACTCAAATCGCTGATGATGCAAATATACTACAAACTCGTCAGCGTAGTTCTAGAACTTACATTACCATCTGCAAGATTCCTCGGTAGTTCCGCGCAAGGTGTTCCTTCAAGTGCCGGTGCGAAACGAATTTAAAATCATACATGTAAATTAATGCTTTCTCATTGGTACATTAACAGGAAAAATGACCGCATAAATACAGTACGGAAACATCACCTCTCGGCAGTCTCGAGGACTCCCGCCGGCAAAACGCGGCGCCCCATCTTTCGCGCACGTCTTACCGCTATGGTAGCTTGACGGGGACAGTCGCTGTGCATATTCGACAATGCTCGCCCACTTTCTACTCTAGATCCTATCGAGTTACAACCGAAGGGCGCCATTTGCGCTAGAGACAAGTTTTGCTTGCCGAGTTGGCGCAGTCGCTGTCGAATTGTACAATGTCGGACCCTGTTACTCTGCCTACGTCTCTCTCCTGCCTCCTCGCTACCCCGTCTCGCCACATGGAGAGGCCAAAGGTTCTTTTGCCCGTGGAGGTCACCGACGACATCATGACCCCTCTACGTCTGGTGCTGTTACCGGCTTGCATTGTTGCTCTGAGTGACAACTGCTGTACGGTACGGGTTACGGTGGGCCCGTCACAAACCCGACCCAATGGCCCAAACAGAGAGGTCGAATGCGTCGTTGCGCTGTCTCAACTGGTCGCAGGAGGAAATCAAGTGGTTGGGGAATTCGACAAGATGAATCTCGAAGAGCTGGAGCTTGCAACAACAGGGAAGGCGCAGATACTGACCGACGAGTTTGAAGACATTCGAAAGGTTTGTCGGGAATTCGTCAGACCTTCGCTCCCGGTGGTCTCGTCTGACCAGTGGAACAAGCTAGGGATAAGCTGTACCCACCTGAACATCATCGACCCCGTGGCTGGCCAAGTGTTCTGCTGGTGCACCGTGTAAACGCTGGACCAGGACAACGCGGGTTTTGTTCGAGTGAGGTTCAATCAAGAAAATGACTAAACCCTTGAGTCACTAATCCCTAAACAACTGACTACCTGTCGATGGCGTGGATGTTTTGCGTGATCCTATGAATGACAACATAGAGAGAAGCTATGCTAGGCTAGTAGCGTCGAGCTGTGCTGTCCAATACTGTAAGCAACGATACTATAATCATTAACCTTGTGAATTTATGAGGCAGAAAGGACGGCGGCATGATAAGCAGCGGGAGACAATGATATAAACCTGGCAAAAAATAACAAAATACTCTATGTTACTTTTCCGATGCGACGCTGCCATCTTTGACCGCGGCGATCGTCTTGACAGCAGCAGCCTTGATGGTTGCAGCAACCTTTTTGGCCTTTGCAGCCGCCATCCTCTTGCCATCATTGGCTGGGACGACTTTCGTAGGCAGGCCGACGCAAGCGGCGCTCTGTACAGCTGTGAGCGAGGCTTCCAACTACGAGGCAAACACGACAACTATACTCAGTGTATTTCTGGAAACAAATGAACAAACACGCTTTTCCAGAATTGAACCCGAAATCTCGAACTTCACGGTTGCGCACATCCATTTCCACGGAATACTATACACACACCTGGCGGGCGAGTGTTTCTCGAATGACTTCGTCCTCCGCGGACACCCAGTCCCGAAGCACCCAGTCTCCACCCTCCTCCATCGAGTTCCCTTTCACCTGAGTCTTTTAACAATATATGGCACAACAACAAAACAATACTTCAGACAAAACATATACTTTTGGAACGGCTCTCTCATCTGTGCGCCCCGGTTTTCGGCGGTTCAAAACTTCGAATATGGACCAACCTTAATGTACACGTCTTGCTCACGACCCGACAGCAGCCGCCCGCGTGCCGCATCGAATGAGACCTGTGAAGCGTAGCAGGACGTGCTGTCAGACTCGACATAGGAAGTGGAAATTACTGTGCTGTGCGGATCAAACACCAGTAATGAAAAAGGCTGAAACAGGCCGTCAGTAATTGCCGAGTAATGTATTAATGTATCCTAAAAATAAGATTCATAGAGAGCGCAACACTTCGATCGGGACACGGTTGTACCATATACGGGTTGGCTTGTGGCCGTTGCTCCCTCACCAACGCCAGTGCCTCTTCCACACCCATGCCACAAAACCAAGTGAGGTACGCTACCGTCGCGAGAGACGCGCGGTTAATTCCTGCGCACAAAGGAACGGCGGCGGCTCTAACAATTAGTGGACATATCATACAATCGGCTTGGGGTAAGGGAAAGCGTCGCGTTGGGCTGGCAAAATATAATCAACCGCCAAGCGCTCGCGCACCCGCAGTACAATGGACATAGGTGGTGCGTCCCAGTGCCCGACAGAGAGCGATCATCTTCCCCATCTCCGGCACCATCGTTGCCTGACATCCATTTCGTCAAGTTCAGCTGTTCAGCTGCCCACACGATTTTCCCGTCACGTTGCTTTAAATCTTCGAGACATGGTGGAGCACCCACCTGATCCAGCCTGTCAAAGTCTTTCACAGCGACCCGGGTGACCATAATGCCCAGGTCGCGCGCCTTGCGCTCGACAGCGCTCCATTCTATCTCCATCGCCTCGTGACACACCTTTGGACAATCATTTTAAATTGTCGTTATTAAGTATACCGCGGGTAGCTCAGTGGCAGTGATTTAAAAAACAATTTAAGCACTGGCACGGTCCTTACGCAGCTCGTATTCGACGGAAATTTTAATTAATCTTCAATTAATGCAATCTACGCGGCTACAGTAAGTTTCCACTCGACTACCTCCGATTGAAGACAAACAATTGCCTCCACGCCCGCCTCCTCCGCAAGTCGGACGACGTCAGAAGGCTGTCTCGGGCAGGACCCGATGATCACCCCATCAATAACGGGATCCCAGTTGAGCGTCCACTGCCAATTACCAGACGGTGGCGCATCACCACCCTGCGGCGCTCTGTCAGCAAAACACGGCGATGCGCCGCCTCAGGGGGGGGGCAATCTTGTAGAGGCCGATACTGGTCATCAAGGTCATGGGGTCCCCTCGTACAAGGGTGTGATACCTAATCGTTTTCAGGTCGATTCCCGCCTCGGCAGACTCCTCCTGACGCTTGTCGTAGGCATTTTCTTCAGAGGCTGCTGCATCTTCAGCTCCCTCCGAGGAAAGGCCTTCACTGGAAGTTGCTTTGACATTCCAGCCTACTGTACGGAAAGAAGCTGCCCTTCCTGTTGCCAGCGCCCATCACAGCGAAATAGCAGAGCACTGTTACGAATACTGGCAGCGGAAGTACTGCCTGGCTGGCCTATAGTAAGGCATAAGGGCAGGCGCGCACCCGTGCAACCTGCAGCGAAATAAGATCCAGACCAGCGACGGAAAAGCGATGAACTCCCATTAATAGAAGAAGCTCTTCTGTGTGGGAGGGTACGCGGGGAGACAAAGGCCGCGGATGACATATGCCTCACTGTCATATTCCTTACTCCGCGTTGTCAATAATATATTAATGGGAAATAAGCGGCCGTTCAACGATATGCGCAACCTGTCCCTCCGAACGTTAAGCCTGTCTGAACCACACGAGTTGCTATCGATAACCAAGTGGTGAGGATAAACCCGCTGACTACGTACGCCTATAGGCGCCCAATATCGCGATTGATCAGGATAAAGGCCTGTGAGTGTGCTATACCGGGAGGGAAGACTTTGCTCCGATCGGAACCTGTTTAGCGACCTTTTTAGTCAGTCCTTATACTAATGCGCTCCGTGACGAGGTCCCATGAGATCTGTTATTAGGTTTGTCGATGTTTCGGTACAGGTACATATACGGGTATGCTCTCTAATCTCGTCTGCTGTATATTATTATAAGTAAATTTCTTACAAGAAAAAGCAGTGGAGGCCACCAAGCAGAAAGAAGAAAAGAGGAAAAAACCTGAGCCCGAGGAACAGGAAGGCATGCCTGTATATTATAATTATAGTAGTGATATATACAGGTACAGGTACCCTCATCGATTTGTGTCGTTGCGACGTGCTGTATCTGGTGGTGATTATAACACAAACGCAACGAACAGCACACAATGCAGGACTAAATACTGCTGTGTTGTTTTAGGTACCATGAATTTCTGGCCAAAACTAGGGGGGGGGGGGGGGGGGGGGGGGGGGGGGGGGGGGGGTATTGTGCATTTCTATTTCAACTCTGTATGTGCGTACTTAAGCAGTACATGACCCGTATTTAAAGTATATTGTTTAGGGTGACGTTAGTTAGGGCCTAAGCTCGAGGCCAATTTCGAGGAGAAATTGAAGGCTTTCGATAGGGAGGCATCCTTGCGCAATAGCGCACAGCATAGTCAATAGTATGACAGAGCGACCGTTGGCAACTCAACAACATCATAGTACTTTTGATATCTACATGAAGGGTTGGCTGCAAGGCCCGCCCACCTCGTGATTTGATTGAATGAATGTGCGTGTATTCCAAAATATGCCGCACCCCCTCTCTATTTCATGCTTGCACTTGGCGTATCATGCTCTTATGCACACAGCCATGCGATGGTTGAGCAAAAAAAGTTGTGTCAGTGACCGTATTAAACAACTAGTAAGTCAGTATTGGTGAAATACTGACTTAATAAATAGATACTAAATAAATAGATACTAAATAAATATGTGCTAAGTATAATATGCTCATGGTTCCATAATGTACCCCACCCCCTCTCCATTTATTCTTGCACGTGGCGTATTACACTTTTATCATTATGCACACAGGCATGCAATGCTTTAGTGAAAAAGTCGCGGCGATGACTTTTTCTATGTAGCTAGTAGGGCAATATTGCCAACACATTTAATTTTAACAGCCTAAATAATGATGTTGAAGAACCAAATTTATTATAAGGCAACATGACACATAACTTTGCAAATCAAGTGAATTTTGTCGATATTGATGGCATATACAGATGGATAGATCGACAGATAGAGAGACAGAGAGGCAGACACATATGGCGGTTAGCCTTCCAAAGCTAAGTGCTAGCACAAATATGTTTTGTTCTGTTTTGTTTTGTTTTGTTCTGTCGCTGCTCAATTGCTGGGTGGTGGTGCAGATGGAAAGAGATGAGAAGATGTCTCACTGCTTGTACTTTAGCAGTATATTGTTATTGAACAAAGGGATCTGTTAAATGGTTTTTTCACCTCCCTCTACTGCAGTGGGTTGAAATAGCTTTGCGCCCAGACATCTTACGCCTGCTCACACTCGCTTACGTGTCAGGCGTTAGGGCTTGCCAACCGTCGTCAACAGTCTAGCGACGCGGCTCGTCTTGCTTGGGGAATCACATTCTGCATAGGAAACCTCGCTTGGCGCGTCATCTGGCTAGTTGGATTAATTGTGCGTACGTGTACGTACCGGGAGGAACCGGTAGTAAAGTACGCATCATAACCCTTGCTAATATTGCAGTAGCGACGTACCCACGTTGTACGTCCTTCCGGTGAAAAATCACGAATTGGAATTAGTAACGAGTACATGTACAATGTCTTGCAATGTACATCTGCATGATTGTACTCGTCACACATACTTATAGATGGACAAACATACAGACAGACAGATAGAAAGGTAGACAGACATAAAGAGAGACAAATAGATAGAAAGACACATATACAAACATATAGAGAGACAGACAATTCGACATATAGACAGAAAAAACAAATAGACAGATAGAAAGACAAGCAAATATACAGACAGATAGAAAGACAAACAGACAAATAGATAGACATACAGACATATCGACAGACGGTGAGACAAACAGATAGACAGATAAATAGACAAACAAACAGATAGACATATAGAAAGGTAGACTTACAGATAGATAGATAGATAGATAGATAGATAGATAGATAGATAGATAGATAGATAGATAGATAGATAGATAGATAGATAGATAGATAGATAGATAGATAGATAGATAGATAGATAGATAGATAGATAGATAGATAGATAGATAGACAGATAGATAGATAGATAGATAGATAGATAGATAGATAGATAGATAGATAGATAGATAGATAGATAGATAGATAGATAGATAGATAGATAGATAGATAGATAGATAGACAGACAGCTAGCCATATAATATCGATCGACAGATAGATAGAAAGAGAGATAGATATAGAGATAGGCAGACAATTAGAGAGATGAAGAGAAAGAAGGGTCGATCCAAGGGAACTCCGCGCGCCGCGAGACCTCATCGCTTCCCCGGCTGCGACCCTCCTACGACATGCTTAGCGTCTCGCCTTACTCCCATGGGAAGCTCGAGCCCCACATGGCTAGTCGGCAGGTAGCGAGCGCCATGCCCTAGCGGTGCTTTCCGGCTTTCCTATATTTCCGGCTTTCGAACGCCCGCCGCGATCTCAGATCCGCCCGTACCCTCCTCGCCGCTAGAAAATTGCTAAGACATATGTCTCGTCCGTGGTCAAGAGAGTATTCGAGGAGTATCTAGCCTCGAAAACTAATATCGATTTAGCCGAGCGGGAGATCTTGATGTTGGTGTGTATTTATTTTATAGCCCGCCGTGCCGGGGCTTCCCGTCAATTGGCGATCGCGCGGATCGCACACCCGGAACCTCTCTTACTCCCCAACCGTACCAAGCTTGGCACGCCTACGCGGTTATTACCGACGCCCACCACGTGGAGGTAGGGGTGTGCGCCGACGACACCACTACGGGGATGGGAGCGCACCCCCTCCGGGGCCGCAAGTGTTGCTCTGCCGGCGTGCGCTTACATGTAGGGTGTAGATGGGAAAGTAATTGTGTAATTATCGGTAATATACGTCATCCTCCGTAATGTGGCATCCTACGCGCTGCGTGGGCTCAAGAAGACGTCACCATGCTTGTGCACAACAGTTCTTGCGGGCCCACATGTGCGGGGCGCTCTATCAAAAACCGCTATAGAATACATCAATGCCGGGGTTTGCATACGAAGCGATGGCCTCATAACATGCTGATACACAAGGCCGCAAAATATCAAATGTGAGCATTATTATGTACCTCAGTTTGAGCGTTTGCACATTGCCCACGTGTGAGAGGATCCTCGAAGTTCACAGAGCTTGTTATGATGGATTTAACAACATTAGTCAACATGCTTACAACACTCGCTCAAAATTCGCACCATTCAAGCGGATTACGCAATTATGCCAACTAATAATTGTATGATATCATTTTTGGTCGAACGGCAATTAGGCGTCGCGCCTTTTACGACTTCGTGAAAGGGGTACACGTTCTCGACTAGCTCCCGCGCAAGATTTTACATGTCCACAACGAGGTGTCATAACGAGAATTGATGACTACAATCTGAAAATGTATGTATACGTACGTATGTAGTCCATAGCTACTTGTCTTTGAACTCATGCTATGAAGATTACATTTGCTGTTTTAGGAGGCAGGGCTCCCTAGTTTTTGGTCCCTTTTAGGAAACTACTTCTTCATGCCTAATACGACATTTTCCCCATTAATAATAAATAGTTTTTCCCGCCACAAAATATTTTTTCCACATCCTAGACACTTTTCTGTATCCCTAATCTTTTTTGCAGGGGCAGTAGTGTCCATTTTCAAATTAAAACTATCACTCGCAACATAAGAAATGATACTACAATTTTATACAATTATGATTAGTGTTTGCTTGTTAGTTAGTTACTTATTTGTTACTTTGTTTGTTTGTCTATTAGTTAGTTAGTTATGTCTTAGATTGTTTGCTTGTTTGTTTATGATCTAATGAGTTATTATTCAGTTCGATCGTTTGTTTGTTTGCTTATTGGCTAATTAGTTATTATTTAGTTCGATTGTTTTTAATTGTTTGTCTGTTTGTTTGTTTGTTCCTTTTTTGACAGCAAATCCTTATATTTCGTACAATAAAATCGACATTGTTGAATGAATGTGGCATGATAGGTAGACAATTGCTTGAGACAGAAATCCGCAAGGCCGTCTATGTAATAAATATCAACAACATTTTCTGTGCGTTGAAAATATTCACTCAACTCGCGTTTGCTCTTTCAGCCGCTTCGACGCAGATATGTCTGTTATTTGATGATTCCTTGTAGAGCACAATTACGGCGATGCTTGGCCACTGCACGCTAGATAGAGATATTGCCCCGCTTCACTCCCTTGCAATGACCTAATTTGCAAATAGTATCACAACTAATTTTCAACGGGACTACATACATTTCACAGTGAGATGCGCAGCTTTTCAATGTAAAGCATTCTGAGAGTTTCCCCCCATCGTCCATGGGATGTGGCTTGGCTAGACTTCATGGCTCCACACCGTCATCTTCTTGTTGATGTGACGATTACAAGTGCTCACACGAACACCAATGTTCCCCGTATAGGTGCTCGTCTCTCACTCCCGGGCAGTGTTGCATTGAGAGCTCAGCATGGCAAACTCGATGCGGACCTCCTCACTTCCGCCTTACTTGGCACGCCTTCGGTTCAGTCGGTCAATGACTAATATCCCTTCGCCATGGAGGATGGGGGCCGGTTGGCGCCGATGGCGGCTGAGTAAGTCGATCGCCTAGTTGTTTTGGTGGCAATTCATCTCTTCCCTGGCATTGTTAATCCATGTACACACGGAATGGCATGAAGGGGGATAGAACCGCCGCTTCCCGGAACGGAGTTGTACGCCTTATCCAAGTACCGCCAAAAGTCGGTACCCGATAGGAAAATATTGTGTATATGAACCTATCGCATCGCATCGCGACTGAGCGGCGAACACCTATAGCGAACACATGTAGGTGGAGGGCCAAGACTCCCCCGGAGTCTAGCGTACATATGTGTCCATTAGAAGTCCTACGGAGGGATATGTAAACATGCATGCATGGGTGCTAGTGACTCTCGTTCATTGCGTTTTGACAATTATGTCCGCATGCAACATTTCGTTCGTCGATCTACATATGTTCCTTTTCGGCGTTCTTTGGGGGATGTCCGGCGAGAATTCATGGAACGTCTTTCTGCTCCTCTTCATGGTACTTTGGGTTCCCATCTCCGCGATGCTTTGCAAGAGGGCAGTGCGGAGGTTGTCGCGCGCCTTCATGTTCCTCGGGCTTAGGCTTGTTCCTCTTTTCTTCATTTTGCTTGGTTGTCTCCGCTGCTTTTTCATGTAAGAATCTTTTCTTGATATATAGCATGCTTATGTGCCTGTTTTCTTTTCTGGATTCCGCTACTTACTTTGTAATTAAAATCCTTCATTCAATATCGAGAAGAATGAAGGATTCTTCTCTCCCTCCCTGCGGAGTTTGGGGGACTTCATGTACCGTCCCTCGAGCTCGACGCCGAACCTGCTCACGAGGCTTCATTCACTGCGACCCTAGCCAACCTGATTACTTACTACGAGTCCGAGTCGCTAGGTCATTTGTACGGTCTCATCCGACAGGAACTACTGAATATTGCCACTTCTACTTTACCGTGGGCGGTCCAATTGCGCAATTCGTATGATTATATCTCCACTATGGGCGGGTTTTCGGAATCGGAGCTTGTGGTGTTGACTAACACACTGAACCAAAACCTTTCCGATTATGCCGGGCCCGATGTCGAGCAGAGACTGGATCCGGATCCTACGGCTCAGCGAATCCCCGAGACTACTCGGGTTCGGACTCGGTCTCGTGGGTCCGGACCCTAGAATCACAGGTAATCGCGGGATCCGGACCCTAGAATCACAGGTAATCGCTGGATCCGAACCCTAGGTTCGGTAGGTAATCGCGGGATCCGAACCCTAGAATCACAGGTAATCGTTGGATCCGGTACCAGTTATTGTAAGTAATCGTTGGATCCGGTACCAGTTATTGTAAGTAATCGCTGGATCCAGTACCAGTTATTGTAAGTAATCGTTGGATCCGGTATTCATCGTACTTTAATGGATCCGCGGTAATCGCGAGTACCTCATCCTCGCAAAACGATGTGGAATCGCGATACCCAATCAGTACTCACGATTCCGAGTATCTCACGATTCTGTGGTGGCCCGAAGTGACACGCTATTTTTTTGGGAGATATTTGGCAATGCAAATCTGCTGAGGTGTATGTCTAGGATTGGTTCAATAGCCCCGATTGTTGTCATTCCGCAGCCTTGAATCGATTGTAGCCCACCCAAGGGCCAGTTAAACGGTGCGTACGCGCTTGAAATCCACCATAATCTGCCCGTCCACATCCAAATCCTATTATAGTTAGCAACAATGGCGGGGCAAGCGGGAAGTAGTAGACCGTCTAGATCCGGGAAGAGCTTGTCATCGACGGCTATCCGACGTACATAAGAGGAGATTGTTGGGAATTCAGATAGGGTGTTCAAGATACCTCAGTCAAAATCTATTGTATGGGATCCAAGCATGAGCAGGCGCATAGGACTAGTAGAGATGTAAGAATTGAATTTGCAGTACAAATTTCCCCCAAAATGCGCAATTTGTATCAATTTGCATGAGTACTTCGAGTACTTGTTGGAATCGCGAACCCAACGAATCCAACGGAACCAAAAATTCAGAAGTACTCATGTACTCGGTTCCGGAACCGAAAAGACAGGTAATCGCTGGATCCGAACCCTAGAATCACAGGTAATTGCTGGGTCCGAACCCTAGAATCACAGGTAATCGCGGGATCCGGACCCTAGAATCACAGGTAATCGCGGGGTCCGAACCCTAGAATCACAGGTAATCGCGGAATCCGAACCCTAGAATCAAAGGTAATCGTGGGATCCGGATCCATTTTTTAGAGGTACTCACTAGTTCCGGATCCTAAAAAATAAAGTACTCATGGATCCGAACCCAACAAAAAAATGGCGGATCCAGTCCCTGATGTCGAGTTGGTGGTATCTACGGTCAACAATGCGGTGGCACCCGCTACCCAAGTGACTAGCCTACAACTTCCGACTCCCGATGCTCTCACTCGCTTGGGAGATTCCGGGGGCCACATTCAACGGGGCATTTCGCGCCTTCTTCGTGCCCGGGCCTACCTTGACCTCTTGGCGTTCTGCAGACCTTCCCCACCGGACTATATGAGGGTGATTTTGGGTACGGGTCGCGGGGCTTTGGCTCTCTTTTTCGCTTCACATGAGTCCAGTTTCAAGGTGCCACCCGATTACTATACGATGGCAGCCCACCGGGTGCTTGGCTTGACTGCGGAGCGCGCCGCTCATGTTCGAAAATGCCCTCGGTGTAATGAGGCCCCTTCATAATCTCGCGGGTATGGATATTTGTCGACGGTATCGAGCATCTTTATGTCGGGTGAGCGCTCAACTGCCGCTATGCTCATGGACCATATCCCCCGGTGCATGTGCTCTTGGTATATGATTCAACTCCACGACCGCATTGTCCACGTGCTTGAAGAGTTCATACTTGAAGCGGGGGCTACTAAGGGCCGGGACTTGCAGTTGGAGGTCCGCCGTATTCGGTCGGGAGCTTCACGTGATCGTCTTGGGGGTATGGTTTGGTTAGACTTCATGGCTCCGCACCGTCATCTTGTTGTTGATGTGACGGTTAGAAGTGCTCGCACGAACACCAATGTTCCTCGTGTAGGTGCTCGCCTCCCACTCCCTGGCAGCCTTGCATTGGGAGCTCAGCAAGGCAAACTTGATGCGGACCTCGGCACTTCCGCTTTGCTTGGCACGCCTTCGGTTCAGTCTGTCCATGACTATTATCCCTTCGCCATGGAGGATGGGGGCCGGTTGGCGCCGATGGCGGCTGAGTTGGTCGATCGCTTGGTTATTTTGGTGGCTGTTCGTCGCTTCCCTTGCATGGGTGCCGCTGACTCTCGTTCCTTGCGCTCTGACAGTTATGTCCGTATGCAACATTTTGTTCGTCGATTTACTTCTATTCCGTTTCGGCGTTTTCTGGGGGATGTGCGACGTGAATTCATGCAACGTCTTTCTGCTGCTTTTCATGGCACTCTGGGTTCCTATCTCCGCGACGCTTTTCAGGGCAATGCTGGTGCTGTGGCATGCCTTCCTGCTCCTCGGGCTTAGATTTTTTCCTCTTTTTTCTTTTTGCTTGGTGGCCTCCACTGCTTATTCTTGTAAAACATTTTATATATCGAGAAGAAGATTTGGGGTTTGCACGCAGACACGAATAATTCACGAATATGATTACATGAACAAATTACAAGTACTTTCGTCTCACGACCTGCATTTACCGCCGAGCTAGATGTCTGTGCACTCTGCACGGCGGCAAACTGTCCTACGATGTCAAGGAAAATTTGTCCAAGAGGTTGAAAGTGACACTTGGGAAAGATTGGTAATAGCAAAGGCTGTGTCCGCGCATCATTTTTAGAATATGCTGGTCGTGTGTGAGACGCAGGACTCACCAATAAGCATCGCGAGAGATGGTTCATCGGAAATCGCACTAATTTATTCCTCATTGTATTCCTTTTTCTATAGAAACATGTCAAATACGTTTTTGCTTCTCCTTTCTCTACCATTGGGTCAACGAAATCCCTACACCCCACCCTTCCCCAACCATTCGACTATCCGCGAGTCTCAAGGGAGAGCAAGCACCGCCGCGAAAAGTACCACTGACTATCAGTCACGCCAACCTGGTCTCATTTCAAACCAAAGCCCCATGGTAAAATAGACATGACGCAGGTGTCTCGATTGGAAGATGCCGTTTATTTTGTTGCCCTACCCGTTAGAGCACCCCCCCCCTTCGCAATAGCCAGCCCATAATGGTCTTGGTGCCAAATTTCTCCCTCCAAACCTCAAACAATACACGTCTATGTACGCAGCTTTTGGTCACACAATTCAACTGTGTCAATAGTTTGGCAGACTACCAGTTTGTCACCAACATCACACGCCGAAAACAGAAACCTAGCTCACTTGCGCTGCCCGTGAAGTCCCGCGTAGCCGGATAATGCATCAGTATATGCACCTGAGGTGCATGTGCAACCTGCGTAACAGTTCCTCCGCAGCTTTCCGGCACCCTTAGGAAATGGTTACAGGACATCCACGCAACTAAATCCCAGGTCAACAAAACCCACGCCCCGAGGGAGTAGGAGTTGAATGCCGAGGGGGACTCTCATAAACGGCAGGACAGGCCATACTTATCGGCATCCTCGGGCGATGGTTACACGCCTAGCGTCAGTACACCCACTGCCCAGGTTCACAAAACCCACGCCACGCGGAGAGGGAATTGACTGCCTAGGAGGACTTATCGTACATGTAGGTCAGGCCGCACTTGCCGCAGTAGACGCGGTTGAAGTGGGTGGCCATGAAGACACCCTTGCCGCACGTGGGCTCGGGGCACTCCTTACGCAAGCGCTGCACCTTGCCAGAGTCATCCACCTTGTAAAACTTGAGCACCCTGAGCTTGATCTTCTTGTGCTTGTGCTTGTTCTTCTTGGGCTTGGTGTAGGTCTTCTTCTTCCTCTTCTTACCGCCACCGCGCAGGCGGAGCACCAGGTGGAGGGTGGACTCCTTCTGGATGTTGTAGTCCGCGAGGGTGCGGCCGTCCTCCAGCTGCTTACCGGCAAAGATCAGGCGCTGCTGATCAGGGGGGATTCCCTCCTTGTCCTGAATCTTGGCCTTCACATTGTCGATAGTGTCGGACGACTCCACCTCGAGGGTGATAGTCTTGCCCGTGACTGCGGAAAGTAGCACGGAAATACATCGTCACATAAAGTGAAAAACATTAACCCTCATAATATACCTCACGACTCAAAAGGATGCTCTTCCTAGTCTGAAACCACCGAATACTCTCCACCCAAACCAGGAGCATGTTTACGCTGAGATGCTCCAATACCCGATTCCCGAGGCATACGAGATTACCAGGCGCGTTGCATGTTCCCAACAAAAGGCACTGCGAATATTAAAGCCTGTCCCCCGCCTAAGTTATACTCTCTGTCGCTCGAAGCTTTTCTCCGAATTATCAGTGGCTGGAGTTGAGAAGGTGTGGCAAGAAGCGAGGCGCGATAGGTAGTAACTTGTGTCGGACGGGGCAGCCCGAGAGCAGGTATATCACGGAGGGCGGTGAGAAGGGCTGGGGGGTGAGACGGGCACGTACGGGTCTTTACGAAAATCTGCATGGTTACAGATCGTGCGAGGGATTCGTCCTTCGCGGTGCTCAGCAGTGTCGGTGCAGTGCTGTCCTCACGCCGCGCTGAGGAGAAAGGGGAGCCAACTTTCCCGCCGCGCGCTTCACATACCCCACCGCCGCCGCCAGCCGTCCCGGCCGCTCTCTCGGCCGCCTGCGCCGCCAGTCAAATAGCATTACAACGTACATACTGAGTTCGTTGGTGCTTTAATCCGTCACTTATCCGTCTGGTTTCCGGTCAAATTCGTACTTGGTACTGAGAATATATGAGCGCCGATGATATGTACGGGTCCCTAAACCACGGATGTAACCGATGACGTTGTTCGTAATTGTAGTACGTTTGATACATGTTGCGACCGCACCTTCTCGATGTCTCCAGATGTTCGGCAGTATACTGGACGACGCGCCGCGCAATAATGCACATTCGTTCGCCACCCATCATCAGCTCTACCTGCGTTCGCCCCACCAGTGATCAAAGCCGACTTGCGGAGCACTTCATATCAAGCTCGTCACGCTCCTTCCATTGACTCTGCTTCGATCGCACGCTCGATTCCACCGATGCTTGCATCTAAGGCTCTTAGAATGGCTGTGCAGCAGATCGCTGTGTTGCGTGGCGGACTTGCCCGGGCGCCGGCCTCCCGTGGGCTGGCGTCCTCCGCGATCCGCCCCAACGCGCCTAAGGCTCCCCTCCTGCTGTCTCCCGCCGCTCCTCCTCGCCGCTGCTTTGCTGCTGCCGCTGTGCCGGAAGAGAACCTAAGGACGGTACTGAAGGAGGAGTTTGACTACGAAAAGAAAGAGTGGGTCGTCAACGAGGTGCGGCGTCGCGCAAGCCAATTCCTCTGTGGCGTCGGCGACCCTCATCGAGTGCCACCCATAAACACACACACTCGCACCCGTGGGACGTTTCACAATGAATCTTACGCACGGCCACGGTAATTCTTTGGTTTGCAGGGCCTGAAGAAGGTCCCTGCCGGCTTCTCAGTCGAAAAGGACGAGGCCGGCGACGGACAGATTGTGCTGGTGAAGAAAGCGGGGTCCGCAGAGGTGGCCATCACCTTCGAGGTGAACGACCAGCCTGACTCGGAGATGCCGCCGGAGGGCTTGGAAGACGAGGAGGACGAGGAGGTGCGACCTGGCTGTGAGTCTATAGTCCGAATTTCTAACCATGTATGCATTTTATCCTTGCTCCCGGCCCCCTTCTCACCTGTAGTCGCTCACACTAAGCGCAACATATTTGCAACCCCTGCTCGTCTCCAGGAGGGCGGCTTTCCGGTGATCAACCATTTTGTGGTGTCGGTTACTAAGGGCGAGAAGATGATGTCGTAAGTTTTCTTATATGTCACGCATGTTACTATTTATTTGTGCTTGCGAACCTTCGCTCAACCTTATTCTCTTTCGGCATTGCTGGTCGACGGCCCGTCGTTTCGCAGGTTCGAGTGCAGCACAAATGGCACAACCTTGAACATCGAGCATATGACACTCGAGCCCAAGGATGGAATTGACGCGGATAGCACCGCGTACACTGGGCCGGTAGGCTTAATACCGTTATCAGTTATTCATTCGCAACCACTGCCATGAACTTTTCATCACTGGTGTCAGGATTAATAGCGATGTGCTCGGTTCGTCAGGTGTTCCCTGAGCTGGACGAGAAGGTGCAGGAGCGCGCCTTCGAGTACCTGGAGAGCCTGGGGATCGGTGAGTGCTGCGAGTACGTCGCATCGAAGATCGAGGATAAGGAGCAGCAGCTGTACATGGAGTGGCTGGAGGGCTCCGTCAAGTTTTTGGAGTAGAGCCGCCATTTGTGATGGACTTGGCCGCGACCTCAATTGCATTGATGCAGCGGCAAGTGATCCATGCAACAGGTAGCATTTTGGTAATCACAGATTAGCTTTGACTCGATGCTCGTGCCAGAACCATGCACACCTTCGCATGTACACCAATGTTCATCCAAGGTACATCAATGTACCCTTACGCCAGACGAAAGTATGTCAGTTTGCGCATTCGTCCAGTTGCTCGGCAGTATTTTCAAGTGGGCTGGTGTGCCAATATCCTACTTGACGTATGCTCAAGAGGCTCAATGTCTTGACCGAGCAGGGCATGAGATTGGCTCTCATGCGTGTTGATAGTGTGTGCGCGCGTGTGTGTGTGTGTGTGTGTGTGTGTTGGGGGGAAGGGGGGGGGGGGGGGGGATGATTAATTACGGGCCCAGCGCAGCGACCAATATCATCTAAAAAGGATCTAGACATTGCGCTTTGACTCTATGTAGTCCTTCTCCTTGACAAATATAATGGTAGAGACACTAAATTCGGTTACGATGCTTTCGCGAGACAGGATTCACCTGACAATTCGTAAGATTAAGCTAACTCAGTCCCATGCGAGCTCCCAGACAAATATGGGCCAATGCGAATATATGGCACCCGAAATAGAGAGAAAAATATGCATATCTGTAAATTACACACCGTCAATCATAGAGTAGTCCGAGTGAGAATAAATGTTGCCCCTTATGGCAGCTCGCTGCTTAACGACACCCTACTTCAGCCCCCGCCCCAGCAGCATTAATGACAATCTACGGTCGATGGACAGTTTCCTTTGCCGTCTGGCGCAATGCCGCCCTCCCGACCGCGGTGGCACGAACGACAGCGTGCTGTCCGGACTGCTGGTGGGACTGTCCAGTGACAGCGCACTCATGGGGCTGGCGGGGGCGGGGGTGCGCGGAGCGCTGTCCCACTTGTCACAGTCCTCATCACTACTCACGGACGGTTCGTCTTCGGCGATGATGAGAGGGATGCGTACCTCTATCGACCGCTGCTTTTTTAAGTTCCGAGGAGAAAATGAGACGGTAGTCAGCGGCACCAGTCGATCCGACAGATCGCAAGTCGTATTGATGGGTGTGCTGAATGCTTTCGCTGCCGCTGGGATGTGCTTTTGAGGGTTTGCCTGCGCCTTGGCGTCACTAGAGTCTGCCAGCCACGGCTGTTTTAATAGATCCGGCACTGACATCCGCTGCTTGTGATCTTTAACGAGACAGTTGACAAGAAAGGCCTTCGCCTCAGGCGAGACGGTCGCCCATACGTCATCATAAAACCGAAGCTTGTTCTGCAAGTCACAACAATACACCGTTCAAGACCAAAACGCGCTACACGAGACAAGAGTGGGTGCAATTCCTGCGCAGCACAGTTGGGCTGTGCACCGAGCCCAGGGGCTGCACCTCCTTGATTTTCTCGTTTGTGGGGAAAGGGACACGGCCACACAGCATCTTGTACACCAAGATGCCGAGCGCCCAAACATCGCAGCTGGGAGAGTAAACTTGGCGAAGCAGAACTTCCGGGGCGATGTAATGCGGGCTGCCCATGACTTCGCAATCCGTGTCAGCGTAGGCAGCCATGGAGAGGCCAAAGTCTGTAACCTGCAGCCCAAAGACGATCTTGTGTCAGATGGCACGACAAGTCCAACCGAGATTGGCACAACCCACCGCCGATAAAATGGCACACGACATGCACCATGACTGCCTCCTCATACCCTCAAGTTGTCCAGCGAATTGGGTCGAAGAAACATCACATTCTCGGGCTTGATGTCGCAGTGGACCAGATTCAGAGCGTGGAGCTCCTGGAGTGCAACGAGCATTTGCCTGCCAGGGGCGCTGCAAGCTAAGTGACAGTTGATATCATACACTACATAGTCACATTTTTCACGATTCACAATATCATGACACATCTGTGCTATGCGCCGGTTGGTGAGGTACTGTAGTACGGCAAATAGAAACAAAACGTTGTGGAGAGTATAACATGCAACTAATGGCCTATGTAGCTGTGCCTCACCTTGCGACCTGCCTGGTTTCTAACTCAGAAAAGGCATACTGCTGGGCCATCCTGTCAGCCAAGCTGCCGCCGTGGCACAAGTCCATCACCAAGTACACGTTATCCGCATCCTGCCAGGCACATCATTACGGTGATGACGATTATTGATAGCCTTGAGAAGATACGGCTTAACACAGAGGGAGTCGGGTTCGAAACGTCAGAAGATAAGGTGGGTTTCAGATGACATATATCGGCAATTACCTCATAGACGGTTCGCAGCTTAACAAACGATGAGCTGTACCTGAGATGCTTTGTTAGCTCTTGGAGCACCTTAACCTCGCCGTCGATAATCTCGGCCGTGTTGTCCTCGTGATCTTTGGAAATGACCTGAGAGTCGGAGGGCGTAGGTGTCACACGAGCGCATCAGCAGAAATGAATCCGAATAACTAAATTATGAAACAGACTTGGCTCACTTTAACACAGCCGCGGGTTAAAGCAGTGGGGTAATCAGTGCTAACACGGCGAGGCCCAGTCCCACACGGCAGTGGGTAAGCGATCCGCGGAGGCGTTCCATAGCTTGACGCGAAAACCGGGCTGCGAGAGATAGTAAGCAAGAAAGGAGAAAAGCAGGCACATGAACGAAATTGCAGAAGACTTCCGAGTTTCGAAAATAAACATCCGGTGCTGGTGCTACCATATCCTTCCAATTAATGTTCCCGCCATGTACGCACGTACGGCGTACAAACAGACACACCTTCACGGCCGCCACATTATTGCGACTGTTGGCATTGGTTGCAAAGTGCACAGTCGCGTAGCTTCCTTTGCCTATTGCTTCTCCAAGCTTCCATCCGGAAGCACGCCATGTATCAGATGCGTGATTATCGTGCGGGGTTTGGGGATTGCAAGGAGGCTGGGCCCCCATGGGGCACTGAAGTCGCGCCGTGCAGAGTTCGCTGTTCAAAACAAATCAACCCGCCGCGAACTTCCGGACAGAGGCAGCGTCTTCCCTTGCCCCCCTCCAACCTCCCGCGTCACTACAGAATATTTGAACTATGGGTTCTTCTGCATAATTTTTTCTTCAGGCCTGAAGAAGCAGCGGCCTCGTCTTGTGCGTCTCTAAGGAGTAGAGTTCGGTGGTCGCGGTGTGCTCTGGGGAACCGCGGTCCGGAAAAGCACAGGTCGACCTGGGATTGCCCAAGTAATATACGGGTAGTCCGGTACCCGTAGCTAAAAGCACCAGGAACCGCCGGATACCTGTACGGTACGGTACCGCTGCTATCTACTTCCGGTACCCGAATATTTGGTCGCTGCGGTGTGTACATTCTAACCTTTGTAATTGTAAGGTGCGTTTCTAGCTACACGTAGCGGCACGTTTGATTACCAGACACGCGCACAGCCATGATGGCCATACAGCTCAATTGATGCTGGGGGTATATAATTATGAAGCGGGAACAACACACCACGGCGCGTTGTCCATTGACATTGACACCTCTATCGTCACACCCCAATTACTGCGGGCACACATACGTTGGATCTTTGGGTTACAACAAGTATTGATAAGTTGGTTATTGTTATAGAAGGTGCAAGGGTATCTGAGACTGAAAGGTGAAAGTGAGAAAGAGAATGGTTACAAGAGTCACATGAGAGTGACTATAAATAGTGTTCCATGTGGGGGCGCAGCCCCACTGCTATCATGCCACTGTCTGTGCTAGATGGTGCTGTTGTAGCTGGCAGTTATGATGGTTGGCTATGACTGACAGCTGCCTGTCGATATTCATAATGTGTGCTGTACGGGCAGAGCAAGCCCGTGACTGTATGATATCGCTATGTGATATAATATGTAGTACCAGTACGATCTGGGATTGTGTACACGGCTGTAGATACTTCAACACGCCTCCTCAACCGTGATAAACAAACCAGAAAATGAGACAGAGTCTAAGATAATGGCTGGTGATTACTGGAGAGGGGAGTCCCCGTCTGAAGCCGGGCCAAGGTAAACAATCTGGCCGCTGACTGACATAGAAGAAGAGGGATCACTGCCCCACGTAGAATCAGCAAAGGCGCTGAGCACGATACCAGAAGGGTGATGCTGGAATAAAATCCCTCGGTTGGATGTGCCTTTCAGGTAACGGAGGACGCGCTTAGCAGCAGTCCAGTGGCAGAGCTGTGGCTTGGAGACAAATCTGCACAGGCAGGACACAGTAGCCGCAATGTCTGGACGGGTGCAGACAGCAGTCCACAAGAGGCAGCCAACAAGGTTGCTATAAGGAATGTCCTCGGGGAGGGGCTGATCGTCTCGAGAAAAATTGAATTCGTCACCACTGCTCCAAGGTAAGATCACAGGATTGCAAGAGGTCATCTTGAACTGCTGGAGCATGTCTTGAATATATTTCTCCTGGTGCAGAGTAATAGATCCATCAGGGTTGTGGTCGATGCCCATGCCCAAAACCCAAGTGCAGATTCCTTCATCAGTAATGTCAAAGGTAGATCGGATCATGTCACGTAGTCTGCTCATCCACACTTCTGAAGAGGGAAAAACAATTAAGTCATCCACATAGACCAAGATGATGCCTAATAAGATAGGCTGCTGTGCGGAGGACCAGTGGAGGTACACGCCAGGGTCGCCAGTAGACGTGATGAATCCGTGTGAGGTCAAAAATTTGTCGAATTTATTGCGCCATTCATAGGCTGCCTGTTTGGTGCCGTAGAGTGCCTTCTGGAGGCGTCCGAATAATTCTTTACCGGTGTTGTCAAATTCCTTAAATCCTTCTGGTAAACTGATATACAATTCCTCGTTAATGTCTGCATATAAAAAGGCTGCCACGACATCCAGTTGATAGATGGGCCATTTCCATTGGGCCGCCATGGCCAGGGCTGTGCGGACAGAGGAGAAACTGACCACGGGAGCATACAATTTGCTCTTGTCGAAATCCTCACCTTCTCGCTGGGCGAATCCCCTGACAACCCATCGGGCCTTGTATTTACGAATAGAACCGTCCTTGTTTTTCTTGATAGTAAAGTCCCACTTAGTGCTGAGAACTCGCTTGCCAGCAGGAATAGGGACGACTCGAAAGACGTTCCTCTCACGAATTCCATCATATTCCCTTTTGATCGCTGCTTTCCATTCTTTATTTTTAGGGCTATTGAGCGCCTCTTTCATTGTTTTTGGAGTTACGTTGCTGTTACTTTCTATATCTGTTTCTGCAGGCCCATGTTGAAGTAGGGTCATGACGGATGTTGTGGATTCACGCGGAAGGCCTGGAGCTTCTGCCAAGAGGACAGTTGCCCAATGCATCTGAAGGTGATCGTCCGTCACATGTTGGCCCGCGAGGTTAAGGTCGTCAGGAGGTAAGGCTGTCAATAAGCTGTCGCCGGAGTCCCGTAATTTTAATGAGGGTAATCGATGTCTCGTTCCGCGTCGTAGTTGTTGGTCGTTTGTAGGTGTAGATGTCACAATGGTCTCGTTAGGGTCATCAGGTGGTAATGTCGTCGCCGTTGTATCAGAAGGGCCAAGTTGTTGGTCACGTGTCGCCGGTGAAGTGATGCTCTCTCCTCGTGTCGAAGAGGCAGAATCTGGTGGAGGTGCTGGAGTGGGAGTGGCTTCCCAGGCCACGACCGCGTCCTGGCGGAGTGTCTCCGGCGTTAAGGATGAGTCCATGATAGTAGGTGCAGAGTCCCCAGGATGGTCTTCGTCTGAGTCTGAATCTGCAGCATGTCGTGGAGAATGTCTCGCGGTCTTCGTTCGTCCTTTGTAAATTACCTCCGCTAAGTCCGTGGGCTCCTGAAAAGGTAAGATGCTCCCCGTGTCATGGGCGTGGTCAGGGAAGTGGGAGAGAAGCTCACATTCGTCAAAAATAACGCTCCGGCTGGCTACCGTTCTCTTGGTCGTCGGGTTGTATATCAGCCAGGCGGGAGAATCAGGTGAGTTCCCCACAAAAACACCCTCCCAAGCCTTGTCGTCGAGTTTACGGCGTAGGGCAGCATCCACATGAACGTATGACTTGCAGCCAAATATCTTGGTGGTGCTGAGGTCTGGGACAATGTCCAGGGCCAGAGTAATAGGTATGCCAGCTACCCCTGTTCGATAGGTTCTGTTATGGATAAAGATGGCGTGCTTGAAGCCAAATTCCCAATAGGAGCGAGGTAGACCCGCTGTAGATAATAAGCATCTGGCCATTTCGGCCAGTGTTCTCCATGGTCGTTCTGCCAGTGCGTTCTGGTGAGGGCTGTATGGTGCCGAGAAGGAAAGCTCGATATCGTGAGTGGCACATAGCTGCTTGAAAGCAACAGACCTGAAGGTGGCCCCATTGTCAGCCCGAATAAAGGAGACCGTGTGCCCCCATTTCGCGATTCTGACGAGTAGCTCCGAGAGGACGTGTAGTACTTGGCCTGTGGATTTGATAGGCTGGCCCATGGCAAAGGAGGTCCCTCTGCAGAAAGCTCCGAAGAACTGATTATTGCCCTGCAGTGATGTCTCCACAGGCCCCCATGTATCCAGGTTGAGGGTGTGGAAGGGAGCCTGATGCCGTGACCCGGGTTCCCGACAACGGGCCGCCACGGAGGATTTGGCGATCGCGCACGGAGTGCAGAATTCAGCCTTGCTGAGAGAGCCAGGTATGCCAGTGGATCTCGAGATAGTGTTGCAGATGCCATCATGATGAATGTGGCCAAGACGGCGATGCCATAACTGGGCTGTGAGGCGGGAAGCCCCACTGAGTAGAACCACTGAAGGTAAGGATCGAAGTAAGGGTGTAGGCATGATCGGTTCTGCCATTAAACCGTATAAGCCCCATTCAGGGATTCTTCGGATAGGAATTACTGCTCCAGTCGATAGTGTCATGTAGCACTTGTCGGCGTAGGTAAAGGTGGCTCCGGCGTCCTGGGCTCGTCCTTGGCTGAATAGCTTAGAGATCCCGTGGGGGGCATACTGCACAAAATCAGGTGCATGAAGTACATCATTCAGGGTAGTTCGAACTTGGCGCCCATCCTGCGCGGTGTAAATCTCCATCGTTGTGCCATAACCATGCACTGTGGCAGGGACACCACTGAGCTTGTAGCGACTTGCAGGTGGAAGGTCAGTGTAGGTGTGGAATTCATGGCGATTGGCATTGATAAATCTGGAGGCTCCTCCGTCGACAATCTGGACTTGAAGCTGTAACGGGGTATCAGCCTGCGCCATGAAGATTGTGGCCACATCCGTAGGTAGGCGGGGCATATCACGGGCAGCCACCATAAGCCAAGTACTGACGTTCATGTCCATACAATCCGCCAAAGATGGCAACAGATTACAGGAGGAAGGAGCTGTCCTGATGAGCTGAATGGCCGACGTGTCGAACCCCTTAGCTAACGCCTGTAGTACTGGTGATGGAGGACTGAAACTGGTCGTGTTGCCATTCTGTCCAGTGATGAACATTCCCGGTCCTGGACTGCCGTCGCTCCGAAGGCGAAACTTCGAGCTGTGGGGAGAATTCGCAATCCGGGGAAGAACAGTCGTGCCAGGTAAGCCCCTCCATGAAGAGTGGTCTGCCCCGGCGAGATGTAGTATATCCACCACTGTCTTGGGGGGAGTCCTCATGCTGATATAGTGATCCATAATTTCCCATTGTCGTCCAAAATTAGTCCATACAATCGTATCTCGAGTAGCTGTTGAACCAAGTGAAGTAGCCTTAATGCGTAAAGGGCTGCCCAATGCTCCAATAATGTCCGGAAGGGTCTCGTCCTCGTTGCCGCCCTCAATAAGGTAAGTGGGGTAATGCACCTGAGTGTCGGCCAAAAACCTGATATGTTTCAGGATGGAATGAAGAGACTCGCAGTTGTCCGGAGGGTAGCATTGTCCAGTCTCGAGAAAAGTAACTGGTGGAAGGCCCGTCCATGATGAGAAGGGGGTGGTCAATATTGAACCAGGTAAGCGCTCCCTCCACCGAGATATGGCAGAACGCGGTAGCCCCAGGGGGTAGATAGCATGGAGAGCAAGAAGACGTTGATCCAGAATTGCGAGCGCATCGGGAGAATCACAGGAGCCAGAGAAAATGCCCACCGTTCCTCCTGTTTGCAGATGACCCGCCAGTAGTGGTACCAGCCCGCCGGAGAAGAAACTCACCCAGTGTTCGATGTGTCTTGGCATGGGTGTGACAGGGACGTCGCGCAATGTAACAGAAATCGTGTCTCGTGGCGCCGGTGCTGACAGCGCAAAGGTCCAGCAATCGAAAGGGCTACGCGGCGACTCGGTGGTGTAATCATCCGGGTGATAAGCCTCGGTGAGATCCGGGAGACTGCTCGCCGTGGACGCCGAGTTAGTGGTCGCGGCGGAGGGAACCATGCTCCAATCCCACAGAGCAGCGCTGGTAGGTGTATCACCAATTTGAGTGTGTGATGCACTGGTTTGTACAACCACAGTGTCATCAGAGATCACACATAAGGAGTCGCGAATGACAGGCTGCTGGTCCGTTGGTGCAAGCGTGCTGACGGAGGCTGCGAGAGCTGAAGGTAAGTACGTGTACACCGGCTCTGTAAAGTCTTGGGACTGGTGTTGCACCTGTGGCTCGTGGAATATCATGGGTGGAAAATCATACCCAGAGCTCGGGGAGGATATGTCACGCAATACTGGCGTGGTCATGGCGAAGCAGAAGTCCTCATAATCCACATAGCCTACTGGTTGTCCAGCCGAAAGCATGACCCGAGGTTCCGACGGTGTCGGGCGCTGCATGTTATTTCCCTGTGTGCCATCCGAGGACCAAGAATCGTTCCTCGCAGTTGGTCGAGTCGGGGGTCCAGGTCGCGTCATCGGGGGTGGATCGGATAAGGGTCGTCCATCAACGTGTCTGCGCTGCCAGCACCGTGAATGATTGTGGTTTGATCTGCCACATCTCTCGCAGGGATTTCTCACAGGACGAGGATTATCGGGGTGCTGTGCCTGGTGTGGGGCAGCTGAAGCCACAAAAGCCGTGACAGGAGGACAGATTTCGACGGGGTCATCTCGCTCTGCAGCGGGGTCTTCAAGAATTATGTTACGAAAAGTTGCCCACGGTTCGTCCGGATTCATACGGCGGTGACGTTTGAGAAAAATGCGGAGGTTGGGATAAGCTGCGCCATCAATGTGTGGGATAACATGGTGGTCGACAAAAGCCTGGTCGCTGCAACCTCTGCTCAGGCGAATGAGGGTACGCCATGCTGCATCTTTGCTGTTGATGAACTCGATAATGTGCTGCGACGGAAGTTGCCGAGACATTAGAACTGTGCTGGCGAGACACGCAGCGCGATTTTCTTCCAGTTTAATCCATGATATAATGTTGCGCCATGCCAAGGTCCCATGGAAGGTCTCGGAAGTAGTGTCATCATCCAGCACGTTGATAGGTAGGGCGAGCTCGATCTCCGTGTGGGCTGCCTTGCACTGTCGTACGGCTGCAGAAAGACAATGGAATAGGTCGCGCTGGTTGGCAGGTGTGCCGTTGCCAGATAAAGCTGCATCGAATTTATGAGAGCGTGTGAAGTCCTTGAAGGAGTGCACCCAAGCAATCATGTCTGACCATGTAGGTTTTTCCGGGAGTTTGGGAGTCTTGTTGATATCAATGATTTTCTTAGAAGACTGGGCTGACATGGTAACTTGTTCCATGAAGGCCGATAGTAATTCCTCATTTTTGACTGCCTGTGAAGGAGAGGAAGGGGACGACATTGAAAAGGCTTGGAGTGAGGTTAGAGGTTAGAGGTTAGTAGTATTTCCGGACAAAGAAGAATTGAAAATTTTCGACGTCGATGATGGTATCTGTCGTCGATTGTCGATAAAGATTTTCAAAAGGTATCACTGTTGACTTTAAGATCTAGGCGCAACGAGTGAAAGGTGTTTGTCGACGGGAAAATCGCGCACGAGGATGTGTTGAGGCGTTGAGAAAATCCTTTTCGAGGAACTATTGCTACTGACTTTAGAATTTTGTCGCAGAGAGCAATACGAGATCTGTGTTATGAAGAAAGGTGAGCAAGATAAGATTATGAAGGTGTGTTTCAGAAGTGTTGAACCTTTCCTGTGTGGTTTACCCTTGATGTCAATCAGCACACTGTTCTGTGTTGTATTTGGAAGTCTAACAAAGCTAAAAAGTACACTGATGATGTTTTCGACGAGTTAGCTAAGTTACTTCGTGTGAGGGCCCATAACCTATAGAAGGTGCAAGGGTATCTGAGACTGAAAGGTGAAAGTGAGAAAGAGAATGGTTACAAGAGTCACATGAGAGTGACTATAAATAGTGTTCCATGTGGGGGCGCAGCCCCACTGCTATCAGGCCACTGTCTGTGCTAGATGGTGCTGTTGTAGCTGGCAGTTATGATGGTTGGCTATGACTGACAGCTGCCTGTCGATATTCATAATGTGTGCTGTACGGGCAGAGCAAGCCCGTGACTGTATGATATCGCTATGTGATATAATATGTAGTACCAGTACGATCTGGGATTGTGTACACGGCTGTAGATACTTCAACAATTGTCTCGGGGCGTACCAAATAATGCTATCTAGAACTTAGGCCTAGGGTTTTACGCCGGGTGATCTCTTTGTCCATCCCTCGTGACGCGTAATGTCGCGACAAGTGTGCAAGGCGGGGTCTTATCTTAGACCGTGGATTAAATATGTACCGGAAACTTGCCCCTCATGGCTTTCGATCCATGGACCTTCGGCACACTATGCCACATGCTTAGCCGATGCGTCGGAAAAGAATGATGTCGCTTAGTGGCCTTCTTGCCACTAAATCTTAGTTCACGCCGCATTACCATTGACGCCCCCCCCCCGCCGCCGGACTCTCACCGGACCACAACCCGACTCCGGAACCAATGTGAAAGCGGGTCTTCTCGTATACCGTGGTTTGCCTATGTACCGGAAACTTGCCCCTCACGCCTTTCAAGAGCGGCACCTTCAATTCACTAGGCCACATGCTTAACCGACGCGTTGGAACATAATGGATGTCACTTCATAGCCTTCTTGCCACTAAGACCACGTTCATATAAATCCGTAGCCGTTCCCGCACACAATCGTACAAATAATACATTTGCAGTAAATCTATAGATTTATGTAATTTTACAATTGGAAACATGATACTCGAAAGGCGCGTAAATTTCATATACTTCCGCATCCGCGGATGCATATAGCGCTTCCAACCGGTACAAATATAGATTACATATGCATCGCCGCCTCCCGTGAGGCCGTGACGCCGCCATGCCCACGCACTCTTAGCTTCTTTGCGCTAGCCGTCGCGGTACCGGGTGCGTTACAAGTGAAACTATTTGGAGCGATGGCCGCGCAAAACATGCGATATACTCTTCGGCGTGCCACTTTAGCCTTCGTTGTCCAACCTCCTCACCGCCGTTTTCCTCAACCTCTTCGCACACGCCGTCCGTGCCTTCGGTTTGTGCACATCTCCGTACACTTGCGGGGCTGCGCTTCGCGAGACCTTCATTCCACCAACACTCTCGTCTATCGCATGGTCTCGCTCGGACTCCCGTCCCTTCACCGGTGCGCGCATGCGTCGACAAATTGAGTCTTTGACTTGCGGTGGGAGTGTTGGTGGCGTGCGCGAAGACATTCGGGCGAGCGCTTGCACTCGTTTGAAGTTCGAAGGGTGTCATTGAGCGAACTACTCCACTACTGCGTTGCTGTGTCGCGCCCCGTTATTGCGTTGCAGAAAGGTAGAAGCTGCGGGGAGCGCGTACCGATAGCGAATACTATCTTAAAGTACTTGAATATGCGGATCGTTCGTCCGATATGTGCACATTTTTAAATATGTGCGGGCGCTCGAGGCGTCCGCACAATCAAATCTGCAAGTCTTTTCGATCTCCAGGCGGTGCATATTAAGATGTGCGGATCCATGGATGTCGCGATATAATAATTCGTACATGGTACCCGGTACGAAAATCTACAACTTCAGATTTATATGAAACGCAGCCTAAGCTATGGTTCACGACAACAAGCATGGAGAGTTCTCGACACAGGTTTCTCAGCAAGTTAGCATGATTGTACTAGTATCTATCGAGTGTGTTGCGCCCGGTCGTCTATATAGCGGCGACAACGAGAATGGTATGTCGTGTGCACTTGGTTATCTTGCCACGTGTCCGGAAATACAACCAAGAAGCACGGACTAGGGACCTATCGGGCTTGAGGGGCGGTTGACTAGTAGTGAAAGTACCCTTGCGCGCGGATCGCTGGCCTTAGAAGCTTGCGCATCGTTGGGCGTGAAAATGGTGGGGAGCTTTCAAAGTGTCCTAACACGGGCTTTTATTTGGCATACGGCAAATGGCACGGCACCATGCCATCATGGGACTTGAAACAGGCAACGCCGTAAATAGAAGAAAACTAAAGCGCTGATTGTTGAGCGAATTGGCAATGCGACTGTACGGGTAAAGCCTCGGGAGGGAGTGCTAGCCCAGCGTGAATGTGGCAGATTTTGAAACCCTAAAAACTTTAGTTAGTTGTACGAGAGTCTGAATGACTTCGGACGGTAGATTTGACGCAAAAATCGGCCCGTTGGCAATATTTATTTTCTTGCGGGAAGAGCTTCAATTTGTAACTTAATTTGCTTCAATCGGATACCGTACGGCAAAGTTACGCATTTTTGCCCTCTCAAGTTGTAGTTTTTTGGCGCCAATAATCCCACCCGCAACTTAGCAATCCCTGCCATCATACTCACGTACTCCATGTTTGCGGAAAACATTATGGGATCATAAACACCGCATGTTGTGTCGCCGATTTTGGGAGTACTCACTAGCCAAAGTGTGAAAAATCCAAATTCCGGGGCGAATTCAAGGTATTCCTAAAATAGTGGCCATGCCACAAACCTTAATACGTCGGATCTTTGCCATGACGGGGTCCATTTGTGCCCCACCCCCCCCTTAACTTCACTGCCGACACAAGTTTCGGTCACATAAACTCCGGGAGGTCATCATAAATTAACGACCGGCAGTTCTCACGTTCAGCGGTCAACTCCTCTCCACTCTGCCGGTGGTTCTACTTATGGAGTGACATTTATAACGTAAAATTCAGCGTTACGTCCCTTGCTTCGGCGCGTCTTGCGCATGAGCTTCTGACATCAATAAGTATATTGGTTTGCGCTCCTTTGCTTGATTGTCCGCTAATATACCGTCCATAGGGGTGAAAACACGCATCGTGCCGAATTGTCAAGAGGCTTGTTCGTCGTCCAACCATGGTAAGCCGAGTACCACATCAAAAGCGCGTAAATCACGTAAGACGTAAAATGTCCGCTGAAACTCATGACGAGCCAGCTCGAAAGTGATGTCACAGACGTCACACGTTGTCCATTAGCTAGTCGAAGTGGTGTCTTGACTTTGGACTTGCAAGTCGGAAAAGAAAAGCATCGTACGAAATCCTCTGACATAAAGTTAAGCGTCGGAGCGCAGTCGACTAATCCCAAAACTAGTTGTCCGCCATCATGAGTTTTCACGTTCAACTTTGTTTGAATCAAGGGGCGAGCTTCGGTGAGGTCATTGAGTAGGGCGGTAGCGTCCGGAGAATCTTGTCGTAGCGTAATGATAGAAGCTATAGGTGCGTCACTTGGTACATATACTGAGGTAGGTAAAGGTAGGTAGATCAAGAATCGCAGTCGGGATGAATCGTAAAAATCACAATCAGCGTCGACTAACCAAAGTTGAACATGCCATGGAGCATGGGCAACAACCTCTTGTTGAGTTGGGTCTATAACTGTTTGGGAAGTGAACAACTGGGTCCTAGCAAGGAACTCTTGGTTCAATTCCCATTGTCGAGTGATGATGTTGAACTTAGCCCACTTAGGAAGAACAATCACACAACCATCGTAGAAGCGGGAGTTGCACGTATACAACACTCGAAGTGGCAAGCTATGTATTTTGCTAACTCCTAGGGTGGATTGAAGAACACACGCTCTCCACGCAAGTCTCTCTCCATGACAAATTCACTCGGCGAACAGTGAGGTAAGTCACTGTGCGAGTAAAGACCTTCATCGTCTACGCAGGCTTCTAGAGTAAAGTCACATCGTGCGTGCATCGGGTCGTAACCATAATCAACTAGTTTCCAATTGATTGAACGTCTAGTTGTTACATGTCTATGACTCTTTCTCTACTTGTTGTGACGACGACGACCAACTATTGTCTTAGTTGGTTTCGCGACTGAAGTCAATGGAGATGTCGAAGTAGGAACTTGCATCCCTATTATCGCTAACATTGTTTCAGGATGAGAAGTAGATGTAGTTAGCTGCTACAGTTCGTCCGAAGAGTAGCCATGCCACCATCACTTTTGTATGTTGGGTGTGTCGACCGGCTCCTTGCCCTTTAGCTCCGGGCTTTGTGAGACACGGTGTCCGTTTTGGTGGCACTTGAAGCAAAGTCCCTCATCTTGGTGTCATAAGCGCTCATGAGATGTTAAAGCTCCAGCGATGGCGTTAAAGTCTATTTGGCCAGTGTTTGAAAACGATCGGCCACGGCTTCCACGATTGCCAGCACGACCACGACCTCGAGCAAAGCATGATCCTTCGCCTCGATGAAGTTGCTTGGCGCCCTCGACCTATGGACTCTCAAAAAACGCCTCTTAGTAACTCGACTTCCTCATGGGTTGTTAAACGAGGTCGGTGCGCTCCTTGCACGGCCCAGATGTGGCGAATCGATCACGAGGTCACGAGGTAGGATGAAGGCTAGGTGAGACTGAAAGCTGGTGGGGCGAGCGTGGCGCCGGGCGCTTTACACACGCTCTTCTCTAGTGTAACTTGGTGGAGGGCCCATAACTTGTCGGAATCGGGAACGGATAGTTACACGTATGTCGTGCCGGCCCCACAAGGGGGCCGGGTGTGGTGACTAGAGAGAAGCGAGAAGGAGAGAGATGGCGGCCGGCGAAGGCACCGACAGGGCCGGCCGACCGCGACTAACAGGGAATAGAGTACCACTAATAGCATAATACTAAGTTTTAGAATGACAAAAAGCCGCCTTGTACATAAGCACTAGGGAACGGGATGCTACTGCTAACCGGTTCCCTTTGCATTCTAACCGTTTTAGCCGAAGTCATCGTAAATGTTGAGGTTCCACCAGGCGATGCCACATTCATCGTCTCCGCCACACTTATCCCGCTAGACAAGCTTGATCCCGAACAACGACGCGCAAACGAGCAAGAACTTCACGACCAAAAGGGGACGTTGCGCTCGATCGGAATTGGCTCCGTTTCAGTTCGTTTCGCGAATCGCGCGCTTGTTGCCGCAGTTAGTGACGAGGTGTCTCAATGGTTGCTTGCTCGGCACCAATTTGGGGTCGGCGTCAGCGGCGGAGTTGAGATCGTACAATTCATGGTTCGATCCGCGCTTGGCGCCTTACCGGACTGGGCGGACATGCAAGGCGACGCACCCAACGCTTTCAACGAGTTGCGGCGTCCCTTGTTTGGGGAATTGTCTGCGAATCCCGCGCTTCGACCGTTGTTCCGAATCGCTACTATGTTGTATGGTCGTCCATATACATTGTACGTTTACGACTCATCAAATGTTCATGGCCCGGCTATGCGTATCCCGAGTACCCGTGGAGTCTATCAAGGTTGCGTTCTCGGGGCCATGTTCTTCGCAATTGTTGCCTTTCGGGTATACAAACAATTGGCTGCGATTGCCCCTAGCGAATCCGGTTATTCTTATTGTCTGCGGCTAATCTGATTATGGTCACTTCCAGGTACCCCTAGCGTTTCTCGTGGCTATTAGCGACGCTATGCCGGAGGCGTATGTAAGCGTCGGCCTCACGATAACCATCCACTAAAACTGTTTGTATTCCCCTTTGGGTGTCGGTGATGCTTTCGATAACTTACCCAACGGCCACATCATGCGGGGAGTACATGTCTCCACGGAAGGGACGAAAGTATTGGGGGGCCAATGGGTACATCCGATTTTGCTCGAGACGTGTTCGAAACGGAATTAAGCAAGTATGAGGCCTATGGCGAACGTCGAAGGGGTCTAGCGGCTCACCGGCACTCTCGCACTGCACTTCGTATCCATCAACATTGCAACCGCCGCTTCGGACACTTTGCCCGTACCGTCCCCCGCGGTCTTGGCAGGGGCGAGGGCTACGGTGACACCGTCGTGACCTTTCTCGAGCGCGCTGACAATGCCACCCTAGATGTGGCGGCTGAGATATTGGGCCTTCCCGCAGCTAGTCTACCCTGCAATACTCGCTCCGAGAGGTGTCTTCCCATATGTTTCGGAGGCATGGAGGTGGGGGACTTGGTTGCCTTGGCGGATGCGACCCATGTCGGATCGGTTGGTTTGGCAATGGGCTATGTTATCCGTTTCCTTACAACGCAAGATGCTCGCGTGCGCGGGGATTCCCACGATGGAGCCGACCATGTATGGGCGGTAAGCGACTGCTATGACCACAACGGTGCCCCGCATGCATGGTTCACCGGACGGAAACGACGGCGACAACGAATCCATGTGGTCGTTAGAACTCGCTTCGTCGTGGAGGCGCTTAGATGCCGCGTGCGGTTCTCATGCTCTCGCCGAATCCGAACCCTTGATAACCATAGCCTTAGCGATGCATCCCCCGCAATGTCCAACGGTGGCTCGCGCAGGCTGCGTAGCCGAAGCCCGATCAAACAGCGAGTTGATTGCTCGTTCCCTTGATGGCCTACCCTCGCTCGTACTCCTTTCTGCGCTTGCCACGAACATCTTTCCAAAGCTACAAGCCGACATCAATGAGCGCGTCAACTTGATTCGCTTCGCGAAGCTCGCTCCCACGTTTTCTAACCGCGCTCGGCCGGAGTCTAGGCGTTTTGTATCTCGTCTCGGCCACGGCGCCCTTGCGTTTTTGGCTTCGGACCCTCCTACTTCGGGTCGCTTGGGCGAGCTCCGTGACAAGTTCCCTAAGCATTACGACGCAGTTTTCCGCGTCGCGGTTTGTCGCATCTTCGGCCTACCCTCATCTCGCATCCTCTCTAATCTACGCTCTCCCACTGATTGTGCGTCTTGCTATCTCTCGGCTCAAGTTATACGGGGTGCGTTCGCGTCGGCGGGTGTTGACATAGCGAATGATGCGTGGGCCACTGCGTTTGTTGACCATTTGGCTCGATGCGGCGGAGATTCTTCGGTCCACACAGCTCACTCTTGGTTAGTGACAGCCCTTGCGGAAGTCATCTCCGAGGTTTATGGCGCACTCGGGGTTGGCGTCGAGGTTCTCACATATCCCACGATGTTAGTTCAACTCCCCAACGGCAACGACGGCTCTCCCGCGGATGTGGGTGTCTTGCACTATCACGGCATCCGAGGCTCAAAACTTGCTGTTGATGCCGTGGTTTTCGGTTTGTTCGGCGTTTCTAGCCCCCCGTCTCCCGAAGTCACTCTACGCTGTGCTTATAAGACCAAGTTCGAGAGCTACTCGGAGGGGGTTAAGAGTCGCCCCGACATCCGCTTCATTCCCTTTGCAGTCACGTAATTTGGCACTCTCGGCGGCCACGCCACGGCTTTCTTGACGGAGTTGGCCAAGGAGGCAACCGCCTCTAAAGGATGGGCAAGTTGATTGCCGCGTGGCGCCGAAAGGTCTCTCTCGCCGTCCATGGTGCTCACGCGGACATCGTCTTGCGCGGTTTGTCCGCCGCCGCAGACGGTGTGGAGGCCGCTTCTTCTTCGGGTGGGATGCCTTCTCCTGCCACGGCGCTCTTCATCCGCGCCATGGGCCGCAAGCGTCCCCGTGTTGTCCCCGCGCGAGGCGCCGCTTGTCGCCTCCACGTGTTGCATTCTCGGCGTGGCCTAGGAGTTTCCTTAGTTTAATCTACTAGGTTTGTGCACAATGTAGTGCTTCCTTATTTTGCCGTGGTTTGGATTCCGTGATCCTCTTGTCACTCTTGCCCTTTTGTTTCCCCTCCCGTTTCCCTGTCCGTGCTCTTGTTGTTCTTCTCATAATTCACTATAATTTTATATACTTATATTTATTACAAAGAAAGCAGTGGAATCCTGTAAATAAGTGCCATATGTAAAGAAAGGAAAAGCTCTAGAGAGGCATCGCAGAAGCACTGAGGGTGCATCTCGTGAGGCCCCGGAGTAGGGAGGCAGGCAACAGCAGCTGCACCACCCACCTGCAAATCATCATATGTATTGAAGGTTTCATCGCCTGTAAGGTTTGAAAATATAAGGCCATCACACGAGCGTTAACGTCAGGTACTGATTCCTTTCCCGTACCTAACGACTAGTGAGGTCCTGCTAGTCCGCTACTCGCTAGCCTCCAGCGTAGTCAGAAGCTGCGGCGAACGAGAGAGACATCGAGCTCTAGGGACCCCACCCGCCCCCCCGGTTCAGAGCACACCCAGTAGCAGGCCGTTATGGTGTGGCAGTACGGGAAGCGAGGATTGATGCAGCACTACTACGCCCTGGGCGCGGTGAGCCTCGGGATAGCCGGCGCGACGCTGTACGTCGTCGGAGGGCAAGCGCGCAAGCTCTTCTCTTCACCCAAACCAGATCCCAACTAACAGGACGGATGAACGCGCGTGCGTGGCAACGTAGTCGTAGGAGAGTGAGTTTCGCGCCCTTTTCGCGAAAAAATTCCCGCGGCACCTTTCGGTTCCTCGACGTCCGGAAAGCAGTTCCTGAGTGTCAACGTGTCGTAGCTGAACGGACGCCAAAGCGCGACTGCTGTTTATAGTAGTATCCGGTCGAAAATGACAATATGGAGCTACCTTTCCATAGAACTTGAAGCAATATGGCCGATTCCAAAATAGTTGGACAGGTATTGGAAGCAGCTGAGCACACAACGTTCAATAAGGGCGGACAAACTGCGCACCCGCTGCTCTGGCCTCGTAGTAGGCAGTCTGATAATTTAATATAATACACCACCGGACCACTTTCTGCACGCTGTGCGAATCAGGGCGTCATACACCCTCCAACGGCGTTGGCGCTAGTTTCAACCGCCATTCTGCTAAGCGATCCCAAATACTTAAGCTCTGTCGACCGAAAGTGACTGACGGGTTGCGGTGGGAAACGAGCCTCACCGTTATACAGGATTCCATGAGACAGAGTAGTTATAAATGAGAAGTAGGTCACCAAAATTTCGCGATCAGATCACAGCATTGACTTGAGACAGTGGTGAAGAAGATTATATGATGTTACATTCTTGGCACTACCAGTAGCTAATGTGCGATGCGCCCTTGTCTTTGGGGACAGGTTGGCTACGGGGAGAGAGGGGCACGAACACCTTCCTTGCTCAAGAAAGCGACTCCGTTTTCACCCCTCTTTCCCCCGTCTTGTGCATTGGTCGTGATAATGCAGACAGCCTGACCACACAATTCATTGTCACCCCCTCTCTCCCTCCCCACAATCCGTGTCCATTTGCTGCGCCTCGGAGTCGTTGCCTTGCGAGGCAGGCAGGTCGATGGTCATTGGTAGCTCCACACTGGTCGGCATCTGCTTCTCGCCGCCCTGCCCTGGCTCTGAAGGCAGCGCCTGAAACAACAACCACAAGTGCATTCAGCCTTTTAAGGACTATCAGCAGACGCAATGAAGAATTGCAATCAAGCAAAAATGTTTTCATGATGAGAGGGGACCAAACGGATGCAACCTACTTTACTTCGTTCAGGGTCAGGAAAATAAGATATTCTCTCCTACAACGACGTCCATTGGACAGAAATTCATGGAACGGCCTTTCAAACATAAGAAGCTTTATTCCACAAATGCCTGAAAATCATTGACAAAATACCCCTCCACCCAAGTAAAGGCAATTTAATCACGCACACACACACGCGCGCGCGCGCGCGCGAAAATCACAATTAGGGACGAATAACGAACATGAAATACTTCGAATTCACATTGAATAAGCATCCCAGCGAACCCACAAATCCACGGCGATTATAGCGCTAAGACGGCCGCACCTTATTGTCAAGCTTGTTTATACTCGTGCCGGTGACAACAAGGTCAGGGAAGCTGCCACCCGCACTGCCACCACTCAACGTATCGCTCTCGCCACCTCGGGAAGACAGCAGGCTCTGCGAGAGGGTCGGCATCAACGAACGCTCAGAACAAAGACCAGCATAGCGCTCAGAGTGAGCACTCGTGACAGAAAATGTACGGTGGAATAGCAAGCGTGTGAGCGAAACGGTGGGGTGTGCGAAAATTTAGTTAGGTGTGCGAAAGGATGTGTGTGGAAAGGACATACAGTCATTGGTTGTGCGTGCAACAGAGCATGTGCATGTCTGCGCGCGAGCGTGTGTTTGTGTGTGTGCCTCTGTACATCCATAGAGGTTTCGCGAATTCAAACCCAAGTAATTCCAAGACATATCAAAATTGGGAGTTCTAATGTAATTGGGTAAGTAGACGGGGCGGCGTACCCCGTGTGCCTTGGGAGAAGGCCACTCCAGCCAGTTGATCCCGCCCATCCCAGACCCGATGGCGCTCGGCAGAGGGCCCAAGGGGGAGGCGGAGGGCGTGGGGAGGTCGTTCATGCCGCCGCTGACAAGCCGTGCGCTCATCAGCGCGTCGTTGTTGGGCGTAGACAGGTCGCCTATGTCTTGGAGTGCGCTGGGTGAGGGGAGGGGCAGCAGACTGCCTCCTGCCGTGGCCCATCGACTGCTGTCCAGGTTTCCCCCACCCAGCAACGAGCTAGCCAAGCTACGCAGGTCCTGCGGTTTGTTGTTACTGCTTGACATCTCACCCGGCATGATCGGCCTCGCGCTGTTCTCTGGGATCTGTACAGAAAGGTTTCGTTTGAAGCGCGCAGAGGCCTTCAGAGCCCCGCCACCATCCGTGTCCATCATCATATCAGACTTAAACCCGTCCGCGTCCGGCTGGCTGCGAGACCCCGTGGGCGTGAACGCCATGTCAAGCTGCCCACACGCCAACATGCTCAACTGCTGAAAAACTGAGTCAAACTCAGCATTTATGGCCGCATACGCCCTCTCTGTCCGCGGGGAGAGACTGCCCCCCGCTGCCCCCTTCCGTGCAGCATGCTGCGCTTGCTCTGACGCCAGGGACTCGGACGCGGTGTGCGCTTGGCCATCATGGTTGCGCATTAGCGAGGCGACATGCAGAGAGGGACTGGTGGTGGAGGGGGCGCCGAACTCGCGCATTGGTTCCTCCTTTAGAGCTATCGATCTCGGCTCAGAGGCCGAAGGAGGTAGCCCTTTGTCGCCTGCGGGCGCGGCAGCTGCGGCGCTGGCGGCAGCAGCGGCGGCGGCCGCGATTTCTTCCGAATCCATCCCTTCCTTGGACTCTCGCTGCAACAATGTCATAAATCTACGCTCAGTAGTTGCATAGCATAGCATAGCATAGCATAGCTAAGCATCGCTCTCTCTCTCTCTCTCTCTCTCCCTCTGTGTGTGTGTGTGTGTGTGTGTGTGTGTGTGTGTGTGTGTGTGTGTGTGTGTGTGTGTGTGTGTGTCTGTGTGGACATGTCTCCTTTGCTGATGCGATGAGCTCGTACCTACATTTTATTGACCAATACCATATGCATATCACTTCATACTGATACTATTTTAAATATGATCTCAGCATATTTTGATCCTTACAGTTCTGTAGAGGGGGACTATAGGCCGGGTCTAAGCAGTGGTCAGGAGCTGCGTACCGGAGATTTTCTTGCTGGGCTGGGTGGCAGGTCATCGTCGTCCTCATCATCTCCCTGTGCCGAAAAGTGTTGGTTGTAGAGGTCTTCATTCGTGCGCTTCTCCTGCGGGTCGGTGCACGCCTGGCTGTACTTCCCCAACAGCGCGCCCATCGGGATGCTGGAATACTGGAATAGCTTGGCGTTGGAGTTAAAGATGATGAGCGCAATCTCACAGTCGCATAAAACACTCAGCTCCATCGCCTTTTTCATGAGCCCATTTTTTCGTTTGGTAAACGTAACCTGACAGAGGGAGATCAGAATGGTGAGTGAGCAACCATGCCACAAGAGCCTCTACCCCTCCCCTCTAATCTTTCCAAAAAATGCCTCACACATACCTGGCGGTTCCGTTCATCAGAGATCTTCTCGATCTTGATCTTTTTGCGCCCCACTACAAGTACAGCAAATGCGATACTGTGAGTTTGACACAAAACGGATATGTACATGTGCGTGGAAAATTCTGCCTGTGGGGCGTGTGAGAGAATAATATGAGCAAATTCTTCCTGTGTATGTGTGTGTGTGTGTGTGCGCGCGCGGGTGAGTGTTTGTCTGAGCATGGTGCGCTTGAGTCGAATATATGCTGCTCGTATCCGTATCCGTGTGTCCCAATGTAAGCTTACATTCGTAGATCACTTGTGTGCGCGTGTGTGGGTGTGGATGGCTGAGTGCGGTTGGGGAAGGGTGTATGTGTGTGCGCGCGCGCGCGTGTGTGTGTGTGCGTGCGTGTGTGTGTGTGTGTGTGTGTGTGTGTGTGTGTGTGTGTGTGTCCACAGCCACACCCCCGTACGGGGGGGGCTCACTTTTCGCAGGGAGCGCCAGGGTTCCCTTGACAGCAATCTTGACAAATTGGGCGCGCTGAACTCCAAGGGAGATCTGGTCATCAGCAGCACAAACAGTACGTCACGCACTACCCAAGTTCCTCGTTTATATTGTTCAGAAGTACAACGGGCATCTACTGAACAGTCTTTGCCCTAAAGATGTTCCACTTGCAACCGCTGTTTTCTACGCGCTCCCATCACAACGCACAACAATGTTCAACAGTCCATGTCCTATTTTCTGTCCGATTCGAAACCATATTTTCCCTCTGCTGCAGCTGAAGGCCGTCGAGTTGTGCTGACGAAAGTGGGGAGGGAACGCCTCGCGCTCGGCATGGCGGCATGCCAGCGCCAAGACCAGGTGCTATGGACGGCACGGCCCCGTAGCACACTCGTGGTCATTCACAACACAGCCCGTAGGTATCAATCCCGTTGACTAGTAGGTTGAAGGGGGGGGGGTGCTATCGTGGAAAAGGTTGGCCGGAAACAGCGGCGAAGGGAAGCTGATGATGGTTTTAGGGTGGGGCGGCGAGCCGCGGGGTCAACGCACCAGCGGCAAAGGCGAAACTGGATAAACTGCCCACGGGCGGCACGCCTCCCTTGACTGTCTGTAAGCACTGGAACGGAGTGTCCGAGACAGCGAGGTGGTAGAATGGACGTCAACCCTCACGTTCTGAGCTGGCCTGAGGATAGGCGTCGGGTCGATCAGTTTTATTGGCGGTAATATGGCCAAACGACACACACTTCACCGTGAGGGGAAAGAACTGCTAATGTATTGCATATCGAGAATGGCGGTACTTACGCGCAGTGGTAAATAATACAACACCGAGGATGCTCTTTCCAACAACTCGATGTGCGACCAAAAGAACCCTGACACAGCAGCCTGGCACGTTGCGTAGGCTTACGATAGTTCAGTCTTAGGTGTCGCTAGAGTATCTTGGTTCTGCTCTGGCCGAGTTCGTATCTACAGGGTAGAAAAATGGCGCTGCTTTATGGATGTTGGCGGCCGGCGTTTCTCTTGTCAGCTGCGGAGTTGGCGGCGACTGCTGTGCATGCAGGGGCGCTAGGTGCTGATACATGTGCAAACGTTAAGTATTGAGCATAATTACTGTGGATTTATTACAAGCACATATCTAACCCCCAAGGAACAGCGGCAAGTATTGAAGTACCTGTAGTGCTGCGTCTCGCGAGGTATACCTGTACTATATTATATGCATCATATGTTTTTACAAGAAAAAGCAGTGGAGGCCACCAAGCAAAAACAAGAAAATAAGAGGAATAAAAATACTAAGTCCGAGGAACAGGAAGGCAGGCCACAGCGTCAGAACTGCCCTCCTGAAAAGCGTCGCGGAGACAGGAACCCAGAGTGCCATGGAGAGCAGCAGAAAGACGTTGCATGAATTCACGTCGCACATCCCCCAAAAACGCCGAAAAGGAACAGAAGTAGATATCGACGAACGAAATGCTGCATACGGATATAACTAATTAACCATACTATATCAACTCGAACACTCGATCAACTGAATTGTGCTAAACGACAGCTCTCCCTCCCGGCGGAGTTTGGGGGGCTTAATGTACCGTCCCTCGAGCTCGACGCCGAACTTGCTCACTATGCTTCATTCACTGCGACCCTCGCCAACCTGATTACTGATTACGAGTCCGAGTCGCTAGGTCCTTTGTACGGTCTCATCCGACAGGAACTACTGAATGTTGCCACTTCTACTTTACCGTGGGCGGTCCAATTGCGCAATTCGTCCGACTCTATCTCCACTATGGGCGGGTTTTCGGAATCGGAGCTTGTGGGTTTGACTAACACACTGAACCAAAACCTTTCTGATTATGCCGGGCCCGATGTCGAGTTGGTGGTATCTACGGTCAACAATGCGGTGGCACCCGCTACCCAAGTGACTAGCCTACAACTTCCGACTCCCGATGCTCTTACTCGCTTGGGAGATTCTGGGGGCCACATCCAACGGGGCATTTCGCGCATTCTTCGTGCCCGGGCCTACCTTGACCTCTTGGCGTTCTGCAGACCTTCCCCACCGGACTATATGAGGGTGACTTCGGGTACGGGTCGCGGGGCTTTGGCTCTCTTTTTCGCTTCACATGAGTCCAGTTTCAAGGTGCCATCCGATTGCTATATGATGGCAGCCCACCGGGTGCTTGGCTTGACTGCGGAGCGCGCCGCTCATGTTCGAAAATGCCCTCGGTGCAATGAGGCCCCTTCAGAATCTCGCGGGTATGGATCTTCGTCGACGGTATCGGGCATCTTTATGTCGGGTGAGCGCTCAACAGCCGCTATGCTCATGGACCATATCCCCCGGTGCCCGTGCTCTTGGTATATCATTCAACTCCATGACCGCATTGTCCACGTGCTTGAAGAGTTCATGCTTGAAGCGGGGGCTACTAAGGGCCGGGACTTGCGGTTGGAGGTCCGCCGTATTCGGTCGGGAGCTTCACGTGATCGTCCTGGGGATGTGGTTTGGTTGGACTTCATGTCTCCGCACCGCCATCTTGTTGTTGATGTGACGGTTACAAGTGCTCGCACGAACACCAACGTTCCTCGTATAGGTGCTCGCCTTCCACTCCCTGGCAGCCTTGCATTGGGAGCTCAGCAAGGCAAACTTGATGCGGACCTCCGCACTTCCGCTTTGCTTGGCACGCCTTCGGTTCAGTCGGTCCATGACTACTACCCCTTCGCCATGGAGGATGGGGGCCGGTTGGCGCCGATGGCGGCTGAGTTAGTCGATCGCTTGGCTATTTTGGTGGATTTACGTCGCTTCCCTGGCATGGGGGCCGCTGACTCTCGGTCCTTGCGCTCTGACAGTTATGTCCGTATGCAGCATTTTGTTCGTCGATCTACTTCTCTTCCGTTTCGGCGTTTTTTGGGGGATGTGCGACGAGAATTCATGCAACGTCTTTCTGCTGCTCTTCATGGCACTCTGGGTTCTTATCTCCGCGACGCTTTCAGGAGGGCAGTGCTGGTGCTGTGGCATGCCTTCCTGTTCCTCGGGCTTAGGTTTTTTCTTTCTTTCTTTCTTTTTCTTGCTTGGTGGCCTCCACTGCTTTTTCTTGTAAGAAATTTTTTATTAACCATACTATATTGTATGGTGTTATGGCGGTTGATGGTTGATACCAACATGCAAGAACCAGACAAGTAATGATCGCCGGCCTTGTAAGTAACCGATACCCGTATTATGGGCATTTTTTGTCCGAAATTGAAATTGAAATTGAAGTTGCATTATTTACAACAAATCAGTAAACTAGTGCCTCGCGGGTGAATGAGCAGTACACGTACCAATTTGTTTGGTACGTATACCACGAGTAGAGGGCATTTTCAGAGCTCGTCCACAGTAGTTGGTGTAGAGTCAAATTCCCAAAGGAAAGGTTCTATGATACGCCGTTCTTCCCATAGAACTTACACTCTTCCCATAGAGTCCGCTACTAGGGGCATGCATTTAATTACCCACTAACCCGCCACGCACTGCCGCGATGGCCATGCAACTCGATTGGGGGGTAGAGTAATGATTTTCGAACAGCACACCACGGCGCGTTGTTCATTGATGTGACAACCTTTATCGGCACGCCCCAATTGTTGTGGGCACACACGTTGGATTTGCGGCCCATATTTTGCATGCCGAAATTCGTGCAAGTGCATGTTATGCACGCCTCTATGCGTGGCTCGGTACATGTAGTGTCGCGACAAGCCGGGAGACTACTCGGCAGTGGGTTTTTAACATGTTTGCACAATTGCACGAGTATCCGCCGAGTGTGTTGCGCCCGACCGTCTACAGAGCGGCGACACCCAGAATGGCATGTCGTGTGCTGCACTAGGTTTTCTTGCCACGTGCCCGAAATTACAACCCAGGAGTACGGGCTAGGGACCTATTGGGCTTGAGGGGCGGTTGACTTGGAGTGTAAGCACCCTAGCGCGCGGATTGCTGGCCTTTGAAGCTAGCGCATCGCCGAGCGTGAAATATGGCGGGAAGCTTTCAAAGTACCCTAGCACGGGCCTTTATTTGGCATGCGGCAAATGGCACGGGACCATGCCATCATGGGGCATGAAATGGGCAACGCCGTGAATAGACGAAATATAGAGCGCTGATTGTCGAGCGTATTGGCGGAGCGGGTGTGCGGGTACCACCTGTCCAAGGGTTGCTAGCCCCGCCCGAATGTGGCAGATTTTGAAACCCTAAAAACTTTAGTTGGTTGTACTAGGGCATGGATGACATCGGGAGGCGAATTTGACGCGAAAACCGGCCGGTAGGCGTGATTTCTGCTGGGACATATGCAAACTTGAGGACCGGGCTTCCATTTGCAACTTAGTTTGCTCGAATCGGACACCGTACGGCAAAGTCAGGCTGTTTTAAGCCTCCCAAACTGTGGGTTTCCGACCCCAATCCCACCCACGTCGAGCATCTTAACGGCACATGCCATCACAGCCACGTGCTCCCATGTTTGCGGACAACATGCTGGGATCATAAAAACCGCGTGTTGTGTCGCCGATTTCGGGAGTATTCACGAGCCAAAGTGTGGAAAATCCGAATTCCGGAGCGCCCGAAATCCAAATCATGGTATGACCCGAAATCGGGGTTGGGCCGCAAACCCTAATACGTCAGATCGTAGCCGTAACGAGCCCTATTTGCGCCCCGCTTCCCTCCATACTTCACCGTCAATACAAATCTCGGTCCGCCTTTTCAACCAGCTAATGGACCGTTAAACCCTAGAAACTCTATATGATAAACACCCGCCCTACGCGAAAGGCCCTATTTCACTAGTAACGGACTTTATGGGAAGAGTGTATTTCGATAGTAGCTCTCGCCATTTGCGCGTCGAATAGAGGGTAGGAGGCCTATACACGTGTTATGACCTAACACGAGGCGCTAATAACACATAAATAAGATAGGGGTGGTGTGGGAGGCGGTCATGTCTGAGTGGTTAACCGTGCGAGGTGTTTCGTGCGACGTCGGGGTCATATAACGCCCTCATGGATCGATGCCCGCTGCCACCAAGCCCTTTTCTCGGCACTCTCAACCCTCCCTAACCACTTATCTAGAAAAACCCCGAAAAATGTTTAGCATTCGCGTTGGGGATCATGCGGTGACTTTTGTTTCTTACTTTGTGCGCGGCAAGTCGGGCAAACTCCATGACTGCGGCAGAGCAATTTAAATATGTTTAGCTATTTCAACAAGCTAGACCGCATTGCTTTCGCCCCCTACCCGCCTCTCTCAGACCACTCACACTCGGAAAACATGGATATGCATTGACTGATGGTGTGTCGGAACCATAGTTACATTAATTATTCGTCTATGCTTTTGATGTTGTTAGGTAGCATTAAGTCGGCAGGGCAAAACAAGAATTACCGAAAAGAGGAGGCCCCTTGCTCCCCGCCGCCATCTCGCCCTAGTCTCCGCAACACCACTCCTCCCGGCCATCCAATACCTTGAACTCCTTATTATCATTGCATATGGGTGCTACGAAGCCATTGCTTAAGGTTTGCGAGGCTCAGTTGTTGCGAGTCGAGCATTCATTTGTTACCGGCAGAGCGAAATGAGGACTCCCGAAAGATCTCCTATAGGTTTAGGGGTGTCACTACCCGCCGCCATCGCGCCTTGCTCTCTCAACCACGGCCCTTCTCCGATGACACGTTAAACCTAAACCCCCTTGGCTACCGATAGCTAACGTTGGTGAGTCTAAACTGGAGTTTGAACCGACTTTGGTCGGTGCATGTCGGATATGTGCACAACAATCAAGGTGGTCGACCGTAAGTGCATTTCACGGGACTTACAGCACATCCTTGACATATCAAGCAATATTTTGTAAATATATACTAAATTGAAATTTCCGTCCGTACCACGCGTTTTTGTGGTACACGTACGGTACCACTTATTCTCCCGAGGCAATAGTAGACCGATTGTTGTTTAACGGCCATTAATAGTCTACCATCGAGGACACGTGGGAAAACGATTGGGCCCATTGCTACTCTTCGAAGAACGTGGACATGGAAACAAAGGGGGGGATGTTAGCACTAGCATCCCGTTGCCTAGTGCTTATGTACAAGGTAGCGATTTGGCATTGTAGTACTTAGTGTTATGCTATTAGCGGTACTCTATTCCCTATTTGTGGCGGTCGGCCGGGCCTGCCGGTGCCTTCGCCGGCCTCCATCTCTCACACTTCTCTAGTCACCACAGCCGGCCCCCTTGTGGGGCCGGCACGAACTACGTGTAACTATCCGTTCCCGATTCCGACAGGTTGTGGGCCCTCCACCAAGTTACACTAGAAAAGAGCGAGTGCAAAGCGCTCGGCGCCACGCTAGTCCTACCTACTCCGACGTAAAAAAGAGTAGAGCGTGTGTAAAGCGCTCGGTACCACGCTAGTAATTCTTCGTCTAACCGACAACACGCCTCGCCTTCGAGCTGGTTGTCCGCGACTTTCCTACCATCTCCCACATAAAAAGGAAAGAGCGTGTGTAATGCGCCCGGCGCCACGCTCGCCCCACCCAGCTTTCAGTCTTACCTAGCCTTCAGCCTACCGATGCTCTCGACCGGATATGGATTTTTAAGACCGACCCGCGCAGATTCGGCCCGTGCGTACTTTAATTAGTAATGTCATTGTTTTTCCCCGAGACAACGCCGCAACGCTCACCTAGCTTAGCGAGGAGCTTAACTTTCCCACGGCGAAAGGGGGGAGTCAACACGAGCTCCCGTCTATGTTTTTGCGTGCCTACACGCTCCTAACGGCCTTGATGGCCGTGCTTCTTCCTCGCCGGTCGCTCTCATGCGTCGGCTAATTCGCCCGGGGACAGTTTTTCCCGCTACATGTCAAAATAGTGCATTACGCAGTACATGTGGGACCGCTTCATATCGGCAACTCGCCGGTAGCGGCACGTTCTTGCGAGCGCATGTCGCTACACCTACCCGGCATGAGACACACGCTACAAGCACTACACCTTCGATCAAGATGGCACCTTCCTCGACGCAAGCTAGGACGGCGTCAAGACCTCGACTACCGTGAGGGGGGGTGTTAGCACTAGCACCCCGTTGCCTAGTACTTATGTACAAGGTAGCTATTTGCCATCCTAGTACTTAGTGTCATGATATTAGCGGTACTCTATTCCCTATTAGTGGAGGTCGGCCGGCCTTGCCGGTGCCTTCGCCGGCCGCCATCTCACTCCTCTCACTTCTCTAGTCACCACAGCCGGCCCCCTTGTGGGGCCGGTACGACCTCCGTGTAACTATCCGTTCCCAACTCTAACAATATGCCCACCCGCAAACTTAATGCAGACGAAGGTCTTGACCCTACCTCCCTCACCCGCTGCCTTGCCATCCTGCCAGTTGACATCCTCCCCGCCAACTCCGACCCCTTGCGCACAAACTATAATTCATTAGACTATTGGAACCTCGCCTCATAGGTCACTATAACTCCACACGCAAATACTCCTCCATCCGCAAGATCCACATTGGTGAATGGAAACATTGCACAAACTACAACCTCACTGACACTCACCAACTTATCATGCAAAAACACACCCCGCTCGCAAACACCCTACGCTCATACTCGCCCGGAACGATTGTCGAAATCACCCCCATGCCCATGAGCCGCACATGTACCCCCCACAACCTGACCCGTACCAACATCAATACCCAGATAAACCCCAGAAATGACCCACCGGGCAAACTCTCCGATACCCCCTCACGCGACACTACCCGCATTCTCTCCCACCTACACATACACACCGTCCAATGGTTACATAACCTTATACGCTTCTACAGAATTGAATATTTTGCCACACACCGACACCACCACCAACACCTCTTCTAACCCACCCGACCCGACCTTCTCCACGCCTTTACTACACCCTACTAAGATCCTACATGGGGCGGAGTAAAACCCCAAAATCACACGGAGAGGAACCATTAGGAGCCCACCGGCCTAAATCTTATATCATGAGACCTAGATGGCATGTACAAGAAGGCCCTTAGACAACAGTAAGAATTGACTGGCATTGTTGCAAATCATTTTCATTTTTAGCCCCCTTTGTGGTCCGGCAAGACCCTGCGTAAACCAAATACTTCCCAATCCCAACGACTCACCCATTTAGGGGTGTGATGTGCTCTTCGGGCGCTCGATCCTTATGAGAAGAGCAGTTTCTTGTTGAAATTTCGTGAAATGTAAGTCTTTAACCGGGTATGGGAGAGTGCCCGAGATGTGCATCCAGCCAAAATTTGGACCTTAGACAAGTTTTCAATGTAAGGCTTTCTCAATGCGCCTTTCGGGGCCCCAAGCGGACCCTTCTGCGCTCTTGACGGAGGCTCTTTAGGTAAAGTGGCCCAAAATCGATCCTTGCCCGACATACCTTTTTTATTCTCTAATCAAAATGATAATCCGATAGGTAAGCTATCCCACGCTCATTTATAAAATAAATATCAATTTACCCATGGTACCCATGGTAGATTCTTTGTCACGACCGTAACCTTATCTCCCTATACGAAATGCGGGGCTTTCGACAGTTCTGAACGAGCTTGCATCTCATCATTGTCCAATTGTAACACCGTGCGTACGGGAGCGTGTTCTTCATGTAACAATCTCAATCGCTCTGACGCGTCTTGCGAAACTGGAATGGAAGGTTGCATGTTGAATAGCATGTCATGTGGTTCTTAAGGGGAAAAGTCAAAATTAGCCTCGAAGGGAGTGTGCTCAATTCCGGGCGCACGAATAGCGTTGTACGCAAATCCCACTTGAGGTAACATGTGTGTCCACTTGTCTAGTTCGATCCATCGTAGAAGCGGAAACATCTCGGAAGTTGCTGAAACATGCAATTGACACGCTCCGTTAGTCCATCCGTCTCTGGGTGTCGACTAGAAGACATGTTGAGTCGCGTTCCCATGCGTCTCCAAAGCGTTTGCCAAAGGCCACTGACGAATTTTGGGTCGCGATCACTAACCTGCACTCGAGGCGGTCCGTGTAATCGGTAGACTCCATGTGAAAATAAAGTGGCGATTTCCTCTGTTGTCACTGCAGAAAATGGGCCATTCGACTCAAATGATCGACTACAATCAACACAATGTCAAAGCCATTGCCAACATGCAAGTGTGTCAAATATTCAAGCTCCACGGTGTGTCACGGTCTCGGTGGAACATGCAAAGGGTAAAGAATCGCAGCCATATGTGGTTTAATCTTAGCTCGTCGATACACGACGCAGCGCTCACAAAAATCGTTCACATTTTGGTGACTTCGTTTCCAATAGAATCTGTCGAGCGTTTTAGCAAGAGTGCCAATAAATCCTTTGTGACCGGCTGACGAACTGTCGTGCAACTTAGAGATCAATCTCAGTCGGAGCTCAGAGGTCCTCGGGACACAAAGGCGATCGAGACGCCAAAAGGATCATGTTGTGACGAGTACAGTCCTGCAACAGTACATTGCAGGACATTGTACAGGTACTCGTTACGGATTTCAATTCGTGCTTTTCCACATGACGGACGTTTACTCGTGGGTACGTCGCTACTGCAATATTGTAAGGGTGCTGATGCTACAATACGACCAGTACCTCCCGGTACGTACAGATATGCATAATTAATCTAAGCAGCCAGATGACGCGCCAGAACGAGCTCTTCACTGCAGAAGGAGCCGCGTCGTGAAACCCAATGCTAGGCAGGCCGCGTCTCGAGGCAGAGGACGACGGTTAGACAGCCCTAACGCCTGACACGTAAGCGTAGCTTGCATGCGTAATCAATATGGGCAGAAACCTATTTAAGCCCAGTGCAGTAGAGGGAGGTGACATAACCCTTTAACAATTCCATTGTTTATTTACAACATCTACTGCCTAAGTACATCAGTGAAACATCTTTCACCATTGCCTCTCGACAACATCATTTTGCCATCTTGCAACGACAAAACTAGACATACTAGAACAGATTTGTGCTAGCGTTTAGCTTTCAGAGGCTAACCGCCACACTGGTTTCGGAGCTCTTTGGTCGACGCACGCTTTCGTTGCTCATTGACTCGTTCGACGCTGTCTGATTGATTTGAGATGGCTTCTCTAGGACCCGGACATTACGTGGTGTTGGAAATTCACGTTGGAGGACCTAAACCGTCGAACTTGAAGCTGGTATTACAACGTGAGCCTCGTTCTAGTAAAACTTGGTTCCCAGCTGGCTCTGTCTTACTTAACGAAGAGCCTGTCGACGCTGATGTTCGTGAGTTACACGAGGAGACCGGTCTTGTTCTGACACCGGATGATTTAACGCTGTTGAGTGGTGATCATGTCCTGGTTACGCTACCTCAAGGACGACAGCTTGTCTATGTGTACTCGGCTTCTATTCCTGTCCTGTTTGCTATGAACAATTTACGCACACCTGCTCAGGTTGAGTAGGCTGTTTTAGCACAGTCGACAGTTAATCCGGATGGTACTTACGTCGTCCCGGAAACAATCAGTATTGACGGTCTGACCCTTACGCCCGCTCAGAAGGGGTTACTTCGTGCTGAGAAGCACAAGAGTGAGTTACTTCACTTTGGTTACGTGACTCAATGGGAATCTTTTCTCCGAGCAGTCTACCAACGTGTTCCAGTCATGCAAGACGACACGACTATCCCGAGACAGTTTCACATGTACTCCCGGTTTACGACGGTCGATTCTGGTCATGTCTGGCTCTTAATTCGCGGACACATCAACCGACTGACTGGTGAAGGGCCTACAGATTTACGAGTGGGAATGCCGATGCCTACTCACAACCTGGCTGGACTACCTTTTACCCTCACGGAGACCCAGCGTAAGGCTGCAATTAATTCACCTCTACCGAATGGCCGTGTAGCTAATGAACTGGAGGATTGGCTTGAAGCTCAGCCTCAACGTTTTCTCATGCTTGGGATTTCGCGTGATTCATACGACTCAGTTATATGGGTTACTTCACAGTTCGCTGGACATCTGAATGGGTGGTGGCTGAACCGGAAAACTCAGGCTGCTATTCCATCTACGTACAACGAGCTTGTTACGGAGTTACGCAATTCAACATTTCTTCCGAACATTAATAAGGACGACGCAATTAACGCTTTGCTCAGCTTCACGCAGAGCAACACGATGAGTTACGCGCTCTACACTAAGCAGTACAACGACTACTTACGTCGGTCTCGTGAGCATCTGACAGCTGATGTTCAGTGTGTGCGCTTCATTAATGGCTTAGCGAACTCTACGGTGAAGAACCATGCGAAGTCACACCGAGCTTAGAAGGGGTACCAGATTACGCTGGTGGAGCTGCAAAATTTCCTGAATGACGTCGTTACAGATTCGCCGGAACTCCGTAATGCGAAGTCTACTGCTGGGCCATCTGCCCAGCCTACACGCAAGCGCAATTTTGAGGACCCTCTCGACGAAGCCTCTAACATCTTGAAGCGTAACAGAGGTGGCCGTGGTCGTGGCCGCGGACGTGGACGAGGTGGAGGCAACAATGGTGGACGTGGTCAATCATCTGGCCGCGAAGACTTCAACACGCTCGCAAAAGCGATGACACATGAGGAGCGTAAGCGTCACATGGAGGAGGGACTCTGCTTCAAGTGCCACAAGAAGGGACACCGACTGTTCCAATGCCCGGAGTGGAAGGGCAAGGTACCGATGGAATCTAAGAAGCAATGATGGTGGCAAGGCTGTTCTACCAACGAACTGGAGCAGCCGGCTACATCTACTGTTCGTTCTGAAATACTGTTAGCGACAGAGGTCGTCGAAACACCTTCGGCATCTCCATCGACTACAGTCGCGACACATGCAACGCTAGTAGCAGGTCGTCGTCGTCAGACTAAACAGAGACAGAGTCGTAAACCTGTAACCAGACGTTCAATTGATTGGAAACTGGTTGACTCAGTCTTTGACCCTCTGCATGCACGATTCAACTTCACATTGGAGGGATGTGTTGATGATGAAGGTCTAAACTCGCACGGTGACTTACCTCACTGTTCGCCGAGTGACTCGATTCTAGAGAGAGATTTGACAGGAGAACGGGTGTTCATCAACCCACCCTGGGAGTTAGCTGAGCAGATTGCGCATCATTTTGAGGATTGTCGTCGAACATCTCCGACATCTACGATGGCTGTTTTTGTACTACCGAAGTGGGCGAAATTTACTCAAGTGACTAAGAACTGGAAACTCTACCAAGAATTCTCAGCGAGAACACAGCTTTTTACTCGTCAGTCACTGGAGAATCCAGCGCAACAGGAGGTGGTTGCTCCAGCTCCTTAGCCTGTACATCTGTGGTTAGTCGACGCAGATTGTGCGTTTAACGACTCGACAACACTTGCAGCATCTGATCAACCCAACTCGGTACCTGTACCTTTAGACGACACAGAAGCGTCCATCGCTACGCTGCGACAATTTTCTTCGCCAGCTACAGCCCTACTGACTGACCTCACGGAAGCTCGACCTTTAATTCGAACTGAGCTGACTGTGAAAACTCATGATGGCGGACACCAAATTTCTGGATTAGTGGACTGCGCTGCGACACTTGATTTTGTGTCAGAAGACTTCGTACGACGCTTTGCTTTACAGACTCGGAAGTCTGCGACTAAGACCCCAGTTCGACTCGCCAACGGACAACGAGTGACTTCTACGACAGTCTGCGAAGTCACTTTTGAGCTGGCTCGACACGAATTTCACCGGACTTTTTACGTCTTACGTGATTTACGTACAACTGATTTAATCCTGGGTTTACCATGGCTTGATGACGAAGAGGCCTCTTTACAGTTTGGTACAACCAGGGTTTTTACATTGATGGATGGCACATTTGTGGAAACTACGCTCGAGGAACGACGCCCTGAGTGTCTGCTGTTGTCATCGACTAAAGTTCAGAAACTCATGCGCAAGACGCACCGCAACAGGGGACGTCATGCTGAATTTTACGTCATTGAACTTACGTCAGCCACTGAACAACCGACAGACTTTCACACTGGAGAGGAGCTAACTGCAGAACAACGTGACAACTTCCGGTCGTTACTCTTTGATGACTTCCCGGAGTTACTGCAACATGTCGACTCTCCACCTGTAAGCCGACAGTGGGATCATCCCATTGAAACAATTGGCCCGATGCGACGCCAACGTCTAAACACATTGTCACCCGCAGAGCGCGCTGAGCTAAATAGATAGCTCAAAGACGAAGTGGAGGCTAGTCTGGTCCGTCCCAGCTACAGTGAGTTCGGCTCGCCAATTCTTTTTGTGCGGAAAGTTTATGGCTCGCTACGTCTGTGCATTGACTACCGTGGCCTTAACGAGGTTACGCGTAAAGATGCTTACCCACTTCCGCGTGTGGATGATACTATGGACGAACTTAAGGACGCGAATTTTTACACACATCTCGACCTCGCCTCTGGATTTTGGCAAGTTCGAGTGCGTGATCCTGACGTTCACAAGACGGCTTTTCAGACACCTGATGGCTTAATGGAACGGGTCGCCATGCCGTTTGGCATGTGCAATGCACCGGCTACATTTCAGCGGATGATGAATGACATACTTCGCGACTTTTTACATAAGTTCGTGACAGTCTACCTCGATGACGTCTGCATTTACAGTCGAACACGGGAGGAGCACCTTGAGCATCTGCAACTTGTGCTACAACGGTTCAGGGAGGAAGGGCTGAAATTACGCCTTAAGAAATGCTTCTTCGGACTACAAGAGATGGAGTACCTAGGCTATACTGTGTCAGCTAGTAAAAAATCAGTTTCCACAAAGAAAGTCGAGGCCGTTGCAGACTGGCCAGTGCCCAAGACGCAGAAGGAGGTTCGCAGTTTCGTACAATTCTGCAACTTCTACGCCAGATTCATACACCATTTTAGCGACCTTACGGCTCCATTGACGGACTTACTGCGGAAGTCCCAGCCACAGAAGGTTACGCTGACGCCTGCATGTTTGGAAGCCTTCGAGACTCTCAAGTTACGGCTCATTTCCGCGCCATGCATGACCCTTCCGGAGGTCGGCTCGGACGCGACGTTGACCGTAGCTACAGATGCTTCAACAGTGGGGATTGCAGCAGTCCTGTTGCAAGACCAAGGAGGAGGTCTTCAATCAGTCTCGTACTGGGCGCGTAAGCTAAATCCCGCTGAGCGTGGTAACACTTACTCTGCGTACGACTTAGAAGCTTTGGCCGTATGCGATGCTGTCAAGCATTGGAGGTGCTATCTTGAAGGATGCTCTAAATTCCTTGTCGTAACAGACCACGACACACTGCGACATCTGCTCATGCAACCGAACAATAGGCTGAACAAGCGGCAAGCAAGATACCTGCGGGATTTGCAACCGTTTGTGGGCTCGATGACACTTGCATATCGCAAGGGAGCTCTAAACGAAGCTGACCCGTTGAGCCGGCGTCCAGACTTCGTACCTCAGGCCACAGAACCCTTATTTTGGGATGGCGAGGTTCCGTCAGATCGAGAATTACGACGGAAGTCCCAGTTGCTGTTTGAAGACTCGAAATTAAATTTACTGACTGTTAACGCGCTGCAGCTGAGCCCTGAGTTCGCTGATCTCATTCGCGAGGGGTTCTCACAAGACTCGTTTTATGGGGACGAGGGTGAGTGGACAAAAGACAGCCGGATAGAAGCCAGAGACGGATACTTTTGGCGCCTCAATCGCCTATGTATACCACAGAACTCTAAGCTCCGACTGAGATTGATCACAGAGCTGCACGAAAGTTCGTCAGCTGGTCACAGAGGATTTGCTAGCACTCTTGCTAAAGCACTCGACAGATTCTGGTGGAAACGAATCCGCCAAGACGTGAAAGATTTCTGTGAACGATGCGTCGTGTGTCGACGAGCGAAGATTCGACCGCAGATGGCTGCGACTCTTTACCCATTACCTGTTCCACCCAGACCGTGGCACACAGTTGGTCTTGACTACCTGACACACTTGCCTGAAAGCAATGGCTTTAACAATGTGCTGATTGTAGTAGACCATCTAACTCGAATGGCCCATTTTCTGCCATGTACAGAGTCGATTACTGCCGAAGAAACTGCAACTTTGTTTTTACAAGGAGTCTACCGCTTACATGGACTGCCCCGTGTGCTGATCAGCGACCGCGACCCGAAATTTGTCAGCGCCTTTTGGCAGACACTTTGGAGACGCCTCGGAACGCGTCTGAACATGTCTTCCAGCCGACATCCAGAAACGGACGGCTTGACAGAGCGCGTGAACATCACGTTTCAGCAGCTTCTTCGTTGTTTTTGTTGCTACGATGGCTTTGATTGGACGACACTTCTACCGCAAGTGGAATTTGCGTACAACGCTTCGCGTGCACTTGGAATTGAACACACACCGTTCGAGGCTAACTTTGGGTTCTCTCCTGAGGAGCCTCATGACCTGCTGTTCATCATGCGACCGTCGATTCCAGTTTCGCAAAACGCAACAGAACGGTTGAGATTGTTACAGGAAGTACACACCCTGGTACGCTCTGTGTTACAGCTACACAAGGATGAGATGCATGCGCGCACAGAACCGTCTACAGCGCCACACTTCGCTAAGGGAGACAAGGTGTCAGTCGTCACAGCAAACCTTTTTCTGCGAGGACAACCGAACCGGAAACTCAGAGACAGACAGCTCGGCCCTTTTTCAGTGGAAGAGCAGATTGGAAAACACAGTTACACATTGAAACTACCAGCGACAGTACGCTTACATCCTGTGTTCCATGTTAACAACTTGCGACCCTGCTCTACTGCTCCACTACGACCAGCTGTCCCGGTGACTGTACCTAAAGGAGACGACGAGGAGTTTGACGTCTCGCACATCTCTGCTGTGTGCATCAAGTCGCTACCTGGACGACGAGGCAAATATTTGCTCTTCATGACGCACTTCAGTGATGACGACATTCCACCTGTCTGGCACCGGTTGAACGAAGTACACCGGACCACAGCGTTGCAAGAATTCTTGGAGACGCCCCATTGGCACAAGTTTGCCAAGACTCAGGCATACACCGATTTCATGCACGCTCACCCAACGCGCATTCCTGAGTCGGAGTAACTGCTTCAGTAAAGGAGCTTAGACCACGGAGGTCTGCCTCGCGGCGGCCGCATTGATCTCTCAAGAGGGGGAGGGTACGAGTGTGACGAGTACAGTCCTACAACAGTACATTGCAGGACATTGTACATGTACTCGTTACGGATTCCAATTCGTGCTTTTCCACAAGACGGACGTATACTCGTGGGTGCGTCGCTACTGCAATATTGTAAGGGTGCTGATGCTACAATACGACCAGTACCTCCCGGTACGTACAGATATGCATAATTAATCTAACCAGCCAGATGACGCGCCATAGCGCGCTCTTCACTGCAGAAGGAGCCGCGTCGTGAAACCCAATGCTAGGCAGGCCGCGTCTCAGGACAGATGACGGCGGTTAGACAGCCCTAACGCCTGACACGTAAGCGTAGCTTGCATGCGTAAGCAATCTAGGCAGAAACCTATTTAAGCCCAGTGCAGTAGAGGGAGGTGACAGAACCTTTTAACAATTCCATTGTTCATTTACAACATCTACTCCCTAAGTACAACAGTGAAACATCTTTCACCATTGCCTCTCGACAACATCATTTTGCCATCTTGCAACGACAGAACTAGACGGACTAGAACAGATTTGTGCTAGCGTTTAGCTTTCAGAGGCTAACCGCCACAATGTTGTGGCCTCTATCATTATGTTTTTCGTCCATTCACCGTCGTCCCCATAAAGCGAGTCTTTAGAGTACCCCTCGCGAATGAGATCAGCGAACTTAGGGCTCAAACGCAACGCATAAACAATCATCAAGTGAAATTATGCGTCGTTTAACAACGGCTGGGACTTCTGTCGTAATTTTGTATTTGACGGAACCGCGCCATCCCAAAACAATGGAGCTATGGCATGAGCTTCGAAGTGTGATATCCGACTTAACGGATCGGCTTCGTTCATGGCTCCCTTGTTACATGCAAGTGGCATCGAGCCCACAAACGGGTGCAAGTCCCGCAGGTAATAAGCTTCCCGCTTCTCCGACCAAGTCTTGTACTCTTGTACCCATGATCACCCTACTCTAGCGCGAAATCGTCACGCGCTTGCTCGAGCATCGCCTGCCACATATATTCGTTGACGCCGTCCTTGTTCTTCCGCTTGTCGCCGGCTGCCCACGCCCTCCCGATGTGCTCCACCCGGTTGTGCACGCTCCTTACGTCGGGAAGCTTTTCGCTCTTCACACGACGCAGCTTCCTCATATTTTTCTCAAGTTTCTCCGTAAACCGACCCTTGCGGCCGCCCGAACTTGTTGAGCTCCTTCCACAATGTAGAAGATATTGGCGGCATCGTCTGCGGCATGTGGAATCGCACATATCGAGCGCACATCCGACTCTCACAGCCGCTTCCACTCCTCTGGCGCGACTTTCTTCTCTGGCGCATTCTACACTTAATGTTATCTAAGCTCGTGTATGACATAGCGGGACCAGACATAGGGTGTAGAGCGGGAAATGGCCATATCCTTGGTGGAGGCATGATGGGCGAGTGCCCAAGTGGTAGCACCGTCGCGTCTGTAGCTATACAACTTGTTTTACTGCAAATTGAAAAAGACGGGTGAATCTTTATTGTAATCTTTACTGCAATCTATGTCTTTCCTTCAATTTGAGACCAGATTGCAATGGAAGTTCCCCTAGTTTAATGTCCTAGGTTTGTGCACAATGTAGGGCTTCCTTTTGCTGTGCTTTGGATTGCAATAAAGGTTTGTCGCGCAATTTGGTCATACGCGAGGGTGTACGCGCTTACGTGTTGCGACGATGCTGACGTGTTTCTGCAAAGTTTATTGCGAAATGCCGCGATGAAGCCCCCCAATAAATATAAGAGTAAAGTATCGCTCCGGAAAAAGGATATCGGATTTAGCATTACGGGTTTTGTTTCCCCTCCCTTTTTCCATGTCCGTGCTCATGTTGTTCTTCTTGTAATCCACAATCGTTAATAATCAAAAAAAAGAAAAAAAGAGGACATATCGGCAGCGAGTATGACTTGAGCGACTTGGTGGCCTCCACTGCTTTTTCTTGTAAGAAATTGTCTTAATTGAGCGACTACTTGTGACGCGACGGCTATATAATCTAAAGTACGGGTACTGTTGATATACGTACCCGTGGGTGGATACCCGCGGCATCGGCCCTTGCTGCTTTCTCGCTCACTCACCCGTAGCAGTTGGCCTATCACTTTCTCCCTTTGTCTATGACACTGTCCCGACAATACAGATACCTGCTCGCTGGCGCGCTTGCCCGCCGCAATAAAGTGAGCAAGCCCCACGTGAGCAAAGCTGTCTCAGAAATATCTCGGTAGAGGTCTGGCTCCCCACGGGTCACTATTCCTAATACAGCCGCACCTTCGGCTGCTAGGACGCCAGCTTTTTTTTCAGCGGCTGGTCCCCTGCGATGACGACGGCGGCGGTGCAGCCTCTCTTGGACCGGGTCGCCGCGCTTCCCGGCGGGTCCGTGAGCGGCAAACTAATCGCAGGCGACGGTCCGAATCTGGGTCGAACTTTGGTGCTGCGTGAAGCTGTGGCACCGGGAGACGTGCTAATTCAGGTTCGCTAGCTCGGAAGTAAAACTATATAATATACAAGTTCTGTGGCGGTCTGTATTCCGCAACCCCCCCCCGGGCGTCACATCGTCGTCAGCGCGACGAAGAGCACGAAGACAACAAGAAGCCTGACAGAGGCCAACCCTATTGTGTTCTCCTGAGCTATTGTCCCCCGTCCCCCCCCCACAGCCCATCCCGGAACTTCCAACTTTTTCGCGTGTCTCAGCGGGGTGGTGGTGGTGGTAAGCGCCGACAGTGCTCCGGGTAACAGTTCGTGAATGGCAGATTCTCCGTAATGTACTGTACGGCGCCGTTCGCCTCCGGCCCCCAACCTCTCATCGAGCTCACCGGGCTCGACGCGAGCAGCGGTGAGGTGGAGTGGTTTCGGTGGTAGTCGGCTAACTTTCTAGCTACGCGACTGACATGTACACCCGCTCCCCGTGGTCCTCCACTTGTTGTGCCGTTTCTGCAGTTGCCGCTGTCTGAGCTACTCTGTCGGTCTGCGGCCGAGAGCGACGAAATATTGGGCAGCGCTTTCTCCGTGTTTCGCGAAAACGGCGGCGCTAACGAGCTCTGCATTCTCACCCTCTATCTGACGTGCCTACGTTCTGCTCCGGACGTGCTTGGAGGCGGTCGATGGTCCGCCTACCTGGCTGCCCTACCCGATGACTGCCCCACTCCGCTCGGCTGGGAAGAGCCGGCGCTGTCGCTGCTTTGTCAAACTCCGCTCGCTGCTGCGCTGCAGCAACAAGTCGCCGTCGTGGACGAACTCTATTCCCTGTGGTGGCCCAAGCTGATGGCGTGTGCCGCCAGCGTAGCCACGGGCAGCGTCGCAGGGGAGGCGCTTCAGCGCGTCCATCGCTCGGACATCCTTTACGCGTATTCGATGGTCGCGTCGCGCGCCTTCGCCGTTCCTTTTCCGAACGACGCCGCTCCGCTGTGCCTAATTCCTCTAGTGGACATGCTCGACCACAGCCCTACCGTGAAAGTGGAGTACGCTACATCGAAAGGTAGGGCCGCTTAGCACCCCACCCGTCCTGCTCAACCAAAGGAATGTATGCTACGATGGTGAGCGAGTATTTGCGGGGTGGGGCTGAGCTGTGAGGCGGGTTGTGGTGTTTGTGTGGCAGGCGAGGAGGGAAAAGGTGCTGGCGGGGGCATCTTTAGTCTGATTGCCAAATCTTCGCAGCCAGAGGGGCAGCCCCTGTGGATAAACTATGGCTCGTGCAAGGCCAACAGCGAACTACTCATCCAGCACGGCTTTGCAGTGCCAGACAATCAGTCCGACAGGTGAGAGAGTGCACCGTTAGCGAACTTTTGTTACTGCCTACTTCAAAGCATATTACTCGTAGCCACCACGTCCAACCGTCTGTGTATGTAAGTAAGTCGGGGGGGGGGTTCCTCTGCGCGTGTTGTGCACTTCTGTTTATGTTTTCGAGTTTTGATATGTTTGTGTGCGTGCGCGCGCGTGTGTGCGTATGTGTGTGTGTGTGTGTGTGTGTGTGTGTGTGTGTGTGTGTGTGTGTGTGTGTGTGTGTGTGTGTGTGTGTGCATCATGTCCATGCGTGTGTGTCTGTGTGTGCATACTGGTACGTGCGTTGACATTTTAATTTGAAATTTGTGCGTGTGGGCTTTTCCGCGCGCTGGTGTGTGAGTCATCGTGTACGCGTGTTTGTGTGGGCGTGTGCGCGTGAAATTATGCACGGAGTCGTTTGTTGGTGTGCTGGACAGGATGTGATTTGAATTTCACATTGAGTAGTTAGAATTCAGCTTTTCATGGTTGACACACGGCAGGGAAGGGGGGAGGGGCGGCAACACAGCTGGTTATGGATGGCGTTGAGATTCTACAGACAATAGTTTTTTCCCAGAAAGAATAAAAAATTTAGCAATGTCTCTCCAAACATTAACTCCACTCGTGATTTAGATTTCAGACATGCAATAATCGCGTGTCTTTCGTGTCAGACGTTGAAAGCCACGCGTGGAAGGAAGAAAACTTATGTGTTTTCGTGTGGATTCTTACCATTTCTGTCTTCACTTTACCTATTTTTCTGCTCTTCGCCTGCAACGCATGGCCACCATTGCGTCTGCGGGTGTTATTTTACCAATACATGCGTCTGCACAGTTAAGCCACTAGCTGCCTGAACAAGGTAAACAATCCTTTCTGCGTGCACTTACCAGCACTACGTTTTTTGCATTGTTTGAGCTAAATGATGAAAGCGATATAAATAGTTTTTAGTTTATGAAACAACAGTTTCCATGCAGACTGAGTGGCTCTGGCCGGTCCCAGTTTTGGGCAGCCCGGCTGCCAGCCACCTTCTGTCTCTGCACTGCGCGACTCTGCACAGTGCCATTTTTCTAACTGGGTCATGTTTGTGTTGGGCGCAAACTCGGCTTTGCAGTTTTTCATCTAACCTGCGGATACGCTCCCCGGATGGCGCCGCGCCCGCCACCGACCTCGCCATCATCCTGCGCAACGCGGGTCTGAAACCACAGCAGCAGCTCAGCCTTGCGACCCCACTACCCGCCGCAATGTTACATGTCCTCGCACTCCTTCACCTCCCCCCACAGTGTGCCTACTTTCTGGCCGCGCGCTGCCTCGAACCCACCAACAACACGAACCCCTCCGAACCAGGCACACCTCGCTTCCCCGCCAGCGGTGACACAAGTGGCTTCCCTGCTTCGCCTCTGCATCGACTCAGTCGCGACGGTGGACTGGACGTGGTTGTGTCAGTTGGGTCGCCACGAAGTAACAAACGACCCACCCCCGCCGCTGCTCCCACCCACGGGCGCCGCCCGCTCAGCCCGCTCTTCTCCTCCGTCCTGCTGCTGCCCTCCTTTGGGTCGGATGACCTACCGTTGCCGCTGGTGCGCGCCGTCGCGACCACTCTGACTCGTTTGCTGCGCCACGAGCTGGAGCGCTGCGAGGTGACGGCAGGGGCGGAAGGGATGCCGTGCGCTGCGACGGTTTCGACCACCGGCAGCGCGGACCCATTCGAGGCGATGGCGCTCTACCTGCAGGGACAGGTGCGCCTCACCACCAGAACGTCTACTTCTTCATAATAACACTCTTTCACAATATTTCATCAACTAATCCTAATTTCTCAAAAACCACTATATCATTTTGCGGCATATTTATTTCTTTTCAGAGTATGTAATTTCCTTTTCTGGTGAGTGCCACCAATTGTTGGCCATGTCACGCATAAACCTTGGCCGAACATTGCCGCTACCTGTTTTTTCAGTTACAGGATTTGAAAACATGTCATTTGCTGTGCTTAGTTTTGCATAGTGGGCAGAAGTAGTACATTTTTGAGGGGGGCTTCTACATAAAACAACAAATAAAACTCAGACGCTTATTTAGCAGAAATTGGCAGAAAGTGCAAAAGATGGAAACACCGCTTAGTGTCACAAGTTCGTCCTCATCATCATGATTTTGATCCCCAAATGAAAATACTTTCTTTGCACATGAGCTGCGCGCTACATACATATTTGTTTGGCAGGTTCAAATAGGAAATAAGTAGCATCGCGCAACTTTACATTTCAAATTAAGACGATTATAGTATTTGCTGTCTACCCCCGTCTTCAGGTTCGGTCGTTCTTTATGCGTATTATGGTTGTACTGACGGGACGTTGTGGCTGCAGGTGGATATCCTTCGGGCGTCACTCCAGGCGGCCGTCGCTTGGGAGGAGCGCATGAGCAGTAAAACCGCGTTCGTGAGGGCTGCCCCAGAGGCTGCGAGCGGCGGACCGTTGGCGACCTCGGACCTCGGCCTCTGGCACGAGCTGCACCTCCAGGTGCCCCCCGAGCGACAGCAGCTGCAGAAATTGTCGCAGTTCGCCACGCACCCCCCCCCCCCCCCCCCCCCCCCCCCCCCCCCCCCCCCAATACACACACACACACACACACACACACACACACACACACGCGCGCGCGCGCGCGCATGCACGCACTCATACACACACATACACAAATAAAGACACACACGCGCGCGCATACAGGCACACACACACACACACACACACACACTCGCACATGCATGCACGCACTCACACACACACGCACACGCGCACATAGACACACCCACACATACACAGACATCACATAGACACATACATATACAGACAGACACACACTCACACAAAACACACCTCACACTTGCACAATACACAAGGAGACACACAAGCAAGCAAGAAACATACGCTCACACTCGCACATAAGACATAACACACACACATGCAGGGGCGCGCTCTTCATCCCCTCCACAACGTCATGTCAACGCATTGGCAAACACATTAAAGCGCGGAGAAGCCCACGTTCCGTCTTCACAACACACACGTACCTGCACTTACAGGTACCCCCTGAGCGAGAGCAGCTGCTGAAGTTGTCGGAAGTCGGCACGCACCACTGGCTGCCGTTGCTGCCCGACATGGACAGCGAGGAGGAGGAAGAGCCGACGGGCGCCGCCACTGCCGTGCCGTCCACCGTCCCCTACGCCTGCTGGAATCGACTGCTGACCGCAGCGACGGTCTGTGGCGCTGAGCTGCCTCTGTTGGAGCGCTGCGGCGCACCGGCGCTGCTATCTTGCGCAGCTCAGGTGGAGACAGCCGCTGCGGGTCCCTCCCTTTTCACAACTCCCCCCGAATTAGCAGCTGAAGTGACCAATCAGATGGAGGCGGCTGCGGAAGCATTCCGCGCTGGCGTGGAGCATCTGCCGTACCTCACTGAGCAGGGGCTGTCATCGCCGGACACCGCCAAGCATGATGCGGCCAAGAGCCCCGAAGTCCTCCTGCACGAGCTGCTGCAGGATGAGCTGGCGCAGGTGAGCCGCAGCAGAGACGGCATAAGAAAATATGTGCCATGTGGCTCCTGACAGATGAGTACGGGTACAACACCATCAAGAGAGGAACAAACATATTTGTCTTTTTTTTTGTTGGTTGCTTTATCCTTTCTTTCGTAATTCGTCTGCATCATCCCGCCCTTTTCTGCGGATTTATTTTTTTGTTTCTTAGTTCGTTTGATTCCATTGATTTTCTGCTTGAATGTTTGTTTTGGGATTTTTTTCTACCACAATACATATGTTTCACGTTTGAATACATTTCTCTTGTCAAGTTTTTTGACATGTTTGTTTGCATGCCTAAGCCTCTTACTTGTTGGGTGGTTCCTTTCCTTCTCCCTTCGTCTGCTTCGTCCTTCGCTGGTCTGGTTTTTCTGTGTACATTTTTGAAGCGTATGTTTTTTGCCATTTGTTCTTCTAAATGTAAATGTCGATACTTGTTTATATGACGCCACGTTTTTAGTCTATTTTTTAATTCACCGCACGTTTGTTTTAACGTTAAATTTTGATGTAATCTTTTACTCATCGTACATGTTCAGTCACCCGAGTTCAAGATTGTAATCAATGGCATGGGGTCCTTGTTCAGGTCGAGCGCTGGCGGAAGGAGGTGCAGGCGGACTATTTGCTGCTGGCCGCTGCGGGGAAGGAGTGCACAGGGGGCGAGGTGCAGGAGGCGAAGGAGGAGCTGCAGCAGCTGACGGACAGCGTCACAGTGCTCAAGAGTTGGACGTTTCGGTTGGACCGCATCACGCGCCTCCAAAGAAAGAGCACACTGTTGAATCCTCGCAAGCGCAGGCGCACAGTGGGCTGACCCGTCTCTACCCTAAAACCCTACCCTAACACCCTAAGCACCACAGCAAGGCCTACGACCGCAGCCCCCGTTCCGCCCCACTCTCAAGGCTCATACGGAGTCCATAGATAGGCGGCAACGCGAACGCTTCAGTCAGGCATCGATTGAAAACCGCCCAAACAGTATCATTAATTATGCGCGATTGCATTTTACGCGCCATCGTATTATGTAAGAAACGCGCCCATAATCATAATCATCCGATGGAAGCCGAACATTACCCTGACTCTTGTCTCATCGCAGTTTTTAACCCTTACCTGAGACGTGAGAAGTTGAATTAAAAGCGGTATAATCTGATTGTTTCAATGTCTCCGAAACGCGTCATTGGGTTTTGGCGGATCATTGAGATTTATAGGTGCTCGTTGAATTGTGGGCTGTTGCGGAGAGCGCGGATTGGCATTCAGCAGAGGTTCCGCGCATGAAGGATCTCTCGATGATGGAAGAGTGAGAGTGGCGGCAAGGATGATGAGAGCTGTGACGGACGGCACAAAAGACATGGACTGGGACCAAGGGCGATAATTTACAAGCAGCTTCTCTACCTCACAGCCCAACTGCGGTGCCTCCTTCACCCCCCCACCTGCGGTGGATCTGAAGGTGGAAATAGGGCTGTGGTTAAGCTAGTGGCAAGCGGGTGACCCAACTCTGTCCGCTCTCCTTTTCGATAGTGCGACAACTGTATCTCTAAAAGAATGGGCACCCTGGACCCTCTGTAGTTGTATTGCGTGGTAAGGGAAGGATGGACGGACGGAATCGGTGCGTGTGCGTGTATGGCTGTCATCACCAGGCTTCCTCCGCAAATCTCTGCAGCTGATCGTGCGCGTCCGTGAGGTCCTTCTGCACCTGAGGTGACACGTCACAGGATGGTCGACGTTGTTAATGCATACACGCAGACAACATATGACAAGGTAATTAGACGCCACACAGATTGAGGTGACGAGGGATTGGTCACTGTGGAATAGTTACACCTCCATGAAACGAGGAGGTCATCGTTGTGTTTCATTGCTGTTTTGAGACCCTAATGATTGCATACCCCATGAAAGAAGTGGGGGTTACCTTTTTTCGGCGGTAAAAGATGGGGCAGTCGCGGGAAGTGCAGAGGACGTCCTGGTGGAGGGAGCCCTGGCAGCGCTGGCATTGCGTCCACAGCGCTGAAAACTGATCCTCCAGCATGTTGGCCTGTTTGAGGGCGGTGGAATTGAATACAGGGTCAGGGGGGTCGGGTCAGGAGGTTAGGGTTAATCAGGGGGAAGACATCCTCGAGTTTGTAAAAAGGAGTAAACAGGGAGCTGTGCAGAATGTAGTAGCAGAAGAAAGGGAGCGGACAGTTGCATGTGGAGGATCCAATCATCACTATTTTCACTTTTATTTTTTGAGGTAATTGAGCAGCTCAAGAATTATGGTTGGTAAAAATGTCAACCCTCTCTAGCGCTTTTCCCTATTCAAATCATATATGAATACGCGCCACAATCTAAATCCAAACACACGCTGCACCTTGTCATACCGCGCATTCTCGATTTCTCTCACTTGCACATGTCCAAACAACATTGACTCAGCAAACATTTGTATGAAGGGCACCACGAGCAGACAGTAAACACCAGCAATGTGTTTCCTAATTCCCTGCAAATGCTTTCATATTCTTGGCGCCGCACCTTATTGAGGGACGCCGCGTAGATCTCGGCCTCCTTCCCCTTGCAGTGCTCGCACAGCGACGCGTCCTTGGCGGCGGGCGACAAGGCGGCCTTGCACCCCATGCAGCGTTTTATCTTCTTCGCAAAGCGCATCATGCCTCCGGTGGCGGAGCTCGGCGTGGACACCGCGATCGCGCGAGTGTGGTCCCCCGTAAACAACTCCTTGGGGTTCTTCATGATGGGCTCAAAGATACGCGAGAGGGGCTGCTCGAGGTAGTGGTCGACGTAGTGCTGCGAGTCGATGGGGAGGCCGTTCTCCAGCGCGAAAATGGGGTCCTCGGCCTTCTCCCACGCCTTTGCTCCCTTGGCCGCCTGTTTCGAGACAGATTTTTACGAGTTGAAAGTGTAGATAACGCACAATTAATATACACAGCGAGGAAACTCGAGAAACCAAAAAGTATAGATCAACAAACTCTCGCCGTGTCAGCGTCGCAGGCTTTCCTCAGCGCCAGTCCGCCGTGTTTCTTTCAGAAGCGAGGCTTCTTATTAAACATCTTCGTAAAATAACATACAACGCAAAGAGGCATACGTTCGCATCCACTTTCCGTTAATACGACACACAACATTTTCATATACAATAACGATTAGTGCACAGGAGGCCACCGTTTTACGGAACCATGCACACTTATCATTTCGCTACACACGCAATCGACATCATGTGCATGTAGAGATAAGGCTAGAGTTTGGTTCTGATTGTTGTTGAGAGAACAAGAGGGGGGCGGAAGGGGTCTGACTTGCACTTCAAACGCCTGAAAGAGTTACTTTCACCATGGCGTAAAGCGCCATTACCATAATATACAATCCCTCATATTCTATACCCTTCCGATGTTCACAGTCTCGTCGCCTTACACGAGAGTTCAACCATGAGTGGCCTTATATCAAAGGCCCGGGTTGTACCTTTACGATAACGTACGGCACACGGTCGCCGACGGTGGGGGCGGTCGCGGGGTCGCGCTTCATCATCTTCTTGGCCAGCTCCACGTGCGCCGCCTTGTTGTCGTAGTCCTCAGCCGCCTGCGTCAGCCCTGTCGTACCAAACAGAGTCCGGCCGGAGAGAAAATGAACAACAACGATCCAAATAAACCAAAACATAATCCCAAATGTTTTATGATGCATTTTACATTACACCTTACACCTTCAGTTCGCCTCTAGGTGAGAAAGTTCGATCGATATCGATTCAAGGATCGGAACAGCAAGTCCGAAAGCCGCAGCATCCCAAAGAAGAAAGAGAGTGTGTCAGGTAGGGCTGCTGGCGGAGGACAACCAACCCATTTATTCCTGTTTTTAATATGCTCAAATACTCTCAAATTCACTAACAAACATGTATTAGGTTATTGTCATGAAACGGAGTAAACGAAATCGGCAAGTGCAAGTGAATCCCGGAAACAAAGTATATCGCGGGGTGCCTTACGAAATAAGGATAGCAAAAGAGTAACGCCGAGAAACACACACACACACACACACACACACACATACACAGACACACAAAACATGGAAAATAGGAACAATTGCTGAGGATATTATTCCGATTAATTCCGTATGTGTTGATGCCATACTGTGTCGGTTGATACCATACTGTGTCACATTGTGATTCAGGTGCGATACCTTTGCTGACCACGAGTAGGGAGAGGTCGAGGCGGTTCATGAGAAGATCGGAGACGACCTCCTTCACGTACGCCACCGCGCCTTTGACGTCGCGCTCCGCCAGCAGCTTGTCCAGGCAAGTGGACACCACATTACGCACCAACAGGCAATTATCGCGGCGAACGGTCTCGATGCCTTTCGCGTCCATCTTGTCGTGTTTATCGGGCCTCGTCCAATACAGCCCCGCGTAGCGTTTTTTCGAGATGAGGAGGTACGGGAAGTAGACCTGGCCGAGGCGTGGCGCACGGGGACATGTGTCGAGCAGGATTTACACACTTGCTATTGACTTATTTCTTAGAAAGTATAGTATATTATTGGATCAAGCCGTAAACGAAGCTCAAAAGTGGTAAACAAAAGTGCATAAATATATAAACAATCCCTTAGAGGACATCGCATTGTCTGATGAAACTTCGAAACGAATCGGAGATGACCGCACCTGTCGCTACGGAATTCTAAACGAGGAAGGTCTACACGAGAAAAAGGAATGTGTTGTATAGCGTTACCAAATATGTAGTCGTCTTGCAAATCTCGATTCAGACAATAGCACGACCAAAAAAGCCGAAACCTGGGAATCGGCAAACAGGAAATCCGAAACAGGACTTTGATGCGTTGATCGCTTTGCAACCAATGATGCGCCCGGAACAATGGTTTCGTGTTAATACGGCGCGTGTATTTAGAATCGTTCCGGGGGTGTCCTTGATTACTACCTTTTCGAACTCGAGTTTGATGGGGCGCGGGAATGTGGTGGAGATGAAGTCCGCGGCTTCCTTGCCCAGCGCCATCGCCTCCTCGACCGTCTCCGCCTTGAAGTTGACCATGACAGAGTCGGTGTCACCGTAGATGACGTCGCAGTCCTCTGCGTATCCGTTCTCCTTGTTGTACGTCGACATGACCAGTCGCTTGGTGTGCTCGATCATCTCGCGACCGTAGGAGGTGGTCGACGCACTGATCTCCAGGCAAGGCAGCGACCCCACCGTCGCGCCCGTAAAACCGTACACACTGTTAGCGCTCACCTGCGAGTGATGAGCACAATCAGGCTGGAACGTCAGCGCTCCTTTTTCTTTGTCGCTGGCAAGTCCACCAAAGAAAAATATATCGCGAACCAACACTCCCGTGCGTTAGAACTTTCCTGATAACTGTGTGGCTATCCCTTTGTTCATCCTAGTATTCGGAGAAAGACGACATCTATATAAAAGCCCTCGCTCGCTATTCGCCAGGTTCAAACGGGGCGTGCAAATGGCAGGAGGCCGCGAGTTGTTTCCAAATGGAACTCGAACTCGGACTTTCTTTAGGCAAAACCATACAATCTGCCCTCACAAAGCTGCCAACACTCACTCGCCGGTTTTCAAAGTCGAGAGCTGCAAATCGCTATAGGGTTAGAGGATTCGAGGAAAGACGTGAATACTGTCGCAAAAGCAAATGGAAAGAACGACTGACGCGAAGGGAATTTGTATCTACAACTCATTGCGTGTTTACAACTCATTTGACGTAGGTGTTTTCTTATGACTACTCGAAATGAAACCAGCTCCCGAGATGACAGCAGGAAAATGACGCCGCATGCTTAGAAACAGAATATGAGCAGAAAAAATATATGCTCAGAACATTTGATGTACACATTGTACAGCTAAATTGATGAATGTGTTGTTAAATGAATTCCGTGAGAATAGAATGGCATTTACCGATTAGCGCGCGAAGTGCATCCGCAGGAATAGAAAACGAGATATTCACACACTATGACATCATGCCCTCCATTTCTACCAATGCTGAGCAGGTTACACAAAAGCTAATTCACTAACATATATATACTCTCCCAAAGCGGAAACACTCGCAGTAGGAAATACGCAGGGAGGGTGGCGTACGCTACCTTCAGAGCCAGCTGGCGACCGTCAAGCACCGCCTTTACAAACGGATCGGTTGCCGCCTTCAAGTCGGCCTTGGCGCGCTTGCGAGCACCCAACAGCTCCTCAAGAATTTCCGGAAGTAGCCCTTTGCGAACGTGGCCGCGCACGAAAGTGTCCCCCGTGGGCGATTTCTCTACGTCCTCCGGTCGCATAGTGGCCACCCTGCAGGCACAATCATGCAGCACCGCGTTAAGTACTATTTCACCACAAGCAAAACACGCTCTCGGAAAGGACAATTTGAAACAAGTCGAGGAGCGTGTCGGCAGACGCCGGAGATTAACAAACGACAGCCATGTTCAAAGCGATCAGTGCGCGTACATGTCTTTGGGCACAAGCGTCGAGTAGCACAGGTTGTGTGCCATCATGATGGAGGGATACAGCGACGCGAAATCCAAGGTGGCCACAGGCTTCTCGTAGTACCCCTGTGTGCACGCCAGGGACAAGAAATCACGCAGCGACAGGGCGAGCCACATTTCAGTCTGACAGAACTCGCTTCCCCAAACTCGATGTTCTCGATAGAGCGATTCTAGAGGATGCAAACATCAGCTTGAACCCTCTCTTCTTCATTTCCCTAACTTCATTACCGACGAATTTGCTTCGAGCACGGACGAGCATGAATGTGAAATAGACGTATCGAGTCGTGAGTCGTGTGCCACGATCGCGTCACTGATCGAGCACGTTGTAAACATTGACGTCATTTTTTAACAGAAACGTAAGGTTCTGAGTATTTTTAGGTAGCTACAAGTCTTTCACCAATATTTATTTTGGTCAACAGCAGATACCCTAAAGTACTCGAGACGTATACTTCGTGTATGTATAGTAAATAAAACAAAAGATATGCACATATGAATCATCCCACTTTCCCTGTCCGTGCTCATCTTGTTCTTCTTGTAACCAATTATTTTTATGCACATATCATCATCCATCAATCGGATACTTAATGAATACGTATGCATCATCCCTTTTTCGATATCTTAACGTTACTTACGCGCGACTACTTAATCAGGGATCTATAGTAAATTTGTGTACTTGTACATGTACTTGGAGGGAACGCACCGCCTTGGCGTCAAGAACAGTAGCGCCCTCGTAAGTGTTCCCGCCTTCCTGCGCGCCCACGCTTCGCGACATTTTCGGCACGAGCAGCCCCTTGGAGCGCGCCTTTCGCAGGATTTGGGAGAACACTTTGATGGACTGGCCGCGGGTGAGGAGGTAGGCGAAGGGGACACCCGTCACGCGCGCCATCTCCATGTAGTTGTACATGTACATCAGTTTGCTGAACAGCCGCAGCGGCAGCAGCGCGTCCTTCAGGCAGTACACCGCCAGGCGGCGCCTCGTCTCCTCATTTCCGTTCTGAAACGCACAAAAAGAAACGGCTCAGTGATAGATAATACTTCACACGAGCTCCTAAAGTAAAATTATTGAAGACGCTGTTGATAATTCATTTACATTGTTTAAAAATTCTACACTACATAATTTCGAATCATATCATTTTGTATCATTTATTATTTTGTAACTAGTCATGCACAACATAATAACATAGTGCTTCATTGCCTGATTTTAATTGTAGTCTTTGTAGAGTGGAAATGTGTCTCGCGCAATGTATTGCCAACGAGTTCGAGATGACAATGGTAAACGGAGATGGATAACACTGATTCCATTCATGGCTCGCGATGCTTCCACCACATGTTCTTACCAACCAACAGCATAAAATCAGCGCATGGCAGCTGCAACAGGCTTGCGCATGACGTATGAAGAGTAATGCTGCATATGCCAGGAATACTATCGAAACTGTGCGCACACAGCTTACATTACACAACATAACGCCAACCATTGTCTTTCCAGACACGCTGATATTTGAAAGTACCAGGGCGGCACTATAATCTCGGCCACAAGGTTTGCAGAATTCGTATGAAAATGACAGCAGCCATGCCTCAGAGCAGAATCACTCCTGGTAACTCATTGCAACAGTTAAAAAAGTGATACTGTGTACAATCAAGTCTATCCCGTTTTAAATTTTGTTGTGAAAATTAAGTGACATTTTCAGAAATTCTTACCAAAACCTCGCCGCGGAATATTTGCCGACGTGCGATTCAGACAACTTCGTCGCTTTGCAAATTAACGCATCGCATGGTACAGTACAAGAGCGCAACGATTGTCGTTTGCATTTGCGTTCAGTGAGTTTGCACTGTCTCGAGATGTTATGGGGCCGCGCACCTGCAGGTCAGAGATGCACGAGTGGTGCACGTCCTCTTTCTGCTCGTTCAGGAAATGCGCGGAGACGGCGTTGAGGGAGTAGGAGGAGAGCTTGTAGTCGCGCTGCACGGCGAGCATGAGGTCAAACTGCACCCGCCCCTCGATCGTGATCTCCTTGTACTCGTGCGTCCCGTACGCTTTGGAGCTAAACTTGGCGTCCTTCATTTCGGTGCGGCTGCCTCGCACGCGGCCCCAAAAGGGAAACCCCTGCACCCCAAGCGCCGTGGCTCGGTCCAGCAGGTAGGGGAGGTCAAAGTTGCAGATGTTGTAGCCGATGATGACGTCCGGATCGCTCTCAAGCATCAGGTCACGCCACCTTCAGCCAGACACACACCGGCAATTAGCCGACAGTGCAATCGTTTGAACACTGCCGCAATCGCCAATGTGCACTCCTCACAATTGCGTGCAGGTGGGGAAACGCTTGTTGCGCCACGATGCTCACGAAAAAACGCAGCCATAAAAAACAGATAACCGAGTTAACACCAAAATCAGTGCGACTCGTTCAACCAACACATAAAATTTCAACTGATAAGCATTACACTGGTAGATATGGGTGATTTTTTCAATGATGGATGACCTTTCCAGTGAGCTGTCCCAAAGACATATTCGATCGCTTGTTTCAGCGGAGAGGGGTGCATAGACGAAATACTGAGGTAAATCTACCTCAGAAAGCCCTACCCACACTTCGCACTCTAAGGGGCATCAATAATAGTGGGGCCACAACAGCTCACACCGAACCTATGTCAATTTCAAAAACCATACCATTTTCCAAACTCAAACTGTGACTATACATATTTTTGTCTCCATAGCACCGAGTAATTTAGCTCGGCAGCACAGATTAGCTATAAAGTTATGTTTCTTGCAGCCTGGGGTTCAAGTTAGAGGGGTCAAGAGTCGCATCATTTTAGGCTTTCAGATAGGAGACCTTGGTGGCGCGGGGAGAGGGGGGGGGGGGAGGTACCTGGTGAGTAGGTCCTTTTCGCTCTGAAACGACATCACCTGCGCGCCCACGATGGTAGCGCAGGTATCAAGCGTCATCACGTTACGCACGATTGGCTCCGTCTGCCCTGTGACGCTCACCATGCTCGCGATCTGGATCACCGGGTCATAGCGCGCCTCGGGAAAGTGGCCCTACCAGAGCGTCATAAACCTAACAGTTACCAACCTCCCCCAAATGAACACCCAAACCCCTGAAATGTGATAAGGGGTCTCAACCCTGCCAGTCCAAGTGGTACACCTACCAGGGACCAAGCGATGCTGACTGCTCATGTTACCCGTATCAATTGTAAGCAAGTGCAGATGACAGAAATGGTTGAGGGGGGTCACGCGGGGTACCTTTCGGCCGGCGCATTCAATGTCGACGCTCAACACGCGGAGAGGCGCGATGCGCTGCCAGTCGCCCTCGGGTTTGTGTGCAATCATATCACTGCCATAATTCCGGTCGCAACACAAAATCAATACCCTCCTCAACCCGTACTCGTCTAAAGCAAATACTTCCAATACATCAAAGTAAGTCCAGTCTAAAACGGAAATCAGCTAATAGAGCATTTCCGCATTTACGTACCACAGTGCGTGCGATAAAGTGCTAGTGCTGATGAAACTCATAAGACTGGTGAGGCATTTAAACACTTTCAAAAACACAAACATACGTATACAGAGGCACCTTTCCTCCTTCCCATCACACACACACACACACACACACACACACACACACACACACACACACACACGCACGCACGCACGCACGCACGCACGCACACACACACACACACACACACACACACACACACACACACACACACACACACACACACACGCACACATACACACACGCACACACGCGCGCGCGCACACACAAGTAAACAGAACCATGCAGACACATGTTGACGTATTTACGTATATTCTCCCCCCCCCTTCATAAACACACAGTCACATACACACACTCACGCACTCACTCGGACACTTATACTCGCGCACGCCCCCCCCCCCCACACACACACACAAGTAAACAAAACCACACAGACACAAACATACACATATAAACGTTTTCACGCATATTCTCCCCCGTACACACACACACACACACACACACACACACACACACTCACGTACTAACTCGGACACATATACTCGCTCACGTGCGTGTGCTAAGAACCTCCACATCCACAAAGACACGCACAGTCACAAATACCAAATACCATACAGATTCGCAAATCTATCTGACAATGGCATACACATACACACATCAGAAAGAGCGTGTACACAAATGAGCATGATGAGGAGAAGTCGTGTTATCGTGGTTGATTTTATACCATGCGTCCCGATCAACCACTGTGAGTCCACAAGCCTGGCTACAATTTAGGCTTGGCGCGTTCAATGTAATGCAGCATTTGGTTGTGGTGCCATGTTTTCTGTCTCTGGGGGCTTATCAGATTATCCGTTTTACCGCTCACCTGTAATGGATGCTCGCCTCCAACTGGCAGTAGGTGCGCGGGGCGCCAGTGTTGCGCCGCCACTTCCCCTGCGGCACCTCCACCCAAAAGCCGCCGCCCAGGCCGGTGTCCACCATAAAGCGGAGCGTGAAGACCACATTGCTCTCAAACGTCTGAAACGCGCGGTCCCGGCCTAGCCCAGGCACCGGGAAACCCGTCTCCAGGATGCCTACGACGGGGGAGAAGGGAGAAGGAAACATGTGTGTGCGTTAGAATTCAGTTTTCGAGTTTGCAACATAAATATGAATGCGTAAAAAATTGGTGAGTTTGAAGGGCGTGTCTTTCTGTTTATGCTTGACTGTAAATCACTGAGCAAAAATTTCTTCACATAGTACTTATTCAGAAATCATTCAAAATGCGAATACTGTCTGATTCAGCATTTACCCCCTTTCCCCAAAATTGATTGCAGATTTCGTGTTGATTTGCTTTTTTCCGCACCCCCTGCTTGTTCGCTTGACTGTGCCATTATTCACGATTACGCATCTGACGTTGGGTGCCTGTCTTGTGCCCATTCACGGCTATTTGCGTATAAATCAAACAAACGGAAAAAGGTACAGCGGGGATGGTAAAGGTAGTTTGTGAAACCCCCGAATTGCAACCGAGTGAAGACACGACAGTAGCGATAGCATTAGCGAGCGTAAGTTCACAAATCATAACATGTAACAAATCAAAACATGTAGCAAACCTCGATTTGAGACATGTAGAGGTTAAAGGCCTTCGCTTAAGTTGGCCAAAAGGTGAGTCAACTTAAATCTCTGCGCTACTGAAGCTTAGGGTCGGTGAAAGTGTCCAAAAGGCATTTCAGAAAATGAAATGGGATTCTTTCTTCTAATAAGCGTTGAATAAGGAGTAGGTAGCAATGAGTGGGGGAAGGGTGCGCACCGCGGCAGGGTGCCACGTGCTTGGGCAGCGTGACGGTGATCTTGAGGAAAGGGCGGCTCGACTGCGGCTGAAAGTTCATCAGACTACAACCGTGTTGGATGGAAATGGACTTCACGAAGCGATTGTTACGCTGCTTTCCCCGCTGTGACTCAAACATGCGTTTCTGCACACAGCCAAAAGAAAGGAGGAAGTTAGCCAGGAAGCCAAAGCGGAGAACAGGGGTGCCATACATTACCCCATCCACTGAAGCCTAAAAATTGTGATCTGAAGTGGATGCAATGCCGCTGCGTTCCTGGCACAAGTTAAACGTTTTGATGACGCGACCAACCTCTTCAGAGATTTTTCAGTGCCAATGGGTTTGTACCAGTGGTTCCAGACCTTGAGGGGTGAAAGTGCAGCATGAATGTAAGATACGGTACGAATGCATGAATGTGCTAGGATGGTGGAAGAGGAGATGTCCGACTGAGGGCGGAGGGTGAGGGGAGGGATGCAGCGCACGTTCAGCTCCTGCGTCATCTGGTCGCAGTCGTCAGGCCCAAAGTCAGGCATGGGGGACTCGATGTAAAAGTAGGGCTCAAAGCCTTGCACATACATCGCGACGCTGTTCCCGTTGTCGTTGACGCCAAACATGCGCAGAACCGGGACCTCCGCATCGCCCTGCCGCTCCGTGATGTAGTCAATGTCGAAGGACTGGAACACTGTTCAGGGTACAGGGCGGCAGCACATGGGAGTGAATGAAGAGAAGCGTACAGGGAGACGTGGGAGGCGTGGGAGGACACACTTTGAGCGAGGTTATGGATAGGTCGCGGACGTGGTGGCAAGTGACCAACAAAGAAAGGGGAAATGTAGAAAAGAAATCACTCGGGCAATGACAAGGAACGCGAGAGGCCCAGAAGGGAGAGGTCCTAGGTGGAGGGGGGAGTGAATCCATCCTTGGCGGGCTTTGATTCCGTGGGGGATAAGGAGGAGCAGGGGGGCATTGGGCGAGAAACTCTGTGCTTCAACTAGCGCTATTCATGATGAATAGTGGGCCAGTGTGTGTGTGTGTGTGTGTGTGTGTGTGTGTGTGTGTGTGTGTGTGTGTGCGTATGTGTGTGTGTGTGTGTGTGTGTGTGTGTGTGTGTGTGTGTGTGTGTGTGTGTGTGTGTGTGTGTGTGTGTGCGTCTCTCTCTCTCTCTCAGTTTGTTTCTCTATCTCTCTCTCTATCTCTCTCTCTACCCCTCTGCGCGCGCGGGGCCATGTGTGTGTGTGTGTGTGTGTGTGTGTGTGTGTGTGTGTGTGTGTGTGTGTGTGTGTGTGTGTGTGTGTGTGTGTGTGTGTGTGTGTGTGTGTGTGTGTGTGTGTGCGTGTGTGTGTGTGTGTGTGTGTGCGTCTCCGTGTGTGTGTGTATGTGTGTGTCTGTGTGCGTTGGCTGTGAGAGTCGTCAGGAGAGAAGGGAGTTGTGCTGGTGTTTGTGAAGAGTGAGGGAAGGAGGAAGTTAGAGGCATTCGAGGGGAAGAACATGGACCCAAAGCGAGCTCCAAGGGAAGAAAGTTTGTCGAAGAGGACAAATCATTCCTATAGGCAGAACAGGAGTGGCCCGTAGTTTATGTATGGCTGCTTCCCTCCAACAAGAGGCGACACTCACCGAGCGAGTCGCGGTTGGCGTCTATTGTCGGAAGCTCTGGACGCGTCCAGTTGCGTCCAGCCTCGCCCAGCTCCAGCACCGGCGTCTCCTCTTGCGATGGCTGCGGCGGCCCCTCGTCTTCGCCCATCAGCTCCCACTCGTCCTCCGGGTCGATGTCGGGCGCGGGGCCGGAAGGCAACGGTCCCCGAGCGCGCTTGCTGTTGCTGTCAGCACCCCCGGCCCCGCCCCCGCCGGGCGCCCCTCGCTTCCCCTCCATCTGATCGCGCTAATAACTTGCCAGTACACAAGCGCTAGGGTGCTACTCAGGGGGCACCGCAGGCTGGAGAGCTTAGATCGTGCTGGTGCTGCGCAGCGTGTGAGCGATATAAGCCGATATTCTTGGCAATCGGAAGGGCCGATGACCTTGTTTCGCGGTCGCTGAAATAGTCGCGGTGGTACCTAAGACCGGGTACAGGTGCATCCGAGATTTCAAAATTGCCAGGTACAGGTAGTTCGAATAACTCCGGCAAATTTCGAATTCAAATGAGCGCCTATCCGCGGCGTAGCAGCAGCTGCCATCAGCACGTACGGGTACAGTAAAAACTCAGGAGCTGTTCGCAGGAATTCTGTATTGGTTTGTTTTCAAAACACCAGTATAGTCCAGGAGAGTGCAAAGTGCAAACATGCTGCTGGGGTCGGTTGTCACTAGCAGAGGGGCGGTGGCTTGTTCCGCTACTGCTGGCGGGTTCTACAGAAGTGATTATTGAGCTCCTTGCTGTTCGTAATTCCCTGCCAAGACATTTTGTTATGCGGCTTAATTAAGGATTATAAACCAGCCGAAGAGCTTTTGCCGTGCTTTGGATTCCGTGATCCTCTTGTCACTCTTGCCCTTTTGTTTCCCCTCCCACTTTCCCTGTCCGTGCTCATCTAGTTTTTCTTGTAACCATCACCGAACCGAAGACACGGCCCGATTGGTTGTCGCGTTTGCGATGATAGCACTGTCTCCAATATTGTCATCGGCACGTCGATGGATTTATTCAGTTTTCATTTCCATAAGAATTGATTACAAGAAGAACAACATGAGCACGGACATGGAAAATAAAGGGAGGAGAAACAAAAGGGCAAGAGTGACAAGAGGATCACGAAATCCAAAGCACGGCAAAAGGAAGCACTACATTGTGCACAAACCTAGCAGCTTAAACTAAGGAAACTCCTAGGCAACGCCGAGAATGTAACACGTGGAGGCGACAAGCGGCGCCTCCCGCGCCGCTCGAGGAAGCACGGGACGCTTGCGGGCCATGGCGCGAGAAGAGCGCCGTGGCATGAGAAGGCATCCCACCCGAGGAAGAAGCGACCTCCACACCGTCTGCGGCGGCGGACAAACCGCGCAAGACGTTGTTCGCGTGGGCAACATGGACGGCGAGAGAGACCTTTCGGCGCCATGAGGCCAACACCTTGCCCACATGCATACCTATAGAGGCGGTTGCTTGCTTGGCAAGCTCCGTAAAAAGGCCGTGGCGTGGCCGCCGAGAGTACCAAATTCCGTGATTGCAAAGGGCATGAAGCGTATGTCGGGGCGACTCCTCACCCCCTCCGAGTACTTCTCGAACTTGGTCTTCTTAGCACGGCGTAGAGCGACTTCGGGAGACGGGGCTAGAAACGCCGAACAAATCGGAAACCACGGCATCAAGAGCAAGTTTTGAGCCTCGGATGCCGTGATAGTGCAAGACACCCACATCCGCGGGGAGGCCGTCGTTGCCGCCGTTGGGGAGTTGGACTAACATCGTGGGATATGTGAGAACCTCGACGTCAACCCCGAGTGCGCCACGAACCTCGGTGATGATTTCAGAAAGGGCCGTCACATACCAAGAGTGAGCGGTGTGGACCGAAGCATCTCCGCCTCATCGAGCCAAATGTTAAGCAAAGGCAGTGGCCCATACGTCATCCGATATGTCAACACCCGCCGAGGCGAATGCATCCCGCATAGCTTGGACCGAGAGGTGGCAAGAAGCACAAGCAATGGGGGAGCGTAGAGTAAAATGGATGCGGGATGAGGGTAGGCCGACGATGCGACAGACCGCGACGCGAAAAACTGCGTCGTAGTGCTCATGGAACTTGTCACGGAGCTCGCCGAGGCGACCCGAAGTAGGTGGGTCCGAAGCCAAAAGCGCAAGGGCGCCATGGAGGAGACGAGCTACAAAACGCCTAGACTCCGGTCGAGCGCGGTTAGAAAATGTGGGAGCGAGCTTCGCGAAGCGAAGCAAGTTGACGCGCTCACTAATGTCGGCTTGTCGCTTTGGAAAGATGTTTGTGGCAAACGCAGAAAGGTATATTAGCGATGGTAGGCCATCAAGGGACCAAGCAATGTGCTCGTTGTTTGATCGGGCTTCGGCTACGCAGCCTGCGCGAGCCACCGTTGGACGTTGCGGGGAAAGCATCGCTAAGGCTAAGATCATCATTGGGACTCGGCGAGAGCGTGAGAACCGCAAGCGACATCTAAGCGCGCCCACGACGAAGCGAGGTCTAACGACCACATTGTTTCGTTGTCTCGGTCGTCTCCGTACGGTATACCATGCATGCAGGACACCGTTGTGGTCTTAGCAGTCGCTAACCGTCCATACATGATCGGCTGCATCGGAACTTCGTCTTGGGAATCCCCCTGAAGCGAGCATCTTGCGCTTAAAGGAAACACTTAGCAGACCCCACTGCCAAACCGGCCGCTCCAACATAGGGTGCATCCAGCAAGGCAACCAAGTCCCCCGCCCCATGCCTCCAAAACGTATGGTAAGAGACATCTTGGAGCGGGTGTTGCGGGGTAAGCTAGCTGCGGGAAGATCTAATATCTTAGCCGCCATATGTAGAGTGGCATTGTCAGCGCGCTCGAGGAATGTCACGACGGTGTCACCGTAGCCCTCGCCCTTGCCAAGACCGCGGGGGACCGTACGGGAAAAGTGCCCGAAGCGGCGGTTGCAATGTTGATGGATACGAAGCGCACTGTGAGTGATGCGCCGGTGAGCCGCTAGACCCCTTAGACATTCGCCATAGGCCTCATACTTGCTTAAGGCCGTTTCGAACACGTCTCGAGCAAAATCGGATGCACCCATTATCCGCCCAATACTTTTGTCCCTTCCGTGGAGACATGTACTCCCCGCATGATGTGGCCGTCGGGTAAGTTATCGAAAGCGTCACCGACACCCAAGGGGGGAATACAAACCGTCTTTGCGGATGATTACTGTGAGACTGACGCTAGCATACGCCTCCGGCATAGCGTCGCAAGTAGCCACGAGAGACGCAGGGGGTCCTAGGAAGTGACCATCGTCAGAATAACCTCAGACAACGGATTCGTTCGGGGCAATCGCAGCCAACTCTTTGTATACCCGGGAGGTAACTATTGCACGGAACATGGCCCCGAGAACGCAACCTTGATGGACTCCACGGGTAGTCGGGATACGCATAGCCGGGCCATGAGCATTTGATGAGTCATTAACGTACAAGGTAGACGGGAGGCCATAAAACATAGTAGCGACGCGGAGCAACGGTCGAAACGCGGGATTTGCAGACAATTCCTCAAACAAGGGACGCCGCAAGAACGCGTTGGATGCGTGGCCTTGCATGTCCGCCCAGTCCGGTGAGGCGTCAAGCGCGGCTCGAACCATGAATTGTACGATCTTAACCCCGCCGCGGACGCCGACCCCAAATTGGTGCCGAGCAGCCAACCATTGAGACACCTCGTCATCAATTACGGCGAGAAGCGCGCGATTCGCGAAACGAACTAAAACAAAGCCAATTCCAATCGGGCGCAACGTCCCCTTTTGGTCGCGAAGGTCATGCTCTTGTGCGGGTCGTTGTTCGGGGTCAAGCTTATCTAGCGGACAAGTGTGGCGGAGACGAGGAATGAGGCAACGCTTAGTGGAACCTGTGCATACACGATCGCTTCGGCTAAACCGGTGAGAGTGCAAGGGGTGCCCAACGCGCGAAGAGTTTCAAACCTCTAACCATCGACATAAGGACAAGACTTTCGAGGGCGTCTAGCAACGACCTCCATTATATCAACTTCCGCAGCATGGAGTCTGATACGAAGGAGGGTGAAGGGATCTCGTAACACGTCCGCGAGGTCGTCTTCGTCGTGTTGGTGCAAGCGTGATAATTCCTCATTCAACCCACGACCACTTGCAACGGGGTTGGAGTTTAGGGCCTCCATACCGCGACGGTGCTCCCCAACCGCAGCTAGACTAGCCGCCCGGGTGGCTACCTTGGCCGAGACGCCGTTATGAAAGGGGTGCGAAGTGGACATGGGGTCAATACCGGCCCTTGGAAGTGGGGTAGATGGCGGTGCCCGCCCATTAGTAAGGGATGCGTGAGCGCGAGCGGCGGAAAACGATGTATCGAGATCTCCTATCGCCCAATAGGCTAAGCGTTGTCACGGTAATCAGCGACCGGGTCAAGGGGGAAGTGCCCCGCAGAAGTGAAATCAGTCATGGAGCGCAAAACTAAGCGCGGGAATAAAAGCAACGCCGCCCAAGCCGCTTCCGCGGAAGCCCCTTGGGTGGCTCTACCATGGAAAGACAAAACGCAACCGACAAGCTCCTCGAAGACCGGCTTGACGAGACGTACCACCGAAGGGGAGACACCGTTCGAGGACATACTAGATCGGAAGGAAAGGAGGTAGGACTCGAAGAAGGCTTTGGAGTTCTCCCCACCAGTTGCCCCATGGTCAAGGCGCCATTGGACGGCGCGGGGAAAGGGCTGGGGATGCACCGGAGACAGCCGACTGCGCGGAAGCGAAGCACCGCATGCCGGCGGATGGGAGGGCGTAGTATTGCGGCGAAAACAAGAATGTTGGTGTCTACTAAGGCCACCGCTCCGAAAGTGTCGTCCGCAAAAGGTGCACGGCGCGAGAAGGTGGCGATCGGCACCCACTACTTGTCGGGGGCGAAAGCGCACGTTGTCACGGGGGATTTTGGATGGGCGCACAACGCGTGAAGGGTCGGGAACGACGTGGAGCAACCAACGCACTTCAAAAGAACGGGGGAGCGCAATGTGGGAGCGGAGGGTAAAAACTGAGACGGAGTATTGCCATGTCGTAAGGTATGGGAAGGCGCTTGAGCATTAGGTGATGATGTGGAAAGGTTACCCGGGGTGGGGGCCATAGGGCACGACCCGGCGCCACCGTGGGGCGATCGGTCTAAAGCTAGCGGTGGAGGTCGCCGATGACTATGTCCCGGCGAGATCGCCGCGGCGGCCATCCGGGGTGGTATGTGTGTCGCTTCCTGAAATAAATAGAGCACGCGGGGTCGGAGAAGGGGGTATGTGGCTTGAACTATACCGGAAGTCGCGTGAGGTGGCGTTGTGGCCTGCCCTGGAGTGAAGATTCGTCGCCGACGTGGTGGGCTCCTCAATGCCGGTCCTTCGCGCCTCTAGCCTCGCGTTGCTTGTAGTGGGGAGCCTTGAAGCCAACGAAGGAGACGCTCACGAATAAAGCACAAAGCTAGTTGGTACCCGTGTACTAGTCGCCGCAAGAGTCGAATGGAAACTCCGTCATATACCGTCGTAGGGGTGCGCCAAGCAATAGAAGGTGAACTTGCGAATTGCGGGCTCCGAGTACGGGTTGTGATTAGAATGAAGTTGGCGGACTCAGAAAAGCACTGAAGTTGCGGTAAACGTACAAGGATATCCATGACGCGCGCCGATGCCTTGAGTCTTGAAGGGGGGTGACCACGCGATGGCGAATGTTGTAGCGGTAATTGTAGCGGCAGACAATCTCGAGGATATCGAGAAAAGGGACGGTACGGGCAGTTTTACCCGGCCGCGGGTCGAGCGACGGATAAACGATCATGGGAGGGGTCACAATGGCAATGGTACAAACAAAACGCACCGTAGCCGGTGATAGCGAGTGACCGCGGCGGACCATAAAAAAGAAAATATATGTATGGGTACCGCGCGATGCCACAACGTAGTAGAGAGCGCCGAGACATAAGCATACACGAATTGACGGACATGCGTCACGCCCACCGCTACCAAGTTCCGTGCTCGCGGGCTCCCGAGCCAAGCTCAGCCGCAGTTTTCATGTCTCGTGATTCTCATATAGTAATGAATATTGTTCGTAGGTAATTTTTGGCACTCGGGATGGTAGCGGACAAATAAGTGCTCTTCTCAGTCTTACATTTATCATTATATTAAGGACTCTTACAATAAAATGCAGCGGAGACCATCAAGCAAAAGAAAAGAGGAAATAGCCTAAGCCCGAGGAACATGAAGGCATGCCACAGCATCAACACTTCCCTCATGCAAAGCGTCACGGAGGTAGGAACCCGAAGTACCATGAAGAGCAGCAGAAAGACATTGAATTAATTATCGCCGCACAATGCCCCTATTGAACCATGCAAACACGGTAAGTGTCGAAGATAACTCACGCAAACGTAGTTAAAGTCACAGTCACGCAAACATGACAATCACAGAGACAACCAGCCTACATGCGTGGTGTCGGGACAACAGAAGTGAGAGAGCTGTAGCCTAGCGACAGCTCTGTACCGAGTCAAACAATTTATCGGTATGTCCGATCTAGACATGTACTAATCATATCTAGAGTAGCTTACACTAGCTATCTGCAACTTTTACGTATACGGTATTACTTACAACACTCCCCCTAAAGGTAGCTACGGGATGAAGCGTTGCATTGGGTCTTGTCCTCCAAGGATCGCACTTCGGTGTCTTGCCAATGCAGGTCATGGGAGGGGTTTGGTGAGCATGTCAGCCACCATCTGGTAAGTGGGGAGGTACCTCAACTTGATGGTTCCCTGCTCCACGTGGTCTTGAGGGCCCATGACATGTTAATCCATGTACACACGGAATGGCATGAAGGGGGATAGAACCGCCGCTTCCCGGAACGGAGGTGTACGCCTTATCCAAGTACCGCCAAAAGTCGGTACCCGATAGGAACATATTGTGTATACGAACCCATCGCATCGCATCGCGACTGAGCGGCGAACACCTATAGCGAACACCTATAGGTGGAGGGCCAAGACTCCCCCGGAGTCTAGCGTACATATGTGTCCATTAGTAGTCCTACGGAGGGATATGTAAACACTCCCCCTTAATGGACAAACTCCGGCCGGTGCCCTAGTAAACCCCGCGTAAACGCGGAGGGCCCATAACATGTTAAACCATGCGAACACGGTAAGTGTGGAAGATAACTCACGCAAACGTAGTTACAGTCACAGTCACGCAAACATGACAGTCATAGAGACAACCAGCCTACATGCGTGGTTTCGGGACAACATAAGTGAGAGAGTTGTAGCCTAGCGACAGCTCCGTACCGAGTCAAACAATTTATCGGTATGTCCGATCTAGACATGTACTAATCATATCTAGAGTAGCTTACGCTAGCTATCTGCAACTAATGCGTATACGGTATTACTTACAACAACCCCAAAATCGCCGAAAAGGGAAATAAGTAATGCGACGAACGAAATGTTGCATACGGATACAATTGTCAAAACGCAAAGAACGAGAGTCAACTGCACCCATGCTAGGGAAGCGACGAACTGCCACCGGCATTGCCACGCGATCAACCAACTCAGCTGCCATAGGCGCCAACCGGCCCCTATTGCATTTATTATTCATGTCATTTATTTGTTTGCACAGTATGAAGTCAAAATACGTTATTTTTGATATGATGTATACATCAAGTGCAGATTTTTCGTTTCGCAAGAAGCAAGCAAATGTGTAATTGTCGGCCGAAAGAATTGAAAATTGAAATCAGAATTGTTTGCACCGCATATTGGCGGTTGAACTTTCTTTAATTACGTGCATGTAGTGAAATTGTTGAACAATACATTTAGATATATGTCCTACTAAATGGGCACCATATATGAACAAGTTCCGGGCCAACCATATGATCACGATATGATGGTATCGAAATCAGTTGCCTTAAGATGTTTGCTAATTGTGTATGCGGAACTTTTGATGTGGTTGTGCTTTTGGTCGTTCTTTTTCTACACCAACCGTACAATATATTAGTTTTCTCATGCTAACGGGGACAAAAATATGCACGCCTTCGTTTACGCGACAAATAAATGCGAGGCGACGCATACGTACGTGGGCAATCATCGCTCATGGGGTCAAGCATACCCATCTAGGAGGATGGAGCTTGACACCATCAGCGAGGAGGACAACTGCGGCAAGAGGAGCGGTACGGTGTGGCTGCGCTGATTTTAGATCGCCCGCCGCCGGAAACCCATCTACGAAGGGGTTCGATTAAAACGTCCGTGCTCGGCACCTTTAAGGTCGGAGCCCCGAATCTCCCGATCTCACTTTCCCACCCAACCTCTCCTCTCGTCGGTACCCACCATCGGTAGGAGTGCTTTCGGCGGTGTGCAAGGATTATCATTGCAAAATCACACATGCCAAATAGGCGACGCTGTGTAAACGTAAACGTAAATAGGGGAGGGTACGAACGGATAAGCAGTTTACGAATAAGCTGATCCCGGAAACATATGATAGTCGACCGGGACATAGCATACGCGACGTAAAGAGCGATATACGGCAGCCATTTGTGGCTACGGTGTTCGGGGCGGGGGGGGGGGCATGCTAGCTTGAGAGCTTCGACGGGAGAAGCGACTATTATCTCGGACGAGGGTGTGCGTGGATCTAATCGGGGCCTTCGAAGACCTGAGCGAGGGTTTTTCCGCATCCCCCCCCTCCCCCCCCCCCCCCCCCCCCTTCCCCCTTTAGCTCCGGCATGACATGAGTCGCACATGAGCCTAGGTCAAGCACGCCCAAATCGATCATCAAAGACTGGCCATCTAGAATGATCAGCGCCCAAGAGCGGACCGCGCATCGTGGAGACAACGACATAATATGTTTCATATTTTTATCCTAGCGATAGACCATGTAGGAGAGGGATAGGGATGGACAAGGAGACCCCCGGCGTAAAAGCCCCAGTCCTAGATGGCTAGTATTGGGTACGTCCTGAGACAACAACCGATTTATCGGTACTGATTTATTGGTAGCCCCCACACGCCAAAAGAAAAAAATATGATTTTTGAGACGATGGCATTTGGATACTTATCGTTGGTGAGCTGAGGAGATGAGTTGAGATATCATCGGAGCATCCCGTTGGCAACTTGGCGCGCTGCAAAGTACCGGCTTAAAAATCGCTATCCTTAGTGTAATTGCACAATATATATGTATCGCTATGCACGGGCCGGCTGTGGGCTCATGCGAAGCAATCGTCGCGGGTATACATATCTTCCCGCAGCGGTGCGGGCAGTTATTGGTGGCCAAGACTCCCCCGGCGAGCGCAATGTGCACGTTTGCACGAGGACGTGTACGAGGATACTATTATGTGATAGCCGCCGTTGCTCGTAGACGGACTATGCACATACAAGCCCAGTGTAACATGTGCGGCCGCCGGGATTGGAACTCGTGACGTGAGGGTCCATAACCTATCATCGGAGCATCCCCTTGGCAACCCGGCGCGCTGCCAAATACCGGCTCAAAAGTCGGCATCCATAGTGGAATTGTACACTAAATATGTATCACGATGCACATGCCGGTTGTGGGATGCTGTGTGGCAATCGTCGTGGGTGCATGTCTTCCCGTAGCGGTGCGGGCAGTTATTGGTGACTTAGACTCCCCCGGCGAGCGCGATGTGCACGAGGACATGTACGAGGATACCGTCATGTGATAGGATCACTAATGGATGCCAACATCATGAGTGCATGGTGCTCGCTTGCATCCGTTAATACACCCGTATATTGCGCATTCATGGCTTCGTGCGCATCAAAAGTACGGGGCGACTTGTTCGACTGACACATGTACGGGTATTTACGTACAATGATAGCTACATCGCCACCCGGCGTCGTTGTCATTAAGATAGACCAGATATCCCCTTCTAGGAAAAGCTCCATACCAAATAATCCGACGCGTTATACCGACGTATAAAAGCGTTCTAAAGGTACTAAAGCCTACCAAATATACCGGCAGAAAAAATGGTTCATTGGTCGTCGTATCGTCGGATATAATTTTCCAGTATTCGCAACGTTTTCCCGCATTTTCAGCCATAACACGTGCTGAGATTGATGACATAATTAAGAATAGCCGCGATTACTAATATTTCGTATCTTCGATGTTGATGTGACGGCCACAAGTGCTCTCACGAACACCAATGTTCCTCATATAGATGCTCGTCTCCCACTCCCGGGCAATCTTGCATTGGGAGCTTAGTAGAGCGAACTCGATGCGGACCTCCGCACTTCCGCTGTGCTTGGCACGCCTTCGGGCATATCGGTCCATGCCTACTACCCCTTCGATCTAGAGGGTGTGGGCCGGTTGGCGCCTATGTTGGTTGAGATGGTTGATCGCCTCGCTATTCTGGTGGCACTTCGTCGCTTCCCATGCATGGGTGCTATAGACTCTCGTTCATTGCGTTTTGACACTTATGACCGCATGCATCATTTCGTTAGCCGATCTACTTATGTTTCCTTTCGACGTTTTTGGGGGGATGTGCGGCGAGAGTTCATGCAACGTCTTTTTGTTGCACTTCACGGTACTTTGGGTGCCTATCTTCGCGACGCTTTGCAAGAGGCCTTTTTTGATGTTGTGGCATGCCTTCATGTTCCTCGGGCTCATGCTTGTGGAGTTTCCCCCCCTTAATCCTCTTTGCTTGGTGGTTTTCCGTGCCTTTCTTGTAAAATCGTTTTAATAAGTATCGCCCATATTTCCGATACTTATCATTTAACTTACTTATGTGCCTTACTTATCAAATCTACTTATTAGACTTACTTATGTTATTATGTACCAATAGGAAAAAAATCTCCAGTGCTCCTCCCCCTTTCCCCTTCCCTCCGCCCCTCCTCAACCCTTTCCTCCTCTCTCTCATCCGCCTCTCCCCTCCCTCTCACCCCCCCCCCCTCTCTCTCTCTCTCTTTCCCTCCCTCCTTTCTCTCTCCCCCCTTCTCTCCACTTCTCCCCATCCTCATCTCCCTTTACCCTCCCCCCCGTTCCCTCCCAGTCTCCCACTCCCTCTTCCTTCTCCCCTCATCTATCTCGCTCACCCCCGTTACTTCCTTTCTCTCTCCCTCTCCTATCTATCTCTACCCTCTCCCTCACCCTCTCTCCTTTGTCTTCCCGCCCGACTCTCATTCCCCTTTCTCTTTTTCTCTCCCTCTTCTCCCTACCCCCCCCCCCCCCCCCCCCCCCCCCTCTGCATTCCTTAACTTACGTTTTGTAAGAAAGTCTTGCTTCGATGTTGTTCCTTGCTGTGGGGAATTCCGCTTTCCGCATGTCATGCGCGCGCGCCATCGCGCGCCCAGAGCTCATCTGTCGACATCTGGCGTTGTCGTTGACCCGGCACCAAACTCCGGCGTCACGAAGCCCAGGCCTCACAAACCTATCCTGTGCTTCCGCGAAAGAAACTAAGATAATTTTAATGGCGCTGAAGAAAAAGAAAGGTAGCAAAGGAAAAGGTGGAGGTGGGGGCGGAGCGAGGGGCGGCGGTATTGGGAATGGAGGGGAGAAGGAAAACGAAGTGCCTGTACCCGGCGGCAGCTGTGAACAGCAAAGCGCCGCTGCCCAAAGGCTTGCCCAGATGGAAAGCGAGCTAGAGCGGTTCCTGACGGACAAAGCGGCGGGATCATTACCGGAAGATATTAAGTCGCTGGGGAAAAACGAGTTGGCGGAGTGTGAGGCAGCGTTGCGACAGGCTGTCGCATCGGCGCGGGCTGCTCACCGAGGGGCGGCGGAGCGTCGCGACCCGGCCACCTTGCGCACCCTCCCTCGCCCAGTGCTGACGGCTGTGACAACATACGTGACGGACCCCGAGGCCACAGCTCGTCCGTTTGCTCCAAAATCAATCGTCACACTCCGTCTGATTAGCTTTGTTGACCAGAGAGATCTATCAAGGGGCTTCAGCTTCTGCGTGCACACGCTCCAGCCAGACAGCTTCCAGCTGGGAGTAGTCCGCCTTGGCGCGATGCCGTGGCGGCGTGACTTTGGCTCGTGGCCGCCAGAGAATTGGGCGTGGCTACTGGGTTGCTTGTTGAAGCGACACGATGGTCTCGCGGCAGCGATGACTGAAACGTTGGAGGTCAAGTTAACGCATAAGCTTCAGGACGCCCCGGACCTTGACGACGTCAACGGCTTCCCACGGGCTGTCTCTTCCGCTTGGCGAGACATCGCCTGGTCTCCACGTTGGGACGGCCAGCTGGGCGCAGTCGCCAGCGCGTCCTTCAGTAGCAGCGAACAGGCGGTGCTTTACAATGACCTTGCGCTAGCGTTCGACTCGCGCGTTTGGCAGGTGGCTGTGGCCATGGGTGTCCCTGTTGAAGACCGGACACGGCGCCCCGCGATGTCGTACTACATTGGCGATGGGAGCCGGGGAAAGGAACCGCAGCCGCTGGACTGCCACGGCAAAATATGGCCCAGCCAAGAGGCATACGTGCGAAGCAGGCTTGGAAGCGGCGGAAGTGGTAAGGTGGCCGATTTTATCTGCGACGTGTTGCGCAGTCAGCTGATGACGGACGCTGAGGATGTGCAGACAACTGTTACTCGTAAAATGTCGGAAGCGGCCTTTACGAGCCAATTACTCCCCCGACGTGTGCGCAACGCCTGTCGTGCGCACGGGCTGCCTGTCCCAGCTGCTTACCGCCGAACAGTGGACGGCATCCGTTGTTGCCATAACTGTGGCGCCGTGACGAAGGCAGCCGGCGCAAGTGCTGATGCGGTGCAGCTGAAGCTGTGCTCTGGTTGCTCATCGGTGTGGTACTGCTCGTCTCGTTGCCAAAAGGCTGGCTGGCCGGAACACAAGGTGGAGTGCAAGGCAAAGCAAGAGGCAGCAGCCTCAGCTTCAGCAGCGCCCTGCGATGCAATGGCGTGATTGCCGCGTTCCACCTCGTCTATGCTCATTCGACACAGCAGGCCAATAATGCACCCAGCATTGCAGTTTTCCTTACCCATTGTAATGACTATCCCTGCACGAGAAATACTAGCACAGTGATCTGCAGTGCGAGTATGGGAGAGTGTTGGACCTGTGCTCGAGGCAACTTGCCGACAGTCGCGTCGATTAAGTTTATGGCGAGTATAACATTATTAGGTATATTCTTTTGGCTTGCTTTGTTCTTTATGGCACGTTATCCTCGCGCATGGGTTCAAATATCGCAACTGCTTGAGGACCCGAGGGTAAGAAGGTTGTAAACCCCCATCGCGAGGTTTTGGTTTGGAAAGAACAACCAAGTGGGCGACATTTTTGTGGGAATCATTGGAGCGGTGATGACGATATGGTGATATTGCGCACTGATAGCCATCCACGACGCATCTGCAAAACTGCAAGGGCTCTGGGGCAGGCGAGCAACGAATACTGAGCAGCATTGATTTTTATGAATGCCGCCGTGTTTACAACATGCTCTGCTGCTATTCATAATTTGATCACCGACAAAAAATGGTCGGAATTTTGGCTATTGTGTTACTTCCTTGTTTTTATTCAACCATTTTGACCCCGCGGGCTTAGACTCTTAATGCGGTTTCCATTTCTTGATTGGCGGTTTCCTCTGCTTCCCCTGCGTTTTGTCACTGTTTCTGTCTTTTTGATTGCAATTTTTGTCGAAATTGGGATGCGCTCTAGAATAGGATGATGACATACCTTATGATCGAGCAAAGGAGAAAACAAATTGATGAGCGAATTTATCGTTGTTATCAGTAAATAAAGAAAAATCGTCGTTCAGCCTAAGACCGTGTGGGGTTTGTGCACTACCCATGTTGAATTCGATGGCCGGATTGCGTGGCAAGGAGCGGAAATACGAATCACATAGCCCGTCCTGCATGTCCACAATTCGGTGAGGAGGCAAGGGGGCATAGATACGTCGAATTTTCGTTTGGGCGCATGCAGACCTTGTGCAACGGCGTGGAGGTTGCTTCGCGTTGAATGCCAGGAGGGCATCCATCACTTTCTTTAAATTTGTAATTTACAGGATTTTCATTAAACAAGCACTCTGTTCTAAGATACCATGTATACTTTCTTGCTTACAAGAAGAACCAGATGAGCACGGACAGGGAAAGTGGGAGGGGAAACAAGAGGGCGAGAGTGACAAGAGGATCACGGAATCCAAAGCACAGCAAAAGGAAAGCACTACATTGTGCATAAACCTAGCAGATTATACTAAGGAAACTCTTAAGCCACGCCGAGAATGCAACACTTGGAGGCGACAAGCGGCGCCTCACGCGCCATGTATACTTTCGTCGTATTCTTAGAACAGAATAGGTATTCTTTCGTCGTAGTAGTTATCATATTCATCCTATGAAGTGGCAGTAGCGAATCGCTACCAATCCAGTGCTCACGGAGTTTTTTAAGCCTTTTATATTTTTGGGAGGTGTTGCTCTGAACAACGATACTCTTGTCACTCTTGCCCTTTTCTCCCCTCCCATTTTCCCCGTCCGTGCTCATGTTATTCTTCTTGTAATCCATTTCACTACTGGTTCACTCGTTATCCTGAACCCATACATACTATAAACACACATATCGCGCATTTACCCGAGGGCACGTTTGCCAAAGATGTCAGCTTGCTTACAGAATGGCCAAAAGACCCTCACAGGCATGGCCTGGGGGAAGATTAGCGCGTGATTATATAGGGATGGGTGGGTGGGTTCGCGCGAGGCCTAGATGGGCCGAGCGCGAAAGCAGAGAGTGCTGGTACTCGGGGAACGCACCAGCTTAAGGGTTGCTGCTAGCTAGTGCCTAGCTAGAGCTATCCGTTGGTGAAGGTTGTTTAGTTGGTTGGTCGTGCCACCCTGCCCGTACAATATCGTTGTGCAGGAGGGGTGACGCGTCGCTAATAACGGTGATACTAATCGCATGGGCTACTATCCCGTACACATGGAGGGTAGGGTAGCAAACCTCTAGATTTACCCAATCTGACCATTTACCCGAGGGCACGTTTGCCAGGTTGATAAAGCCAAAGGCTTGCGCGGCTGCATTGAGTGTCGCGGTGTGGCGGGCGTCAGCACGGCCAGCGGGGAGCGGGAGGGGAGGCGTGGCGCTGTGGCGAGAAAGCGCTGCGTTGCCCGGACGGAGGCTGTGCGATTGATTGTAGTGGGTTTTGTTTTGGTAGTCAAGCGTTGAGCGGGGCGGGCAGCGTGATTGGAGAAGACGTTGCGCGGGCCGAGGCGACCCGCCGTGGCGACAGTGGGTGGTGCGGCACGTGCGACGGGGTAGCGGAACGCATGTACGTACCCGTAGTTGGCCGGCACCAGTGGTAGGCGGACGGGTGGTAGGCCAGTGGTAGGCGAACGCTGTCGGGCCTTGGAGGTGGCCGCTGTGGGCTGGCAGTAGCGGCGCAGGTGTGTAAAAATTCGGCACCAGCCGGGTGTTGATTGGCACTGTAGCATTGCTTGCATCCGGTACCGGCGTAGGCGGTCGCGGAACTGCGGCCTTTCCGTGTCTACCGTGGAAATATGCCCCGTCGTCAGTGAGCAACGGTTGGGCGCCGCCTGTCGGGGGCAGGCAAGTGCTGTCGCTAGAGGAAATAGCGGCGCAGGCGGGAGTAGGCCAGCGCTCGGCGACGGTAGTAGTAGTTAAGGCGTGTACGTGAAATACCGGGGCGGATGGCGCACGCAAAAGCATACCAGCAGACATGTGATGCCGGGGAGGTCGACGTGTCGGGGAAGGCGTTAGCGGCGAAAGCTTCGGGTGTGGGCCGGGCATAAAGTGGCCATTCGTACCGCCGGGGTCTGGTTCTGAAGTTGGCCGCGCGTTGTGTGCGTAGAGGGTGGCGTTAGCAGTTAGGCCGGGAGTCGGCGAAAACAGCGCGGGGGCGTTGTGTGCCCGCTGCCAGGGTACGAGATGGCTATGTCCCAAGTGCAGCGGTCGCGTGGGCTTGCGCGTATAGGGCACGAGGTCAGTTAGGAGGCTTGTGCCCGCGTGGTCGTCGTAGAGGACGTCATGGGCGCGGAGGTGCTTTGCGTTTTCGGTTGCGTAGGCGTTGCGTGCAAGGCTGCAGGTCTTGTACTTTTCGCGCCGAATAAAATTGTTCGCAAGGTCGGACGCGTTGTCGGCTGCGATGGCCTCCCGAGTAGGCGGGGGGTGAAGTAGAAGCGGTGTAGAGCGCGAAGAGAAAGTTTGTTGTCGTGGTGAGGTGTAGCGCCGCCTGTAGAGACGTAGCGCGGCTGCCTTGTAGCCAGGAGCTTGTCGCGCCGCCGTTGTCGTGCCCGGAACAGGCGCGAAAATCGGTCGAGTTGCTGCGACCGGTCGCACACGAGCACGGTTGAGCAGAGGAGTAGTTGGTGCGGGCTGGCCGAGGACGGGGAATATGTCGTGTCGGCGTAGTACGTAGCGGTGGCCGGCGAATCGCGTCCAGGGAGGGCAGGGGCGGGTAACGTCGTGGTTGTCGGGACGGGTGAGGATGGACAAGGGATTGTCCGGGTCCGGGTCCGTTGGTGGTCGCGGAAGGGCATTGTGGTGCCTGCCGGTGTAGAAGCGTGGGCGTGCGACCTTAAAGGGGACCTGAAATGCCGGTAGCGAAGCTATCAACGGCGTCGGGCTTGCCGGGCGTGTGTAAGGGTCAGGGTCGGCCGGCGGGCGCAAGGGGATGCTAGGGCGCACGCGGGTGCGCCACTGGCGGTAGGCGACTGGCGGTAGCCTTGGAGTGGAGTAAGGTTGAAGTCGATGGGAAAGAACGGTATGACTGGCGCGAGGTGGGGTGGTAGTAGACTGACGCACACCTAGAACCGCGACGGCGGCATGGGTGGTTGACTTAGCGGCGACCGTGGACGGTTGGCTTTAGGAGGGAGTCGCTCCGGGTAGCGATTGCGTCAGGCCAAGTCTTGGAACTAGGGTCGAAGACTGTTACTTCACGGACGGGGGTGAAGTCGACGACGTTGGACGCGAGTAGGTCGTGGTCGTCGGGCAGCGAGTCGAAAGGTGGCGCAAGGGCCTCCATTCCACCCTCTGCCGCACATGTTGCGACAGCGGGAATGGACTGCTTGTCCAAACGTCTAGATTGGTTTCTGAGCTGCTGAATCTGGGCAAGTAAGGCGAACGAATTCGCCTTGATCTGCGCAGAAATTCGGAGTTCAAATGCCTCACATGCCGTTTGGATTAGTTCCGTTACGTGTAGCTGAACGAGAGTGTCCTCGGCGATGTGTCGAGGTGCGGTAACCACGGGCTGCATATCGGAATGCGGTGTAACAGGAACCATATGGAAGTGTCTTGTGACGCAAGGTGCGTATCAAAACGAAAAGAACAAGTACTGACACCCTACTCGACTACGAGAGTCGAGACTGCGTTCGCGCGAGGCCTAGATGGGCCGAGCGCGAAAGCAGAGAGTGCTGGTACTCGGGGAACGCACCAGCTTAAGGGTTGCTGCTAGCTAGTGCCTAGCTAGAGCTGTCCGTTGGTGAAGGTTGTATAGTTGGTTGGTCGCGCCACCCTGCCCGTACAATATCGTTGTGCTGGAGGGGTGACGCGTCGCTAATAACGGTGATACTAACCGCATGGGCTACTATCCCGTACACATGGAGGGTAGGGTAGCAAACCTCTAGATTTACCCAATCTTACCATACATATACAGTAATTAAACAATTTCTTACAAGAAAAATCAGTGGAGGCCACCAAGCAAAAAGAAGGAAAGAGGAAAAAAACCTAAACCCGAGTAACAAGAAGGCATGCCACAGCGTCAACACTACCCTCCTGAAAAGCGTCGCGGAGATAGGAACCCAGAGTGACATGAAGAGAGGCGTTAAAAGAGCAGCAGAAAAATGTTGCATGAATTCACGTCGCACATCCCCCAAAAAACGCCGAAAAGGAACACAAGTAGATCGACGAACGAAATTTTGCATACGGACACAACTGTCAGAGCGCAAGGAGCGAGAGTCAGCATCACCCATGCTAGGGAAGCGACGAACAGCCACCAAAGCAGCCATGCGAATATGCGATCAACCAACTCAGCCGCCATCGGCGCCAACCGGCCCCCATCCTCCATCGCGAAGGGATAGTAGTCATGGATCGAAGGCGTGCCAAGCCGAGCGGAAGTGCGGAGGTCCGCATCGAGTTCGCTCTACTAAGCTCCCGATGCAAGGGTGCCAAGGAGTGGGAGACGAGCACCTACACGAGGAACATTGGTGTTCGTGCGAGCACTTGTAACCGTCACATCAACAACAAGATGACGGCACGGACCCATGAAGTCTAACCAAACCACATCCCCACGGCGATCTCGAGAAGCTCCCGACCGAATACGGACCTCCAACCGCAAGTCCCGCCGCTTAGTAGCCCCCGCTTCACTACTGTACCTGTGCGGCAGACCAGTGGCGCATGGCGCGCTAATCGTGCGGCAGACCAGTCAACCCGTCAGATCACCGTGTCGCCCACCCACGGCCGCCCACCGCACACCGTGTGAGCGTCGCCGAGCAGCTCGGTGGCACGCGCATTAATGGCAATCAGCGTAAGGCAGAGCAACAATACATGTGACCTGTGTGGTCGCTACGATTGCATATTACAATCCGCGTTTACTTTATCGGAACCCGCGGGTGGCGGACCACGACGATGACGTACACGGTATGTATATCGCACTAGCACACAACAACTCATACAGTCTATCCTTGCGCCCCCTTCGCCCCTCTCATGAACCGGACTATATTAAGTTGGTATGTATGTTTGTATGTGTATGTGTGAGCGTATTTGTATTTATTCCATGCGTGCTCGTGGCTTGTCGATATGTATGTGCACTTCAGGCCGTGTATGCTTGTGACTAGGTGCCCATGCAAGTGCCTTGATCAAGGTATGTGCGTGTGTATTCTTGTGTATCTGTGTGCATATGTGTTGTACAGCACAATGAGATGCGTGTCGGTGTATTTATCAAGAACAGTGTGCGCGTATACAAGTTTACGTGTGTGTGTGTGTGTGTGTGTGTGTGTGTGTGTGTGTGTGTGTGTGTGTGTGTGTGTGTGTGTGTGTGTGCGTGTGTGTGTGTGTGTGTGTGTGTGTGTGTGTGTGTGTGTGTGTGTGTGTGTGTGTGTGTGTGTGTGTTTGCGTGCGTGTGTGTGTGTCTAAATTCTGGTCTTTGCTTGCTTTTGTGGCTTTGTTTGTGCGGGGGTGTGAATGTGTTTGCAAGTCTAGGAATGCATGGGTTTGTGAATATGTATTTCTTTTTTACCCGTGCAAATGCGATTTATGTTTGCGTGTGTCTGTGGCCGTCACGATGTGTAAGTTTTATTTCTTTTGCTGTGTATATTTGCTGGCAGGAATATTTTTATGTGCATGTGTGTCGTATAGGATATGCATGTTGGAGCATGTATCAACAAATTGTATGTGCGTACAAATGTTGTATTGTTTAATACTATGCTTGTGTTTCATAGGTTTCGTATTTGTATGGCTGCGTGCGCGCGTCTGTGTGTGCGTGTGTGACTTGCTTTTGGTATGTCTTGGCTTTGTGGATGTTCCGTGTCTTTATTGTATGTTGCTTGTTTATGTGATTTGCATTTTCTCTGCGTTTGACTGTGTATGTTTCATGTGTCTGTTTGTGTGTGAATATCTGAATGTGTTGGTGTCACAGTTTCTAATGCGTGTTTATGTGCGTGGTGGGGGAGGGGGGGGGGGGGGGGGGGTGACCCTGTCATTGTTTCGTCTCGGCCTGCCTGCGTTACGTTCGAGTAACAGATGTATGGTTGCGTGTTGGTTTTTAGTCCCGGACGGGAACAGTCACATAGTTGTGCTTTACCCCCCGCCACCCCCCTGGATTCCGTCCTGCCACTGACCAAACTTGTTTTCAGATTCTCTGCGTCTTCACTCTCCCAACCCCAAATCTCGGACCAGATCGCCTGCCTCGGCCCGGCGGCGAACGCTTTATTCCAAAAACGGCCACCGCGGAGTCAAGACGATCACCCATCACCCACCCTCGACTTACCGTCCCGCCAGAGCAACGGCCAGGGCTATACAATTGGTAGCGACTAACCTGGCCGTTATGAGCTCAAGTCGCCCCTACCGTTGCCTCCCAACGCTTTCTTTCTACGCCTATATACCCGTTGCCCTTTCCGTGCAACAAATAATCGGAGAGCAAGAGTTAATTTTTTCAGATGCGGCTACCACTACACGAATACCTACTGGTCGACAAAAAAGTAACGAGGAAGGCTGCAAATGTTAGAGCTGAAAACGATAGCAAGCAGTCCCGTTTCGGAGTAGTTCTTTGCGGATACTTGCGATGGGTGCACCGGACTTTGTCAAACTGCTGTCGTCATGTGCTGCTGCTTGGCTAGGTCTGTCTCGTACAGGTACCTGTACGCGGTTTGTTTTATTCACTGTGAAAATGTCCGTTTCTATTATTATTTTTTCTATCATTTGGCCAATCACATATAGGTCGGAATTCTTTGCAGTGATGCTTATGCAGTACCTGTACTTGGATTTGAGTTGACTACCGCGGTGTCCACAACCCGCCGAACTGGTCCAAATGGACAGGGTTTGGAATATAATCTCCCAAATGGACAGGCCAAGGAGTGAGCCAGTGGTTCGGGATAACATCTCCGTATATTATTACTCTATTGCAACACTACCGTACTATTCCCCGCTATTTCCCGCCTGTCCTCGCGTGTCTGCAATGCTTTTTACAATATTTTCAAAAACGTATTTGCCGCCGCGGCCTTAAGAAACGCGAAGTGTAGTGTATCGGTTCGCCAATGACGTTTCGTCTCCCGTTCTCTCCAGTTCGAGTGCTGCTCAACGAGTGCAGACGGCTCAAAAGCCGCGGTCGGGTAGGCAACTGCGTGATAAGACGAGCCGTCCCTTCACTGTCCCGCACTACTGCTAAATCTTGCAGCCATTTGAGCGACAACCGATACAGAGCGACATACTACGGCACGGTGCTGTATATTTCCCGCACATCCCCGCTTGCCAATGTCACGAACCAACCGAGTCATCGGTGGTTATTGTGTTCATATTCGTAGACAGCTTTGCTGCTTCGACCCACACTGTGTAATATCCCGACAGTGTCACGGCGCTTATTAGATCAAACCAGACGTTTCCCCCTCTTTTAGTTAATACACGTTCGATGCACAGGGCCGACGAGCTGCGGTCAGAAGTTGCCGATAAAAGGCAAAATGACACCTTTTAACGATAGGCAGCAGCCCATTCACACAGGCCACGCACGTCGTTGTCTCTGGCTGAACTGACTATCTCTTCATGTCGATGTTAGATAAAAGCGAACTGATTCGGGTGCGGGGATTGGGTTGGGGAGGGCGTGCAGGGGGGGAACTCGTCGCTAACTTCATTTGTTATCAACGCAGGGAGGCAGGTGCTATTATTGCCGCGGACACAAAAGAGCGACAAGATGCTCGGAAACTCTGAAGGCGCTGGCGGGATGGGTGGTATGTTTGGCAATGCAGATATGGTAAGCTATGCGCTCGACCTTTCCAAACCCTGCCTTCTTGTTTCGAATGGCTGAGTATTCAGGCGGGTGGCTGCCGTTGCTGAAATATGCCAGTGGCGGATGATTCAATTTTATTCAGGAGGCAAGCTTCAAAGAGTTCATAAACCGCCCTGAAAACAGACCAAAGCTGGAAGCGCACCAATACAGCGAGATGAGGAAGCACATGAAGCAAACTGACAAGATGAAGGCGTATGAATTCCGGAATGCTGTGAGTGCGCGCTCTTATGGTTTCAATTTTCTTCACCCGTCACATAGTTCGGATCATAATTCGAGGCTTGCCCGACCCAGCACCCACTTTTGACTAACGCAGCCGTAATTTCTATGGTAGGTGATCGGGTCAGAATTCGAGTCCCAAAAGAACATCGCCAAGTTTCTCAAGTACCGGCCGTTGCGTAAAGTCATCCAGACGCTCACCAACGATCCGCGAAACGACTTTGATTTCTGGGCTCAGAATCCACAGGTCATCACCATGCTGGAGGTACAACGCCAACACCGTGCGTGTGTGTGGAGGGGGGGGGGAGTCAGAGTCAGAAAGAGACAGCGAGAGAGTGAAAAAGAAAGTCGGAAAGGAGAGAGAGAGAGTCAGTGACTGAATGGCTGTGTCTGTGTTAGTGTACGCGCGCGTGAGTCAGTATGCGGTCTTCATCATTTAGTTCCTGCAGCACAGCTATTACAATACCCTCATTGTCATGTTTGCGGAATGTCCCTGTGCTGAACAGCAAGCGAAGTCCCTTCTTGACGAGGGACGCATGACTGAGCTGGAGATGGAGCAGATCATGATCAACCAGTTTCAAGTGGGCAGGCTTTTCTGTTGTATGCATCCTGCAATGCATTATTTTTTCACTGCTTACACGCACGGCATCAATACCCAAATGAGCGTGTGGTAATGTCACATGCCATGTCTCATCATGCCAGTGGGTGGCATAATTGACCTTGAAATTACTGCTTTGATCGTAGGATCCATCACATGAAGCACATGGTCAGTTTAAAGCCGCCACGACGCACAAAGCGCGGTTGCCCACAGACCAGCTTGTTGGTGCACTAAACGAACATGTATGGCCGCTCAAACAGCCATCATTGCGTGTTTTGGCCATACCTGTGAAGAATGTCGATTAGGATTTGCATATGATGATTTATGATGTGAGTACGCCACAAGGAAGCTAACATGCTGGGGTCTGAACCATTGTGCACTCACTCGGCTTGAATAGTTGACGGAGCGAAAGACTGGTAACGACTACTACCTGCAGAAAAACTACAAAAAGGCCATGTATCACTACGAGCGGGCATTGGGTATCGTGAACCTTGTGCAAGGTATGCTGCCAGTGAAGGCACTGCCCACTTTCAGATGAACGTGTACTTGCCAATTCACAAGTTTAAAATCCGGTTGATGACATCGCAGACGGATATCACACGCGCTCTTTATAGTCCCTGCACAAGGATTTTTTCGGGAATTTGAACACTTGACATGTTTCGGATGCCTCTTCTCTACGCGATACCTACGTAGGAACCGCAATGATTTTCGTTCTGCAGTTGGCTTGCGATGTCAAATAGGTTCATGATTAAAACAAAATAACAATTAATGTTCTCATGTGTGCTATCATTATGGCCACAGACTGCACGATTTGCACATACCTTCAGATAGTGGTCCCACTAGTGTTTTACATTTCCATCCAGAAAGTAAAAAACATTTCTATTATTGCTGTTTGAATGTTGGCCAGGTTTGTCGAGCCAAGATCACATTGAGGTGCTCCGCAATAAAGTGGCTGTCCTCTCCAACATCGCTGCAGTCCATATGAGCAAAGGGGAATATGGAAATACTGTCAGGCTCTGCACTGAGGCGCTGGAGATCGACAGTGACAATACTCGGGTGCTGCTAAGGCGTGCTAAGGCTAACATACTGCGGCATGAGTACGAGGTGAGCTTGAGTTTGATATATTTTTCCAAGGCAGGCATGGAAATGCATGCCGTGCACCCGAGGCGGCGGCAGCACGGCATGTTGGATGAGAAAAAAGTTAGAGGAAAGTTTATTGGTGACCAAGGAATCCATTGATTAGTTCTTTGCTGTGGCTGATAGGCCGCCAAGAAGGACATGGAGCGAGCCCGCGAGTTAGATGTGTGGAACCATGAAGTTTTACAGGAAATAGATGCTTTGGAGCGTTTGAAGCGGAAAGCAACCGGCAAAGAAAAGGGGAAGGGGTCCTTTTCCGGCATGTTTTCCTCTACAGGGAGCAAAGATGACAGCGGCAGCGGCACTAGTAAGAGCCCACAGTGAAACAGTGTCGATGTATAGCAGGGTGGAAGTGACATACGGGCTGCTGCGTCATGCGAGGTGGTCACATGATATAGCGTCTGTCAATGAGCACCACTGACGTTGTGAGCAATTGCGTTATTTGTACGTGCTGGATCGGATGAAATGATTGGTCAGCAGTAGATGGAAATCCGCTATGGTCAAACACACAGGGCGCATCTTCTTGGAGCTGTGTACTGCCCGTTTGTAACTGAACCGGCATCAAAGGAGGGCATTATTTTATTAATGCCACATGTACTATGTGCTTTTCGATGAGAGGGAATTTTCCCATGCTGTGCTTGCATGCATTTCCGACACTGCATATAACTGCGTCTTCATTTCGTCATTTACAGCATGAATTCTATAAGAACAGACTTTAGAGAATGCGTGACACGGCAATAAGCATTAATTATAATATTGTCAGAAACGATTGTTTAAAAACAGTACCTGTTGAACCTGCTTTGTTATGGGTTGGCTTGATTCGGTTGTATTGAACCATGCAAACACAGTTAGTGTGGAAGATAACGTACGCAAACGTAGTTACAGTCACAGTCCCGCAAACGGAACAGTTAAGGCGACAACCAGCCTACAGGCGTGGTGTCGGGACAACAGAAGTGTGAGAGCTGTAGCCTAGCGACAGCTCTGTACCGAGTCAAACAGTTTATCGGTATGTCCGATCTAGACATGTACTAATCATATCTAGAATAGCTTACAGTAGCTATCTGCAACTAATACGTATGCGGTATTACTTACAACACTCCCCCTGCATGTAGCTACGGGATGAAGCGTTGCATTGGGTCTTGTCCTCCAATGATCGCACTTCGGTGTCTTGCCAGTGCAGGTCTTGGGAGGAGTTTGGTGAGCATGGCAGCGTCGGCAAAGCCTGTGAGTTGGAGGCTGTGGTCCAAGGCCCCCCCCAACGTCAGGCGCATGTGAATGGTGCCATGAAGGGAGCGGAGGACCTGTTGCAGAGCGCGCCAACGTGCCTCTGTGGGTGAGGCTTGGGCGGAGCCAAGGCTGCGCAAGACCGGGGAGACAGCGGGGCGCGTGCAGACGAGGGCGTAGTGGGGGCTGCCCAAGAGACTGGGGTGGACGTCTGGGTCAAAGTCGGGGGTTGCGTGTGTCGGTCGCCCGATGACTACGGGGTCAACGGTGGGGCGACGACGGCCACGGGGGGTGTGGTCGCCACGCTGGGCGGGGGAAGAATGATGTCCATGGACGAGTAGAGGTGGGCCACCGGGAAATGGAGAGTGGCCAGCCATTGGGGACGGCGGGGCGTACGAATTCGGGTGGTCACGGGAGGGGGGGACGCCGTGAAAGGGCGCCTCCGGGATGAGAGGTATGGGGTGGTGAGGGACATATCCAACGGGGGGGTAGGGAGGGTGTGGCGGGAGTTGTTTGACTGCGATGTCGTGTAGGGCAGAATCAGCGGGGGGGTATGGGGGGGGTTGCAAGTGTTCACCTACGAGTTTGGGGCGCGAGGGCTCGCGGTGCGCATCGAGGCGGCGCTGTGCGACGGCGGGGTGCGGAAGAGTACGCGCAGCAACAACAGCATCCTCGGCCGACAGCGAGTCGAAACGAGCTGTCAAGTGTGCCACTTGCGCAACGAGCAGCACGAGGGGATCCGGGGGGTGTTCGAGGGGGAGGGTGTGCACGTGGTGGCTGTCCGGAAAGTGTGCGAGGTGAGCATCGTGGCGGCGCTGAGCTACAGGGGGGTGCGATATAGCACCCGCAGCAGGAAGAGCAGCAATGGCGGCCGACCGCGAGTCGAGATACGCGGCAAGGCGCGTCAGTTGCACACGTAGCAGCTCGAGAACACCCTGGGTAGTATGGGCAGTGCTCTGCCGAGAGCCCGACTCAGGGGAACCAACAGGTGAAACAGGCGGGCTTTTTTGCGCCATTTCGACAGAGGGCAAAAAAGAAAGAGCTGGAGGAAAAACAGGCAGCGGTAAAAACCGCTAGCCGGACTCGTGCCTAACAGCGGTATGCAAAGAGACGGCCTGATGCCCGCCGACCCCTCGGCCTGTAGCCCCGGGGTGTCTCAGAGCACCTTTTCTGTATCCTCCACCCAGTGTGGGGCACAAGTCGAGGCCAAGGCCAGGACAGGTGGAGCGCTGCGCTGGTGGGTGATTCGCTAGGCGAGGATAAAAAATAAAAATAAAAGGTAAGCTACGGCTGGCGTGCGACCTGTGGATGCGTATTCACCCGACAGTGCACCCCCCCGTTCTCCAGCTTGGACCTGTGTGCACCCTGTCCACACACGACGAGTGCGTCGATGTGGGTGGCTGGCTATCTCCGGCGGGTGGCTGACTTAAGAGGGTGGTGGCGGGTTTTAAAATCGCAGTTTATACTGGCGATACCGCCGACTACAAGTTGAAAGTACTAGGTGTCTATAGAAACTTGCCTTCTGCGGGAGAGCTGTCGATCGCAGCTCGCCGAACCAGGTTGTCGCGCGTGAGTGACGTGAGGCAAGGGCCCATAACCTATTGAACCATGCAAACACAGTTAGTGTGGAAGATAACGTACGCAAACGTAGTTACAGTCACAGTCCCGCAAACGGAACAGTTAAGGCGACAACCAGCCTACAGGCGTGGTGTCGGGACAACAGAAGTGTGAGAGCTGTAGCCTAGCGACAGCTCTGTACCGAGTCAAACAGTTTATCGGTATGTCCGATCTAGACATGTACTAATCATATCTAGAATAGCTTACAGTAGCTATCTGCAACTAATACGTATGCGGTATTACTTACAACAGGTTGTTGTCGCACTGGTTGTACTTTAAGGTCATGCGGATGTAACCCCACACCTCATCCAGCTGGCTTACGTGAAAGCTAACGTCATTCTTCGCATCAATGTGGATGGATATAACTTACGAGGGCGATTAAGATTTTACTGAACCTGAATGCTAAATTTGAAGTGTACAATCGCGATATGTATAATAATAATGTTGAATATGTCTGCACTTTACCGGCGGTGGTCGTACCCGTACCTGATTTTTCCTGCCTTTATTTTATGGTCAGATTGATTTGAATCTAGAGGTTTGCATATCCAATATCATGTGTACGGGACAGTAACTCTAGCGGTTACTGTTACCGTTAATATCGGCGCGTCTCACATGCAGGGCAACCACCTTGCCCGAGGAGTTAGACGCAGCCAACGACCAACGACTTCCCCAACGGTCAGCTCTAGCTAGCCCGTGCCTTATAAGCCGTAGCTAGCCACGAGCCTAGGCACTCTCTGCTTTCGCGCTCAGCCAATCTAGGCTTCGCGCGAATGCAGTCTCGACTCTAGTAGTCGAGTAGGGTGTCAGTTTTACCTTTTCGTCCCATGCGCACTCGAGCGTCACGAGACACTTCCCCCCGTTCGGCTACGCAGTTCCCCAACATGCAGCCCGAGCAGTCTACATCCGCCGCAGCGGCCGACCCTCACGCTACCTCACTCGAACAACGCACAGCCGAACAGATTCGTACGGCAGTTTTGGCATCGGAACAACGGATTACTGAGCAGTTTTTGGCGGCTAACGCTGCCTTACTCGCACAGCTCCAGCAGACGACAGCTACACCTGCTACTACCGATCAACAGCAGTCCATTCCCGCCGACGCAACAACGACGGAGGGTGGTAAGGCGGCCCCCGAGCCACCTATTGACCTGCTCGACGACGAACCCGACCCCTCCGCGGCCGAGTTCGTCGACTTCACCTACTACGTCGAAGTCATCCCGGCCGGCCTCGAACGTCCCCCTCGAGACGTCGAGGAGCCACGTCTGTGGACTCTCACGGACGACACCGCCCGGGCCCTAAGCGACAAACGCACCCAAGCGGCATACGACGAGTACCTACACATCGGGTGCTATGCCTTCTTCGACAGTTGCGCCAACGCGGCAATTGGCGAGGCTTTGGACACGTTGTCGCACGGCCCACCTCTACCTACTGAGCAGGCGGCAGCGATTGCCCTCATCCGAGCGGGCCATCGCACCCACACAGCGACGGAGGAGGCCGCCCGTACTCGATTGGGCTTCCTCCGCCTCACCAAGGGCGGACAAACGAGCACAGATGCGGACCGCGTGTTCGCCGAATTGGCACACGAGCGCTTCTGCCGACCGCGTCCTACCGCGGTCTCCGGCACATTGGACGCGCTACGCCAAGCTTTCATCGACCGCACGCTTGAAGTCAGCTTACACGCCGCCAGCAAAGCCGCCGCCGGCGCCGCTTTCGCAAAGGTCACGCCGGACAAGCCTACCGGCCCCGACGCTCGAACCCGCAGAGCCGCCGCCGACAAACGCAAGGCCGTTGCGGCAGCAGCAGCCGCGGCACGAGCCGCTCCACCCCCCAAGCCGACCGACTCGGCTAAAACCCCAAGCAAGAAATGATGGTGTGGCCCGCCGCGCCGATTCCTGCTCCCCGACATCTTCCTTCATGCGCCACCGCGTACGTCGAAAATGGCGGGAGTGGGAGCGCATCGGCGCGAGCGGCCAAGTCCTAAGTTGGATCCGCCACGGCGTACGTGTAAAGTTCAAGCACGGCCTACGCCCCAAGCCGTTCAACCACGGCATCTCCATGAAAGACGCCACACCCGACCAACTCGAGTTTCTCAACTCGGAACTACCACGCTTCGAGGCTTGCGGCGCGTGGGAGCGCTCTACGAACCCCCGCTACGTCTCCCGGATGTTCTTGGTGCCAAAACCCGGATGCAATCAATGGCGCTTGATTATCGACCTTCGAGAACTCAACCGCTACTGCTCAACGTTCAACATGACTTGCGAGACCCTCAAGCACCTCCGCCATCTATCTCGACCGGGGGACTACTTCGTCTCACTCGACCTCGCCGATGGGTACTACACCCTTGGCATCCGGGAGGAAGACCGAGACTACTTCACGGTCAACTACCGCGGCACCCTATGGCGCCTCGCGTGCCTCCCCATGGGGTGGTCGGGCTCCGCCTACTACTTTTGCAAACTCACGCAAGTGTTTACGAACCACCTACGCCGCCCGCCACCTCCCACGCCCGCATCTACACCGGCCGGTCCACGCCGCCCGTCCAAGCGCTTCCTCCGGAACGCGCGATGGCGAGGAACCCGACTACTCCCCTACATGGACGACTTCCTCTTCTTGGCGGATTCCTACGACGAGGCACTCTTACTTCGGCAGCGCGTCCAAGCCCTGCTCGACAGCCTTGGCCTACAACGCAACCCCCAAAAAGGTGTGTGGACGCCAACGCAAGTCTGCGACCACTTGGGCCTCACGGTGGATTTACAACGCGGCGAGTTTCGCGCCTCACCCGAAAAACTGCGACACCTCGCACAACACGCTTCGTCCTTGCTCGGACGAGCAGCGTCCAACGCACGATGGCTACCCACACGCCAACTCGCAGCCTTCGCGGGGAAAGCGCAATTTCTCTACCTCGCCATCGCGCCCGCCCGATTCTTTTTGCGCGAGCTCCACAACGTCTTGGCTACCCGTACCGGTTGGGGGGGACGCGTGCGCCTCACCCACCAACTCCGACGCGACCTCGAGTGGTGGCTCACGGTACCCTCCCAACACAACGGCCGGTCAATCTACAAGCCCATCGAGACCGCCTATTTGCACGCCGACTCGAGCAACTACGGATGGGGGGCCGTCCTCAACGAGGACGCCAATGACCAAGCCCGCGGGTTTTGGAGCGCCCCCGACCGCCTCCAACACATTACGTGGGAGGAGCTTCGAGCGGTCCGGCACGCGGTCGAATCCTTTCTTCCGCAACTCCGAGGACGACAAGTCCTCCTCCACGAGGACAACACTGCCGTGGTCGCCGTCCTAACCAAGCTAACGTCCCGGTCGCCCGTCATGATGACCGAGCTACGGCGTTTGTGGTTCCTACTCGACACCAACGACATCCACATCCGCCCACGCTACATCCGGTCGGCCGCCAACGTCTGGGCCGACACGCTCAGCCGCGAGTTGGACTCCGAAGACTGGCAACTAAACCCACACCTCTTCACCCACCTTCAGCGCCGGTGGGGCCCGCATACGATCGACCGTTTCGCTTCTATGCTCAACACGCAACTGCCACGCTTCAACGCCCGCTGGCGCGACCCCCTGTGCGAGGACATCGACTGCCTACACCTCCCCGACGCGGCGTGGAAACGCGAGAACAACTACTGCAACCCCCCTTGGTCTGCCCTACCAGCGCTCGCCGCAAGACTCGAACAAGCTCAAGCCGCGGCGACTATCATCGCCCCCTACTGGCGAAACAAAACGTGGTACCACGCGTTCGCCCGCTTGGCCACCGAGACCGTGCACTTCCCAGCGTCCCGCGACCTGTTCTTTCCCGGCAGGCTAGGCAAGCGCGAAGGGGTCGGGCCTCCCGCGTGGAGCATCGTGGCCTTTCGGCTCTCACCCCCTCTTGGCTCTACAATCGACGCGGTGCGATTGGCCGGGCGATACGCCCGGACCGATTAAATACTCCTGTACAACACGTCCCCCCTCTGCGTACAGGACCGCCGCGCTACGGATTACGCCGTGAAGCAGCACAGTCGCCCTGGTCCTCCGATATGGCTGAAATTTTTCAAGACCTCCTAGGATCAGATAAGCTCGGGGTTACGGCGGTTGCCCTACTCAGCAACTCGCTAGCGCCCTCTACGTACTCGAGCTACCAAAGCGCAATCAGACAGTTTTTTATTTTTTGTGCAGAGGAAAATATCGCCCCGCTACAGGCCACGCCAACCACAATGGTCCGCTACACGGCCTGGCTAGCCCTCTTGGGAACGGTCGCTGCCGGCTCGCTGCAACCTTACTTCTCCGCGGTTAACAAATTCTTCCGCGACCACCGGCGCCAACCTATCGCCGTGGGCGAACTCCTGGCGGACGCCCGCCGTGGCCTCGAAATGCTACAGCACCGCCTACTTCCCACCCCGCTCGCCTCCCGCTACCCGCACAAGTCGCCCTGGACATCCTACACGCCGCCAACACCCTACACGGAACCTTCGCGTGGACCCCTGCTTCCCTCCCTCAGATGCAGAGCTTCAGAGCCTGTTTAGCGGTGTGCGTCAATTACATGTTTTTCTGCCGCGCCGAAACTGGCGCCCGCTGCCAGACCGGCGACCTAGGTGTCGACATGCCCTCTCAACAAATCTGCCTATTCGTACGCAAATCTAAAGGGGACCATCGCCGCGACGCTAGCGATAAACCTGTCATCACCATCCATGTAGCCGCTAACCCCGTCTTGGCAGACCTGCTCGACTACTACGCGGAGCAGCGCACGGCCTTCTGCAACAAATTCTACAACACGCCACCCCCACTCGCCTTTTGGAGCTTCTCACCTTCCGAACCTTCTCACGAGTGGGGCGCCGCGTCCACCATCTCCGCCGGGCTCACCCTCGCCCTCCGCACCGTCAACTCATCCGCGCCCACCGGTTTCAAGTGGACGTCGCACAGCCTACGGAAAGGCGCGGCGTCCGCTGCCAGCTGCATCGGCGCGCCCCTCCCCGTAATCAAATTTATGGGTGGTTGGGCCAAGAACAGCTCTGTGACCGAAGGCAAATATATTGACCCAACCATGACCCCAACACCTGCTGCTTGGCGGTTCTTCGGCTGGCTCACTCCGTCCCCCCCGCAACACTAATTCTGGCTGTGCAAGCCTTTGGCTTTAGGTTACTGGCAAAACGTGCCCTAGGGTAAATGGTCAGATTGATTTGAATCTAGAGGTTTGCATATCCAATATCATGTGTACGGGACAGTAACTCTAGCGGTTACTGTTAGACCAACGACTTCCCCAACGGTCAGCTCTAGCTAGCCCGTGCCTTATAAGCCGTAGCTAGCCACGAGCCTAGGCACTCTCTGCTTTCGCGCTCAGCCAATCTAGGCCTCGCGCGAACCCACCCACCCATCCCTATAATCCTGCGCTAATTGACCCCCAGACCCTGTCTGTGGGTGTCTTTTGGCCAAATTGTAAGCAATCTGACATCTTTGGCAAAATGTGCCCTAGGGTAAATATCAAATCTTTACATGGAAGCTTAGTTTCTCCGCATTATCTACACTCCTCCACAAAATTCCGGACATGCATTGTGTTAAGCATAAGCTAGTCGAGAACACGCTTCCCTGTCACCACGTCAAGCACGGCAATACCCGAGTACCACCCAATTGTAGGAGAGCCGAGAAGCAAGCAGTAAGCCGCCATCCGGGGTGGTTAGACCTCAGCTAAAAGCGGGTGTTGTCGGTGGAGGTTGTCGAAGTAAGCCCATAAACTCCCGGGAAATTGTCTGAACTACAAACGATATTCTGAGCGCCACGCTTGGGCATTGCTCAAGCGCTCATACCAAGCTGCATACTTCTCTGTGTTCCACATAACCGTATTTTTGGGGGCTTTTTGGAGGGTGTTTGGAGGCGTGGGTGCCGTGTTCAATGCGCGAGGTTTGGTTTGCGGGTGTGTGAATAGAGCACGGAAGTTCACGCCGCTGGCACGGGTGATTTTTTGGAAAGCAAGCGAGCAAAAACGCACATGACGCAGGTTTGGATAAACACTGCACGCTGTAAACATGTGAGGGCGATTGGCTTAGGGGAGGGGCGAGGTCCAACTTGGCCGTTAAGGACGCATCACGTTGACGGTGGTGTTTGGAATGCTTGGGTATGTGCTTGTGCCAACCACACCCGCCCCACGCGTGGCACGCGTCGGAAATTAGGCTCGGAGATCAATAGGAATGAAAAATTGGTAAATATATATCGACAAACCCTGCACAAATCGTCTCAGAAGGTGAGCCGACTTGGATGGGTGTTACTTGGCACTGCGGCTCAGCTGTGCCGGAATAATCCGTAAATTAAAATAATTCATAACGAATTGATTTGTGAGATCCTGAGCTTTAAAGTATGTGCGTTGAGCGCGCATTGAACAGATGCGTCCAACGGTACCTGTTACAAGAAGTTGTGACTATAAATGAGTAAGTTATGATCGCTTGAACATTGTGGCCGAAAGCGGCTTGCCCTTGGGTTGTGCGCATATCGGTGGTAAGTCTACATACGCGATTTCTTGCGTTTCCCCCACAGCAGCCTGCCCAACACCTCCTCCCTCCGTCGCCTATGCATTATATTTGCGCGACCATCGCATCAGCGTTCATATTGCGGCGTTGTGCGCCCGTTACTCTTTTCGTCTACCAAGCACGGCGACTGTTTGAAAGAGCGTGCCGCACGGGTGCGGGCGCGATAACCCCAAGTACACATGCCCGGGCCGGCAGTGTTCGAACTCGCCCCTCGCAGTTGTCGGTGCATTCCATTTTGCGCGCAAAAGCATTGCCTGGGATTTCAGGATAATTGTCAATAAAATCGACGCATGATTACATTTTCTACTTGCGAAGGTGCGAAATCTTGTCCGGACTTTTGTGGAGGAGTGTATGATGTTGATTAATTTACTCTGCTAGAAATAATAAAACAGCTTAACTAACATCTCATCTCTTTCGCGGATGGTTGTAAGGTCTACTAGAAATGATGTTCATGTGTTTTCATATCTAATCCGCTTCATTCCCGTATTTGCGGTCACGGGATTTGGTAATGGGTACTCTCAGCGGCCACGCCACGGTTTTCTTGACGGAGCTCGCCAAGCAAGTAACCGCCTCTAAAGGGGATGCATGTGAGCAAGTTGTAGGCCAAACCTCGCAATACGTTGTCCGCGTGAGCGACATGGACGGCGAGAGAAACCTTTCGGCGCCAAGAGGCCAAATATAATGAATAACTTGCCCACATGCATCCCGTCTTAGTCAACTATGTCAAGAAAGCCGTGGCGGGCTGGCCGCCGAGGGCACCTAATTCCGTGACCGGAGAGGGAATGAAGCGGATGTCGGGGCGACTCCTCATCACCCTCTCCAAGTACTTTTCCGGCTCGGTCTCCTGAGCACGGCTTATTAGAGCGACTTCGGGAGACGGGGGGCTACAAACGTCGAACAAGCCGGAAACCACGGCATCAAGAGCAATTTTTGGGCCTCGGATGTTGTGGTAGTGCAAGACACCCATATCCGCGGGGAGGCCGTCATTAGGGGGTATTCGCGGGAAATTGGAGAGGATTTTGGATTGGCTGTATATGTCGCCACGTCGTGCACCGGCCTACGTCAGTATGTAATCGTTACAGTTGAGTCATCATCGCCCGGGCACGGTACCGCCCGCATGACCATGCGCGGACGATCTGCTCGACGCGCTTGACCAGCACCCGCCCCTCGGGCAAGACCGCCGTACCGGAGTCAGGGCGAAACTGCCCCATTTACTTTCCCAGCTTGTCTTGCAGCTTGCCCTTCTTCCCGTGTTGGTTGTCCGCCTTCCAGTAGTTGCATATATCCGCGGCATCCGCCGAGATCCACTCCACGTCCCGCTCCCAACGGCGCTTCCATTCTAGCGAGGATATTGCGGTAGCCTTCGCCCCCTCAGTCGCGGTGACTTCGTCTATGCCTGCCATAGTCAGGCGGCACCGGGGGGATGAGGTGGTGGGTCGGTTTTTGAAACGCGCGGAGGATGCGCGGGCCGTGACAGCAGGACGGGTATCCGACAGCCCAGTTTGAAATTACCGGTTGATAACGCCACTCCAATTTGGTCGCGCCTCTCCAATATAGAGCCAAATTGGAGAGGCCAGCCTCTCCAATTTTGGCGTACGCGAGGGTGTACGCGCTTACGTGGCGCGGGGATGCTGACGTGCCACTCCAAAATCCTCTCCAATTTGCCGCGAATACCCCGTATTGCCGTTGGGGAGTGGAACAATCATCGTGGGGTCCGCGTGAGAACCTCGACGCAAAGCAGTTGTAAGTAATACTTACTAGTTATTAGTTGCAGACAGCTACTTTATTAAGCTATTATAGATATGCTGAGTACATGTCTAGACCAGACATAATTGTGCAATGTGTGATTCCATACAGAGTTGTCGCTAGGCTAGAAGGCTACAACTCTCCACTTCCTTTGTCCCGACACTAGACCTGAAGTTGGTTGTTTTTACGACTATCCTTTTGTGTGACTGTGAATGTAACTACGTGTGCGTTAGTCCCCTTCCATATTGAACGTGTATGCACGTCTCAACACGTTATGGGCCCCCGCCTAAAGTCACTCACATGCGTCAACTTTTTTCGGCGAGCTGCGATCTACGACTCTCCCGCGGAAGGCAAGTTTCTCTTATGAAATAGTACTTAATCGCTGTAATCGGCGTACCCGCCAATACTAGCGTGCGTTTAAATCAACCCCGACACACCACTAAAGTTAATTGCTCGAGGACGTCATTCAGCCAAACACACGAAGCGCACTCGCTTTGTGTGGACATGGTGCATGCATGTCCAAGCTGGAGACGGGGGGGGGGGGGGGCGCACATGTGAGTGAATACGCATACACATGGTGTACGGCAACTTAAAATATGCAAATATCATATATATATCATAAGCGAGCCAGACGACAACGGACATGTACACATGAACTGTCCGTGGCTGCAACTTGTGCCCCACACTCGATGGAGGATACATAAAAAGTACTTTGAGACACCCCGGAGCTACGGGCCGAGGAGCGTCAACATGCCGTCTCCTTGGAACCACTATTAGACACGAGTGCGGCTAGTGGTTTTAACCGCTGATTGTCGCTGTCTTTCAGACTGGTGCCTTCGCCCCGGTCCTAAAGTTCGACTATGACTCGGTGTTAGAGGATAGTGCGACTCGCTTAATGTGCAGTCGAATAGGTGTTGGTGTGCAGTTATCTTCTCCATACGCGCATCACATGCTCGGCAAAGCAAAACGCCCTTGGCGCACGATTCATGACGATGTCTATGTTATGATGCATATCATGTCAATGCCAAAATCTATGTACTTATGCGCGGTCATCACGGTGGTCAAACTTCGCAACCTCACATTTAGTCGTGCGGAAGGACCGTAAGGTGGTGTGCCTCTCACGCTCTTGACCTCGGCCACACATCACGCCATTATATTTTGCGTCTTTGGGTGCATTGTCTTCGCAAAGATTCTTGACCAGCTGCGTTGCAAGCTCGGAGAAATGACATTCCCCGGTATCATGGTGGGCTACCCATCTGACGCGCATGGGTGTCGCGTTTACAACCCTGTCACGCACCGCATCACTAATTCACTATCTCGGTGCATGTCATGTTCCAAAAAGACACTCAACGATTCGGTGCGTCTTCACCCACCGATTCTCTGATCACGGAGACACATGATGCAACATATGACCTCGACCAGAATCTCACATCGCATGCACTTGGGTCGGACTCTCCTAACGATGATGACGGTCCTCCGCGGCTAGACTCCGGTCGCCCTTCCCGTATCCGCTCTCATCCATTTCGCTTGAGCGAGTTCATTGCGCACCTGTCGTCAGACCCGCATGTTTTCTTCACAGCGTGATATGACCATGACCAAGGCAAGGCCAAATATGACATTATCGAATAACCCAACATGTCTACCTCGTGTGCTGCCCCCCTCCTCATCTTCATGCGGGCATATCTGCCAACATCGTTGCCCTCATGTCGGCCAGGGACGGTGTGGAACCCACGTCATGCCGTGCTCCCTTGTCCCGCGCGCTATTCACGGAGTGGGGTGTTGTCATGCAGCATGAATTTGATTCCCTCATGGACAATAGTACATGGGAGCTTGTCGACCTCCCGGCATGCCGCGCAGTTGTCAACAACATGTGGATCTACAAAATAAAGTCAGATCGAGTAGGTGAGATATCGCGCTACAAGGCTCGCTTTATTGCCAAAAGCTGCAGCTAGAGGGCCGGTCTCGACTACACTAAGATCTTCTCCCATGTCATCGGAATGGACAGTCTCCGCCTCTTCCTTACCATCGCCGCCGCCATGGACCTCGAAGAGTGCCCGTTGGACATCGACACATCGTTTATGTATGCTACCATCAAGGAGGATGTATACAGTCGGCACCGTCTCGGCTTCTTAGATTGCACCATGAAAATGTGTCGCCTAAAGCGTTGTCTTAACGGCCTTTAGCAGTCCCCCGCGAATTCAACACCCTTATGCGGGATTGCGGGACTTGTTGGTCGACAGCGGATGGAAACAATGCGCATCGGACCGATGCATCTACACCTTCCGCATTGGGTATGTGTTCGCGATGATCGCGCTCTACGTGGACGGCATCCTTGCCGCGTGTAACGACTCGACTGGGTTGGTAGCCTTTAAGGCCCAGCTTGAAGCTAGATTCAAGATCAATGACCTCGGTGACTTGTCGCAGCTTCTCGGCATGCACATCACCAAGGATATGGTGCGGGCAATCATGATTGCCCGCACCATATCCTTGGAGTCAAGGACCATTCGAAGTATGTCCGAGACATGGCCCCGACATCACATGACGGACTGCATGTCGTCGACTCCCCCCATAAAACCCGGCTTCCTGTCCGGCCTTGCCAAAATGAACTCCCCTCTTCTCAGTGGGGTGGCCAAGACGTCTATCCCAGCCTCATGGGCAGCCTACAATACGGAGCTGTCTGCACGCGCCTTGATGTGTCAACGGCTTTGACAATCCTTGGCTCCGCTCAAACGTACCCCACGGAGGCTCATCTCCATGCATTGCAGGCGGTGGTGCGCTACCTTTGTGGGATCATTGATATACTCTTGACGTTGTAGGGGGGTGCGGACCACAACTTCTAACTTACATGCTTCGCGGATGCGGATTGGGCTAACGACAACAACACGCGCAAGTCCCGTTCGGGTTGCTTTTTTACACTCGGCCGAGGCCCATTCAGCTACAAGACTAAACTTACACTAGACATGCGTCGCCCAATCCATTTGAGAGGCAGAGTAATACTCTGCAAAAGACACCACCAAGGCGGGACTCCACCTTCGCCAACTTATGGGGGAGATTTTCAGCGGAACAACCACCATATGGGAGATCAACCAAAGCGCATTCGCTTACTCTCAGAACGCCTTGGTCATCGAAAATAATAAACACATCGGCCTGAAGTGGCACTTCCTGAAGGACCACGTGGAACATGACACAATCACGCTGCGCTACCTACCCATTGAGCAAATGGTAGCGGACATGTTTACCAAACCACTGCCAAGACTTGCACTCACAAGACATTGAAGTGCAATCCTAGGAGGAGCAAACCCAATGCAACGCTTCATCCCGCAGCTATCTTCGAAGGGAGTGTTGTAAGCAATATTGAAATTGAAATTGTATTACAAGGGTATCGGCAAACTGGGCCGAATGTTGTCTTACGGCCATCAATACTCTACCATCTAGGACACTTATGAGAATAATTGGGCCGGGTACTCTTCGATTAGGTACACGTGTCGAAAAACCTATCTGCAATGTGTGCCGACGTTCCTTGGAGGTTAAAAAACTGTAAGCAACCGCAGTAATTGCTACAGTCTCCCCGCCTAAGCGGCAACAAAACAATTAATTTTATAATCAAGGAAAACATATCTTAAATCAAATCCACTAATCAAGAAATGCAAAATAAAACTGCTGCTCGACCTTCGCGATGCTCGGCCGCTCCCACCGAACCGGGGTACCGACCGGCCTAGGCCGATCGGCTTTCGAGAAGGTCGACGGGCCTACCTTATCTAGCTCCCACATGACTTCGGTCTTGCCGGAGAAAGGAAGGGAAAGGCTGGCGAAAAAACCCTCTTGCCGTCGCATCCAGTAAGCCCCGCCCTAAGGTCGTAGCCGCTCCTCCCTTTGCGACTTTCCTTCTAGCCGAGGTCCCCCGTTACTTCGAGGGCATGTGGGGGGGGGGGGGGGGGGGGGGGGGGGGGGGGGGGAGCCGAGAAAGCCACACAAAAAAGATTGCGCTCTTGCCGCCGCGCTGAAAAGTTTTCCCAGCCGTTTCCCCGGCTTTTTCTGTGCTGGTACCCGGGTATCTGTCTAGAAACTGAGCTAGCGATCGAACCCTCCACTCAGCGTTTGCGCGTCCATCGAGCACCCTTGTTTCGAGTGCAAGCCTCCGCGCTTATTTTGGCCCGCATTCTCTAATATTAGGTGTGCCTAGCGATAGTGGGTAGCGGTGGAGTGATTCGCGGTCGCAATGAGGGCCGGATCTAAAAAGGCCGCGGGGGTGCAGAAATTATTAAACCCTCCCGGCGGCGGCTCATCCTGCGGATCACCCCGCCGCTAGGGCTCACCGCTCCTCCCGTCGCGATTGTCCTCCTCGTTGATGTGTCGTGCTGCCCCCTTTCGACCGGCTTGACGTCATCAAGCCGGTCGACGTCGAGCGAGCGCAATACCCTAGCTGATTCCCGGCTTTCCGCCGCCAACTCGAACATCCTCGCCCCACCGTTGATCCGTCCGTACCCCCCTCGCCACCACACACTCCTGAAGATACATGCCCCACCCCCCCAAATGGGACGGTATCTTAGTAGTATCTAGTCTTGAAAAAACATATCGGACGGCCCGAGCGGGGGATCGTGGCGCCGGTAGCGTACAAAAATCATTTATTCAAAAGCCCTATGTGCATGGCTTTCTTGATAGCTACGAATTGTGCGGATCGTACTGTCGGTCCTCTTAGCCCTCTGTCCTGCCAAGCCTAGCACGGCTACGGGGTTTTTAGCGCCCACAAAAGGGAGGTGAGGGGATGCCGACGGACATGCGAGCGCACCCCCCTCCGGGGCCGCCGCCGCTCCGCCGCCGGCGGGGGCCGTAATTAATACTTACTAGTTATTGGTTACATGCCGCTACTTAAAGCAATTCTATATATGCTTAGTTCATGACTAGACCAGACACAATTGTACATTGTGGGATTCGATACAAAACTGCCGCCCGGCTACAACTCTCCACTTCCTTTGTCCCGACACCATGCCTCTTGTTGGTTGTCTTTGTGACTTTACGTTTGTGCGATTGTGACTGTAACTACGTGTGCGTTAGTTAATTTCCATACTTACGTGTATGTACGGTTCAACACAACCCCGAGGTTTTTTCACATATGTGATAACCATTGTTTTTCATGTTTTTTTTTGGGGGGGGGTGTTGTAAGTAATACCGCATACGTATTAGTTGCAGATAGCTACTGTAAGCTACTCTAGATATGATTAGTACATGTCTAGATCGGACATACCGATAAACTGTTTGACTCGGTACAGAGGTGTCGCTAGGCTACAGCTCTCCCACTTCTGTTGTCCCAACACCACGCCTGTAGGCTGGTTGTCGCTGTAACTGTTTCGTTTGCGGGACTGTGACTGTAACTACGTTTGCGTACGTTATCTTCCACACTAACTGTGTTTGCATGGTTCAATAGGTTATGGGCCCCCGCCTCACGTCACTCACCCGCGACAACCTGGTTCGGCGAGCTGCGATCGACAGCTCTCCCGCAGAAGGCAAGTTTCCTTAGACTCCTAGTACTTTCAACCTGTAGTCGGCGGTATCGCCAGAATAAACTGCGATTTTAAAACCCGCCACCACCCCTCTTAAGTCAGCCACCCGACGGAGATAGCCAGCCAGCCACACCGACGCACTCGTCGTGTGTGGACAGGGTGCACACATGTCCAAGCTGGAGAACGGGGGGGTGCACTGTCGGGTGAATACGCATCCACAGGTCGCACGCCAGCCGTAGCTTACCTTTTATTTTTATTTTTATCCTAGCCTAGCGAATCAGCCACCAGCGCAGCGCTCCACCTGTCCTGGCCTTGGCCTCGACTTGTGCCCCACACTGGGTGGAGGATACAGAAAAGGTGCTCTGAGACACCCCGGGGCTACAGGCCGAGGGGTCGGCGGGCATCAGGCCGTCTCTTAGCATACCGCTGTTAGGCACGAGTCCGGCTAGCGGTTTTTACCGCTGCCTGTTTTTTCATTCAGCTCTTTTTTTTTTTTTCCCTCTGTCGAAATGGCGCAGAAAAACCCGCCTGTTTCACCTGCTGATTCCCCTGAGTCAGGCTCTCACCAGAGCACCCTCGATCACCCCCCGGATACTCTCGCGCTGCTCGTTGCGCAAGTGGCGAGCATAACAGCTCGTCTCGACTCGCAGTCGGCCGAGGGTGCTGTTGCTGCTGCGGGTGCTAATCCGCACCCCCCTGTAGCTCAGCGCCGCCACGATGCCCCACTCGAACCCGTCCGGGACAGCCACGACGGCCACACCCTCCACCTGCGTGAACATACCCAGCCTGGTTTCGTAACCCCGGACGCAGAAACACTCTTTCCTGCTGCAGCCCCTGTTGGCGACCCCACAGTCGCACAGCGCCGCCACGATGCGCCCCGCGAGCCCGCGCGTGCCGATGCGCACTACGACCCCTCGCGTCACGCCATCCGGGTTGATCACCTCCCACCACCTCCCCCCTTCCCCCACGCCGGATATGCCCTTCACCACCCCGGCCCCCATATCCCGGAGGCGCCCTCTCATCTCATCCCCCCCTACCGTGACCACCCGCACTCGTACGGCCCGCCGCGTCCCATGGCCGGCCGCTCTCCCTTTCCCGGTGGCCCACCTCCTCCCTTTCATGGCCGGCACTCTCCCCCACTCCAACATGGCGACCCCACCCCCCGGGGCCGTCGTCGCCCCACTATCGACCCGGTGGTCATCAACCGGGCGGCACACGAAGCCCCCGGCTTCGACAAGGACGCCCTCAACCGGTCCATGAAGATGTCGGTCCCCGTCATGTGCCCGACCACGGACTTTAAGCAATGGAAGAGGACCTTCCTTAATTTCCTCTCCATCAAGGCCGCATACCTCATTCCTCAGCTGGCCATCCGCGACTCCGGCGTCTGGCTCGACGAACAAGCGCAACACTACGCCTACACGCTGCTCCTCCATGCAGCCAGCGCGAATAAGCGCGCTGACCAAGCCATGAAATGCGTTTCTCCAGCACGCCCTGACTGCGCCGCTGCCGCGTGGGACATCCTTTGTGAACGCCTCGACTGTCGGTCTTTTGCTCGCTCCTTGTCCCTCTTGGACAATCTGACGGTCAGACAGCGCCCTGGTCAGTCACTCAGTGACTATGTCCACTACATGCGCCAGACCTTTGACGAGTACAACGACACATGCCAGTTGGCTGATGGCTCCGTTGCCATCCACCCCCACCACCTCGGTCTCCTCATGCTGCGCGGCATTTCTAGCAGCGGCCCACACGGTCAGGCGAAGCAATGCGTCATCAACGCCTTCGACACGGACTACATCATGTCGGCTGATGAAGTTATGGCCAGCATTCTACACCTTGCGCACAACATGGAAGACAACCCTGCTCCGGACGCAACCGCTCCGGACATATCACCTCCTCCCATCTCCGCGTTCGTCGCTGCGGGCCGCGGCTCGCACAGCGGTCGAGGCCCACCACACCGTAACCCTCGCGGCCATCGACCCAACAAGTGTGGCGTTTGTGGCAGCCTCCACCATCTCATGTCCGCGTGCACTGCCACTGATGACGCTATCCTTAAGTGGAATCTCGCCAAGCGTAGGCTGACAGTCCAGAAGTACGGCGCCGCCGACGGCACCCCCTCTGCTCACGCTGCGCTGCTGAGCGACGTCCCTGCCGACGACGCCCCCGCCGATGACACCGACTGCCTACCCACCCTCGCGGACTGCGCTGATGACTACGCTGACGACGAGGTGAGTGTCCCATTCAGCTCTGTGGCATTCTCCTCTTCCCTCGCCCCGGGTCGTAATCTGTCAAAGTTTTGGGTCGTTGATTCCGCCTGCTCGATTAACCTCACTGCGTTCCGAGATGACTTCGTGAAATTCACGCCCCCCTCCGCTCCCTCTCGCGTGGGCGGTGTCGGCGTTGACGTTAAGGGCAGTGGCTCAGTGCGAATTTCTGTCAGACTTGCCTCTGGCCAGCTCATTCACCGCACTGTGTATGCACTCTACACCCCTGACCTATCATCTCGTTCAGCACAGCGTATCGGCAGACTCCTTAGTGTCAGCTGGATGCAAACTCACAGCGGTTGTGAATTCATATTCCCCTCCAACTCTGACACTGGTTTGCTTTTGGTACCCACAGGCATGGGTGTGCTAGAACCGTCCGGAAACGGTCTCTACCTCCTTCCCCACCAGCCGGCCCTCCCTTCCAGCCCATCCGCCCCGCCGGCACTTGACCCCTCACCTCAGGTTGCCCTTACTGCCCATGTCCCCTCCCCACATGGCCTCCGATACTGCTTGCTCGTCATCGACCACCACACCAACTACATGTGGGTGCGGTTCCTTAAGTCTAAAGACGACGCATGTTCGGAATTGGAAACCATCCTCTTGGACATCAAACACCTGCATGCCCGCCATCACTCCCAGACGGGCGCGTTCGCACCGGTCCTCAAATTTGACTCAGACTCTGTGTTTGAAGCTGCTGTCACTCGCCGGATGTGCGCACACCTCGGCTTCGGGGTACAGTTCTCTGCCCCATACGCCCACCACATGCTCGGCAAGGCCGAACGTCCCTGGCGCACCATCCGGGACAATGCATCGGCGATGCTCCACAACATGGCCGTTCCCAACTCCCTGTGGTCGTGCGCTGTCAACACTGTTGTGTACCTTCGCAACCGCACGTACAGTCGCTCGGTCGGACCTAATGGGGGCGTCCCCCTCACACTTCTTACGTCGTCAGTGCCCAACGCCTCCAAGTTCCGCGTCTTCGGCTGCGCCGTTTTCGCCAAGGTCCCCGACAAACAACGTCGGAAACTCAGTGAAAAAGCATTTCGCGGCGCGTCATGGTGGGCTATCCCCCTGACGCACCCGGGTATCGTGTCTACAATCCGGAAACGCGTCGCATCACCACTTCCGTACATGTTGTCTTTCAGGAAGACACCCCTGGCTTCGACGCACACCCCTCCGTCGACTCGGCCATCACCGACTCCTCGGACGACGTCCCCGCAGACACACCCCTACCCCCCCCGCCAACCCCTCGCCATGCTCGGCTCCGCTCCCACCCCATTCGCTACGGCGATATGGTTGCCCACCTGTCCGACTACCCACCCACACTCGTAACGGCGTGTTGTGATCCTGAACAAGGAAAAGCTCAATAGGACATCTTTGAGCACCCTCACGTCCCCGACCTTGTCACTGGTCCCCCACACACACCTGCCGGCACGTCCCCTACTGCCATTGCCCTCCTCTCCGCCCGAGAGTGTGTGGAACCAAAATCCTACCGAGCTGCGCTGGACAGCGCCCAAGCCCCCCAATGGCAAGCCGCTATGCAACAGGAATATTCCTCCCTCATCAGCAACGGCACGTGGGACCTTGTGGACCTCCCCCCCGGCCGCATGGTCGTTAACAGCATGTGGATCTTTAAAGTCAAGTCGGATACAACCGGCGACGTCTCCCGCTTCAAAGCGCGGTTCGTCGCCAAGGGGTGCAGTCAACGCGCTGGACTGGACTACACGGAGACCTTCTCCCCGGTCATCCGCATGGCCAGCCTGCGTCTCTTCCTAACCATTGCAGCCGCCCGCGACCTTGAACTCTGCCAGCTTGACATCGACACAGCGTTTCTCTACGCCCCCATCCGGGAGGATGTGTACATCCGCCAGCCCCTCGGCTTCACCGATGGAACGTCCAAGGTTTGTCACCTCAAGCGTTGCCTCTACGGCCTTAAACAGTCCCCCCGCGAGTTCAACATGCTACTTCGTGCGTGGCTCGTCGACCATGGATGGCAACAATGCGTCTCCGACCCGTGCATCTACATCTATCGCGCCGGCCACGTCTTCGCCATGATCGCCCTGTACGTCGATGACATTCCCGCGGCCTGCAATGATGCCACCTGGCTCGCATCGTTCAAAGCCCAACTCGGAGCACGGTTCAAAATCAAGGACCTAGGCGACCTCTCCCAATTCCTCGGCATGCACATTACCCGCGATCGCTCCACGCGCACAATCTCGCTGGACCAGTCCCAGTACCTGCGCGGCATCCTCGCCAAGTACGGCATGTCTGACTCTAAGTCGTCGTCCCTTCCGATGGACCCAGGCTTCCTCGCCGGCCTTGCACACTTGAACTCGCCTTCTCTCACAGGAGTGGCCAAGGACGTCTACCCAAGCCTCCTGGGCAGCCTCCAGTACGCCGCCGTTTGTACACGCCCCGATGTCTCCACGGCGTTGAGCATCCTCGGCTCTGCCCAAGCCTCGCCCACCGAGGCACACTTGCAAGCTCTGAAAAAGGTCCTCCGCTACCTCCATGGCACCATCAACATGCGCCTGACGTTGGGGGGGGGCCTGGACCACAGCCTCCAACTCACAGGCTTTGCCGACGCTGATTGGGCCAACGACAACAACACCCGCAAGTCTCGCTCCGGCTATCTCTTCACCCTCGGACGCGGGCCAATCAGTTACAAGTCCAAACAACAGACTTGTGTGGCTCAATCCACGTGTGAAGCCGAGTACTACTCTGCGGCTGACGCCACCAAGGAGGGACTCCACCTCCGACAACTTCTGGGGGAAATCTTCGACTCCCCCATCACCGAAACCACCACCATCTGGGAGGACAACCAAAGCGCCATTGCATACTCCCAGAATGCCTTGGTCAGCGAGAAGACTAAACACATCGGCCTGAAGTGGCACTTCCTCAAAGACCACGTGGAGCAAGGGACCATCAAGTTGAGGTACCTCCCCACTGACCAGATGGTGGCGGACATGCTTACCAAACCCCTCCCGGGACCTGCACTAGCACGACACCGAAGTGCGATCCTTGGAGGACAAGACCCAATGCAACGCTTCATCCCGTAGCTACCTTCAGGGGGAGTGTTGTAAGTAATACCGCATACGTATTAGTTGCAGATAGCTACTGTAAGCTACTCTAGATATGATTAGTACATGTCTAGATCGGACATACCGATAAACTGTTTGACTCGGTACAGAGGTGTCGCTAGGCTACAGCTCTCCCACTTCTGTTGTCCCAACACCACGCCTGTAGGCTGGTTGTCGCTGTAAATGTTCCGTTTGCGGGACTGTGACTGTAACTACGTTTGCGTACGTTATCTTCCACACTAACTGTGTTTGCATGGTTCAATAGGGGGGGGATTGCCAATGGCGGTATCCGAAAATAAAAATAAATCCGAAATGGGCCGGGAACACAACATTTTATATTTAATTGCGATACATATGCAAGAGGCCGATTCGCATCTCAGGTATTCAAATCAAATTTTAAGGTGGGGCGGGCAGCTCGAGTGTAGCGGTCAAGGCGGCGCCCAGCTATACAATGACAATAGTCGCTACCCCGGGGATATTTTCCTATGTGAGCAACAAATACATGATTGTGGCGGGATATGCACGGAACCTCCACCAGCTCGCCATCTGTTATGGTGTCGGTGCCGTCGTTTAAACCCTTTGGGCAATACGCGGGCTTGGCGGTCAATTTCAAATACATGTGGCAGGATATGGCCCTTAAAGATTACCACGAGGGTTTCTTCTACCAAGAACTTAGACGAGGAAACTCCGGTTTTCTTGGCACCGCGGATGAAATATAGTGACATCCAGATGTAGTCGCTACCCCACTATTAGGTATATAGTGGTAGCGAGCACTTTGTAGCTTTTCTGTTCGAGTCGGTACTCTAACCCCCCCCCCCCCCCCCCCCCCCCCCCCCCCCCCCCCATCCCCCCCCCCCCCCCCCCCACCCCCCGACCCGGGGGTGATTACAAGTTCGCCCCTTGTATAGACCGACGCACCTTGAAGCATGAAGACCCTAGCGTCTAATTTGTTTGAACCCCGCCTCTAGCGCCATTTTAGTCCTCCGATGGCAGGTTTTAGGTAGTTGGTTCTCGTACCTAGACCGGTGGGTAAGCGCAGAGGTTACTTCATGCTTCGACGTCCACTCTCACAAAAAGACATGAATGATTGCGTTGCCGTTACAACCTAGCGTGCCTTGACCGGCTATCGGCGCCTTCCGCATGTAAAGGGGACATAGATAAGCCACATGACGCGGCTCTTTGCTTGTAGTCGCCACTGGGCGTAGTTTTATATGAACGAATTGTGATTTACAATGATGCGTTGGCGGGGCTACGGGCGTACATCCCCTTTTCTATAATGTTTCGGTACCCTCGTTACTTTTCCGGTCTTGGATACACTGTCTAGCCACGGGTAGTTCCATAGCGTCCTGCCAAACAATCTGACGAAATTGATGTAGCAAGCCGAGTAAACCGCAATCATATGAAATTGCGTTCCCTATCCGATCCATTTCGGATTTACTGCCTACATCGCCATTTTCCAGGGTGCCAGTGGCATGTTAGGGTACATGTACCGCTTTTTGACAAAAATCATTAAATTTCTTACAAGAAAAAGCAGTGGAGGCCACCAAGCAAAAAGAAGGAAAAAGGAAAAAACCTAATTTGACAAAAACCTTTATTGATGCGCTATTTTATACTGATGATGGTTTATTATTGCGCCATTTTTCTTCGCAAGTTTTCCATGAAATGAATCTGTAATCAAGTACAAACATGCTATTCGGGCCATGTCGACGTGCATCACATCTGTAGTACTTAATTCATTTGCTGTAAACCGCGCGTCCCGCGGCGCGGCCTACAGTTGCCCCACAGCGAACGGCTCCGCCTGTCCCCGCAAACCCACCCACATACGCCACCTCCCTGTTGGCATCCAAGCCTGAGAGAACAGCGTTGTTGCGACGCCTAGTCGCCTAGCGATATCGCCAAACACCCCGAGCTTTCGGTTGCACATCGTTGCACTAATCGCGTCGTTCGTGATATCACGGTGGTACGCCGCGGCCTGGCCGTCGCGTCCCATATTGTCCGGACGTCCGGACAGGCCGTCAACTGAAGGATGGCAGCCTCCGTGCCGTCGGAGGAGGAGGCGCGGGGGGCGGCAGTCGCCGGAAAATGCCCGGAAAGCGCGGGAGCCAAGCCCTCCGAGCAGTGTGGCAGTAGTGGGGAAAGGAAGCCGCAACGGCCGCGGTCGGCGCTCTTCGGGGGCGTTCGGCCGGAGGGGCGGCTTTACCAACGTGCGATGGCTCTCATGCGGGAACAGCACAACGAGCGCATGCGACAGCAGGCAGCCCAGGAGAAGGTGCGCAGTGTCAGACATGCCTCGCTGGGTCTCTATGACCTTTGTCTGTCGTCTGTCGCCCAAGTCCTCCCTTCCTTTAGGCCTTCCACTCGCCCCTTTTTCCCTTCGAGCTAACATATTGAAATAGTCCGAATGAAAATACCAATGAATACGAAATAATGACAAGCTAATTCACACAAAAAAATCTCCTATAACCACTTACTCTTCATACCACTGAAACACAAGGCATGCATCTGGGTTGGCACACTCTACGGCCTACCAATTTGTGCATGGCATTATCGAGGGGACCTCTTCCAGCAGCTCTCTCTCCAGCCTCCCTTGCTTCTTTCCTTCCACCTGCCCAGCCCTGCATAAACTCATTCATTCATCCACCCCTTCAGCCACACGTGCATTCATTCATACGTATACCCACTGACCCCATCCATCCATCCATTTGCCCAACCATCTATCCATCCATTTCTGCACTCATCTATCCACCACCCACCCACCCACCCAAGCATACTTCCATTTAATCGACCATACGTGCATCCATCCATCCATCCAGCCGTTCTTCCACAGACCAGCCGAAAAATCTTCGAATCCAGCAGTATGTGCATCTAGCCACCCATCCATCTATCCATCCATTCACCCCTAACGCATTTATGCACCCACCCGTCGATACATAGGTGCGTCCGCCCTTCCATCCATTAACCCAATCTTCCATTCCATTTACTCCGCATACACCCATTAGTCCATCTTAACGCCTCCACTTTCAGGCGTTGTTTTGCGAAACACCCCCTTCAATCACTAATTTGTAGCATTGCTCGCCTGCCTGAGTACCCACGCACGCACCATTCCACCGCCCGCCTCCTTTTAGCCCAGCCCACTCAGCTTTCTTTCATCTTTTTGCCTTTCCTTTTCACGCCACCCGTCTATCTATCCACTGACTTACCAGCCCTTGACTCACCTGTCACCCAATTCTCTCCCCCACTTCCATTCGCCCATCTATCAATCTCACTGCGGCCAATCCGTCTTTCCGCTTGTCATCCAATCCATTCATCCATTTCACACGCTCACGCACACACACACACACACGCACACACACTCACGCACACACACACACACGCACACACACACACACACACACACACACACACACACACACACGCACACACACACACACACACACGCACACACACACACACACACACACACACACACACACACACACACACACACACACACACACACACACACAAACACACAAACACATACTTATGTTTCCGTCAGCATTGTTTAACACATCCATCCGTCAGCCTCCTCATCTAGCATCGAGCAACTCATCCATAACTTTTTACTTTTACTTCCACACCCGTTCGTCCGCCTTTCTTCTCTTTCTGCCTATTGCTGATATTAGGGAATGATTTGCATCATCACATTCTGTCGTCATCTATAATTGGGGAAGAAGCCTGTAGCAATCTCTGATTTATTGCCCTTGCGATGCTATGAGTGCGCTCTGTCTGTCTCACTCTGGTGTGTGTGGTTGGCCTGGTGCAGGCGGCCGCGAGGGAGGAGCGATCCAAAACGATGCGCGTGGAGAAGGAAAAGTTTCGGGAGCGGTTGGCGCAGCAACAGGAGAAGCACGTGGTAGAGGAGCGCGAGAACCGGCACAAGCGGGTGAGGCAGGCGAAATGGCGCAGGAGAGGGCGGGGCTGTGAAAGGGGGGGGTGTTATTCCCCACTTATTTCACCGACGCTACAGCGCACTATACCACCCCCCCCCCCCCCCCGCCCCCCCACACACACACCCACCCCCGCCCCCCCTACCCTCACTCACGGCTCCACTCCCGTCGCTTTGCTAGCCAGTTTCGCTGGGCAATTGTTCAGCAACCAGGCCAACTTTCTGTGCACTCTGGTTTCATCTCTCTCGGCAGCTTATCAATGACAAATGCCTCTCCCCGACAAAACGACGACAATCAATTATGATCACACACACACACACACACACACACACACACACGTGCGCGCACTAGCGCGCGCACATACCCGCATATGGATAATACAACAGATACACACAAATACAGCGAGAGACAAATGCCACTCATGCACACACACACACACACACACACACACACACACAAATGTACACACGTACACACGCGCGCGCACACACAAAAGACGAGAGTCGATTACGACTATATAATTACAGTGATGTACATATACACACACACAATATCTGTGGCTCATGCTCTATATCTCTATCACACGCGCATTCGTGCGTGCGCATACACACACACACCCCCCCCCACGCGCGCACGTACGCTCAAACTCATTGAGGCGACTCTTTTTTGCGTCACGAGGCACCTACTTTATTCCTGTGTGTAGCTATAATATATAGACTCCCATATTTCCTCGGCTTCCTTTGGAGTCAGAGCTACGTCTGGTTTACGCAACACTATTTTTGAATGCGTGTCTTTGGCTTATTTCGTAATGTTTTAGGGTTTTACGGTTGATGTGGGCTTTTATTGGTTATGCGTTCTCATATTTTTACGCTTTGGCTATGCTGAAAGTGAATTTCGCGGGTTCTTTTGGTTCCACAGGCCGAGGCAGCTCGCAAACGTGCGCAGCGGCGACGAGTTGAGTCGGCGACCGGCGGGGAAGCCGGCAGGCCCATCTCCGGCGACCCCCGCGCCCGGCCCTCCACCGTCTCCCAACCCGCCGACTTTGTGCGAACGCCGTCATTCGGTCGCCCCGACAGCGCACCCGTGCCGAGACGCAGCAGGCCGTCAGTGCAGGTGAGGCCGGCTGTCCCTGACCCGACGACCCCCCCTCCGCTGCACGACAGAAAGAAATGTTTCGCCTGGATTGTTGAAGATAAATCATTATTTGCAGAAAACGAAAAGTTTTAAGTTTTTCTGTTTGCTTAAAAATGCGCATTCACTCAACGAGGGATGAAAATAGTACACAGGATCTGGCATTGCAGATAATCCACGCATCCCTCCCCCCCCCCCCCCCCCCCCCCACCACCACACACACACACACACACGTACAAAGAGAGAGAGAGAGAGAGAGAGAGAGAGAGAGAGAGAAGAGAGAGAGAGAGAGAGAGAGAGAGAGAGAGAGAGAGAGAGAGAGAGAGAGAGAGAGAGAGAGAGAGAGAGAGAGAGAGAGAGAGAGAGAGAGATGCGCGCGCATGCATGCAGTCATGCAAACACACACACACATGCATACACGCACACATACACAAACAGTCATAGTCACATACGCACGTAGACACACATATACACGCACACACACACGCCACACACAGTCACACTCACATTCACACATGCACACGCGCATTCACTCTTGAATGCACATATCCACGCGTACATGCATGTGCGTAACGAGACACGCACAGGAACCTTGGAAACGCTCGAAAGCACTAGTTGTTACCGTGGTTGGATCCACGCAGGAGAATCGATTCCTGTTTTCTGATAAAAGTCCCCGAGATACAACACGAGTGTTGTTACATACGCATAACATATCACCGGGTTGTTTGTCCGTAGAGTCGAAACACAACTACTATTTTCCCCAATGATTCATCGTTTGTTGCTGACAACTTGTAATATGAAACAAGTAGACATAGTGAGTGGGTGGAACGTTTCCGGGACTGATGGTGTTAAAGTAATAAAGGTATCTAGCTTGTAATTTAAGCCTGTAAATGTATCGCAGTATGTGTGTGAAATAACAAACACGACAACAGACTGTATCTGACAAGAAATTAAAACACATTTCAAGGATGTTAAGTACTCATAATACAATGCACTGAAATAATTAAAGGGCGTCAACCTGATGCCGATTGGCTCTCACGCAATTAATGTTTTTTGGCTTCGATTCGTCTGTGGCATATCTAATTTCTAAAATATTTCGTTTATTCATGGTCACATGCAATTGAAGATTTGGAGCTTGGCACTTCGGGAAAGAAATCGAAGGGGATAGGAATATGAAGTGATCTAATTTTCTTTGTCCTGTGACTGAACTACTCCGGAGTCAAATTTACATTCTGATGCATCGAATGCAATTTTTTTTCTTCTGTGTGTATGCTAAGCTATACCACTACAATTAATCGGAAAGAATTTAGTTGATTACTGCGTAGCTATAGAATGTCACATGAATACGAGTAATCAACCACAGAATTATAGAACAATGGCATTCCCATTAATGCTTAAGATTGTTCCAAGCACTCTCTGATTGCGCATCTCAATCATTTGTCCGCCTTATTACAGCGAATAAATTTTTTTGCATTCTTTAGTAATCACCTATTGCATTTATGCTCAGCAATGTTCTTCAACCATGATGGATGTTTATCTCTGGAGCTCGGAAATTATAACGGCAAATATATTCTAAACAAAAAATTTACTGATTTTCCCCTTCTGTCTGTTATGTCTGCAGGCCGACAATGAGCCGTCTTCCAGTGCTCGCGACCCGTCTTCCCCAACCTCCCCCTCCGGTCGCAAGTATGGCACCACCTTCCACACCCTCTACATCAAATACCGCGGCATGCCGCGAAGTCAGGCGCACATGCCCGTCAGCCTCACCGCGGATGAGTTTGGTGCGATGACGATCGCGCAGCTCAAGGCGCATATCGCCTCCGTGACCGGCGTGCACAGCCACACCACATGCCTCCTACTACACGGTACGGCACTCCCACACTCACACATCCAATCGCTCACAACGAAACCCAATAATAGCACTGCTTCCCGTATTTTGGAATCCGTAGCATTTTTAAAATCTTATCTTTATCAGTACGCTACGGTTTTTATGCCTATCGTTATGGCTTACTATGGAGCGATATGAATTTCAACGTCTTTCTGCTGCTCTTCATGGTACTTTGGGTTCTTATCTTCGCGACGCTTTGCAGGAGGGGATTGCTCATGCTGCGTCATGCCTTCCTATTCCTCGGGCCTGTGGGGTTTTTTCCTCCCTTCTTATTCCTGCTTGGTTTGTTTTCCGCACTGCTTTTCTTGTAATAAATTTCTTTGAAAGAGCGATATGAAATTGAATTATTGAATAGCGATACCGCATATATTGAAAATATCAGCCGCGCTTCCCTTCCGGAATTTGCAATTTGGGATGAAACGTATAATGGTACCGGCCGCCAGTACTGATAGATGAAAAGTTTATTACATTGTCAACTCTGCGTACCGTATCTGCACCTTTGGTTGTCGCTATCCAGTACATGTGACGGTACTGCTACCCTAACATATTCGATCTTACTACTCAGCGGCAGTTTTGTTTCTAATCGCTATTTCAATACTTACCGGCAATGAAAGTACCAGGTACCTGTACTTTTGAAAGATGCTACGGGCACACGGCAATTCAAGGTTGTAGTACCGAATTCATACATTGCTTTCTGTACATATGTTTTATCTATCATTGGAATGTACGGGTAGTCCCGGATTAGAAAATTAAATATACGGATATCGTACCCGTTGTCCCTACATTATTTTGGCTGAAAAAATATTTAAGCTTGTAGTGACACATATTTTTGTTGATTACAAGAAGAACAACATGAGCACAATAGTGACACACTACGCAGCCAATCATCGATTGTTTCATCTTCTTGTGTGGTTATACCATATGTACGAGAGTGCCAACACCAGATAAATTTCGCCCGACACTTCATTGTTTCGCTTGAAGAGGTTTGCAAATTTTTTTGGCTGTGCAGACACGGCGGAGGGGTTTATCCCGCTGCAGAATGAAGGGCGGGTTTGCGAGCAGCTTGAAAACGGGGCGGTGCTGATGCTGCAGATGAACATCGAACGAAATCGTGCCGACATGCCCGAGGTAGGTGCCGTACAAATCACGTCTGCTGTATCCGTGCCAATTTCATAATTTAGTGACATTGACAATTAAATGGATCACTGTCCGACAATGCAACAATTAAATGGATTTTTGTCTGACACTGGGACAATTCTCGTCCCACACAGCCGGGATCGGCTAGGCAGATGGTGAACGAGGGCTGGATTCAGCAGCAGGGCCGCACAGCGCTGTGGCGAGGACATCACATGGATGTCTTTCCTTCCGATCTGTACGAGACATCCCGCGAGGTCCTCGTAAAGTGAGCACCCGCAATGCGCAGTACACGGTCAGACTGGCGTTTTGCTTGTGATTCCTCTGAAGCAAATCATTTTCCGGGACTTCTTTTGGTCTGTGAAACCCATCCAAACGCCTCTCCCAGAGTGATCTATTTAAACCAGGTTGATGATCCAATTCTCTGACGATATATTAGATATTTATTGGACTCTCCCGTAGTGCCGTATCAAATTTCCGTTTGTAAAAAACTATTTTTACGGGTTTTACCGGTTGTCGGCTGCTCGATGAATGGCACGGTCCCGTAATTTCATTGACTTCCCACTGAATGTTGACGGACGTGTGAATATTTCTTTCCGGGCTTTCTTCCTCCTTTTTCTTTTCTCCATCTTTTCTTTGTGGCCCTCGCCGCTTTTGTTAGCTAATTAGATTGACACTCTGGTATTGCAAGTCGTTGGTCGTTTTCATTTTGCAATGAAATGGTTGAGACGAGAGGTTTCGCAATGTGGCAATAGAGATGCAACCGCGTGACTATTTCCCTGGTTGACATTCGTTTTGTCGCTATACATTAGTGGGGTAGGTAGGTAGGTAGCTGGTATTATTTAGCGCCATCGGTATGTAATGCCACAATTGTCTACTACATCTACATTTCGCAATTTTGCCAACTGAGACACCCCAAATTTTCCGAACAGAATGCTCCGCCAGGCTTGCGTCAAAGTAAACACGCTTTTGCGCGACGAAGACCTGCGCACGCAGCTGGCCGAAGCGGCGCCGGTTTGGGAGGTCGAGCGGATTTTGGCATGCGAAACGCCCGATCAGGTGAGTCCAGTCGTCATAGTGACAATCGAGCACCGAATTGTGATGAGCCCATGAGCAATGTTTGAAATATAGAACGGACACGAGTTTTTGTTACTGCTAGCTATGCAATGTAGTGATAACTACTTTTGTGCCAAACAAGTAACTCAAAGTGTTTTAACAACTAATTGTGATTTTAACTATCACATGCCCTATTCATAATTCGAGCTCATGTTCATATATGCTCGATCGTACTCATATATGCTACACTTTGTCCGCATGCAACATTTCGTTCGTCGATCTACTTTTGCTCCCTTTCGACGGTATATTTGGAAGATGTGCGGCGAGAATTCATGCAAACGTCTTTCTGCCGCTCTTCATGGTACTTTGGGTTCCTATCTTCGCGATGCATCACAAGAGGGCAGTGCCTATGCTGTGGCATGCTTCCATGTTCCTCCGGCTTAGGCTTGTGGGGTCTTTCCTCCCTTTTTCCCCTTTTGATTGGTGGTTCCCAATACTTTTTGTAATTATTTGTTATAAATATCGCTACATGTTTCGATATATTTTGGCGATATATTTTCGGGTATTGGTCTCTGAATAAACAGTAGACAAATTATTACAAGAAAGAGCAGCATAAGCCACCAAGCAAAAAGTATTGGGCTCTGAAATATCGCTACGGGTTGCTGTAGTTAGGGTTTGCGATGATACGTTTCCGCCGTTCTGCGATTGCATTATTTATTATTCGATTGCTTGGCTGGGATCTACGTTAACAGAAGTACTTTCTATGCACACCTCGATCGGATGCTGCGCCACGTGGCGATATATTTTGGTACCTGTACATGTACCACCTAAATCTGTAACATTTCAGAAGCTTCATGAATTGCAATCGCAGGCGAATATTTATTTGAACATACCGTTTCCAATCTGTCGGTAGGTATTTTCATAATTTATTCAACGGAACTTTACCAGCAATGGTATTTCATTGACGCTACCTCTTTGATACTATTACCCGGATGATGTTGGCTTAAATGGGTTGGGCTCTATGTTGTGCAGGTTTTGCGCGTCCCCGCCGACTCTGCGCCGATGGAGGTGAAGGCCGCATTTCGACGTGTCAGCATGCTGGTCCACCCGGACAAGAATCAGGCGGAGGGTGCCTCCAAGGCGATGCAAGCCGTCACGGGCGCCTTCCGCTCACTGTACCTCGAGGGCGGCGTCTCGTGTACACTGAAATCGGCCGGCGGAGGGACCACGACTAGGACTGACACGAAAACGCCACCGTCTTCAGACGGAGAGACTGACGAACCGCCTGCTCCGCCTGCGAGGGCCTCGAGCGCTCGCGCCAGCTCCGCCCCTCGACCCCCTGCAGGCCCTTTCCGCGCGGCTTCCAGTCGGTACGCCGTTTATTGTGTTATCCCTAAGCATTATTATCATCAGCTTTTGGCGGTATTACCACCATTAAAAGTCCGCTGGTACTTCTGATACTGTACAACTTTCCTAAAAAAATCCGGTATTAAATGGTGCAGCACGATGTTACCTCGGATGCCATTTTTTTCTTGCGTGTCAGCTTTCTTTTTTACGTCGTACTCATACAATGAATGTCTTGCTACCGCCAGTGGCATCAATTATCCTTGGCGCTATTGCTTGCTCAAATTGCACAGTAGCGATAGAAGGACCCTACGACCCTGTGGCTCGTTCTGCGTTAATCGCAGAACTACTTTGCGCACTGAACGACTGTTTGGCATTTTTTCTTTTCACCGTTTCCGGTTAATATCGTTCACTAGGATTTCTTCCTTCTTAGAGAAGCTTGAAATGTCATTGTTTTATTTGAAGACGGGAGTACACAAATTTGTTAATCGCTTGTATCAAAATGTAATGTGACTAAGGCAAAACGAACCCAACATGCGAATAAATTGTGTTTCAAATTGCTATTTCAATATTTTATTTGTTGTCAAAGTTCTCCAGATAATCAGGGGTAGTTGACATTGGCATGTCAAGGGTTAATTTCTCCAAACCCTAATTGTGATGATATACTGTAAAAGATTCAGACGAAGTTGGCATGCTAAATTTTCTACGGATTCCGCTTACGCTTACTCTACGTAAAATGCAATCTTTGAAAATATCATGAATACTATTATAATATTTATGATAACAGTGATTCGAGATTTTGAGCATAAGACAATGTACTCATACTCTCGGGGAATGGGGGACGTTTCGACGATTTGTGTCTGTTCTCAAATCTGACAGATGAACTTACTTACATATCTGTCAACACAGGTTTGGACGGCGACCAGCCAAAAAGGAGGCAAAGCGCGCTGCTGGAATACGACCACAATCACCGCGTTGGGGCTGGGCATCCTAGAGGGCGCGGCCTCACCACGTCAGCATCTCCAATGTGCGGAGGTGGCACATACTTTGCCAACATATGTACCGTCGATCTTCAGTATTTAAGAAATAACGTACGTTTGTAATGAGCGGGGCGCTGAGTCCTTCCGAGTACTGCATTCTGGCACCATCGGCTGTGGTTCGCCCCCTCCTCCCACTTCCTCGTGTCTTGTCATGTGATATTCTCCTCGCGCATGACTGTGGGTGGGTATCATGTTTTTGCAAGATTTGACAGTGTAACGCCGTGCGCTTGCCTATTTTCGTGAAGCAGGCGGTAGTATTCAGTCTTTTTCCTTAACAACATTACAAGGATCGATTGCATTATTGACACAGCTCGTTTTTGATTATGAAAAAAAAATGCCATCCATGTGGAAATATATGATATGAAAGATTGGATTCTTTATGATGTCAGCCGAATTTAGCCAAATTATTTACAAGCTTTATCAGGATGGGCCTCACGAAGGCTCAGTCTCGCGCGATGTAACCGTCGCCCTAAGAAATAATAAAGAAATGACGGAGTAAATACTCTGATATCCTAAAATTACAACCCGCATGCTGATCCTAGAGCTAGCACTACTGCCTGAACATTGAAACGGAGGCATCCCCATATGCCCGTCATAGCTACTACCTTTACGGGAAGGACATCCTTACTCAAATGATCACAGGATAGAGCTCCCCGTTCGCCGCGGCACCTGCCGCTGTTCTTTGTCCTGATTGTCAGGGGACCTCGACCCGTCGTGGGAGGCTGACGCGACGCGTCGCGTGTCGTTTTTCGTACTGGCATTGTCTCCGTCCACCACGAGCTTTATGCGCTGCGGTCTAGCATTACCGCTCTTGACGCGCATCTTGCTCTTGCTCGCGATGCTCGAGAGGCCAACTCGGAGAGACTCCGACCACTGCATCACTTGCCCCATCCTCCGCGCCCGCCTTGGCCTTTCCGCCCTGGGGCGATTATTGACATTGTGACCGTCGTCGTGGAAATTGTCGGTAAACTTCTCCGGGTCGAACCGCAGCTTCCCCGATCCGATTCTGCCGTCCGTGACCGCGGAGCGTAGCGACGACCTGCGGTGGCTCGTACCCGGAGAACAGTGGCGCGCCGAGTCGATGCCGACCTCTGACTCGCTATCGTCGGTGTGGACAACCACGCAGTTGGACATCCCCCTGTTGCTGCGATACTCGGCGATCTGACGCGCGCCTGCCGAGACCGACGAGAGTAGAGGCCTACCCGGTGAGGTTGCCTGCGTAGTGACGAAAAAGGGTTTACTCGTCAGAATTATAATGTCCTAGGCGCATGCCATATAAGTACATCTTACAGACAAAAACTTAAATATCGCCAGGCCACATGTAAAATCTTTTCATCATATGCAAAGGCACAGGTTCTATGTGAGCTGAAGGGCCTCGCGACCTGTGACAGCCACGTGTGACGCAACAATTCCTTAGCTGTCGCGCGCCTGTCCGGACACAGCGTCAGCATCTGCATGATCATTTCCCGCGCGCTGTCCGAAAGCGAGTTGAACTCGTCCGAGAAAAACCCTGCGGTGAAAAAAGATCCAGTGCGATGACGGGTGCCAATGCGTCAGGGCACGCAAACAGAGATGGCTGTGAGGAATCAACCAGAAAGCCCTATCACGAATACATCACGATGCACCACTTCACGCCGCCTACATAAATTTGCCACGCATTTAAAGGTTTCACTCCAGAAGTTTACATTCCCGACATCCCGTGTGCTTTTGTTATATCATGTATGTGCTGCCTCCCTGCTCCGAGGGCTAAGGCTTCTGTGCCTATTTTCTTTTCTTCTTTGCTGGTGGATTCCACCACTTTCTTTGCAATTTAAGATATGTCACATATGTGCTGCACCAGTGGAATCTCCCCCCACCACCCTTTCTATTCCGGTGTCCAACCAAACTATCTAGAATGTAAGGTAAGAAAAACTATTGAAAATTTTGAAACATTGTCGTCGGGAACTGCTCCGTAAATAATGATACATTGAGCAATGGTAGAGGGGGGAGGGACCTTGTGACTGCTCGAACGGGATGCTAACGTAATCCATCGACTCGAGTTGGCTGTTGGTGTAGGGCAGGTTGCCACACAGCATGCTGTACAGCATGACGCCCATGCTCCATATGTCCATCGCAGGGCTGTGCGGCAGCTCCCCGCACACCTCGGGTGCAACAAACCCCACGGTCCCTATGACACCCCTGCATCGCGGCGATGACCAAATCACAATTCAAAAACGGTAAACAACTCCATGGCAAGCGCGTCGTGCTGCGAGGGAGGTAACCGTAAAAAACTGGATTTCATCCAGGAAAAATAAATATGCGAGACACGGGCTGAAAATAAAGGAAAGCGCTGCTGTGAAGCGGGTAGTTTTTTATTGCCATCCAATGTTACAATTTTACTGTGCACATTAATCGAAGTAATTTGATATCACACTGCAAAATTCGCAAGGATATGCTGTGCCGCGTGTCGGTGACGGCTCCACACCTGGGTTCCGCTCCCGTATCACTCAAACGGCAGGCCATGCCCAGATCAATTAGCTTTACGACCGAGCTGGAGCCGTCGTCGCCGTCCTCGGCGCCAAAGCCGTGGTCGAGATTGGCCTCGGCCTTGTGAATCATAATGTTCTCCGGTTTAATATCGCGGTGGATAATGCCCCTGGCGGCATCACAACACGATCGCATGAGCGAGGCGGTCCCATGACTGTCACAAGCTGGCGAAAAATGCACTGAAAAGCTATTGCCAGGTTTATTCATCTTATACGGTAAATATAACGGGCAAACGCTCATAAAATCATATACGGCACAAATGCACAGTATTTACGAATTTTCCTGTAGTAGTACATTTATCATATTCAATATTACGCATTTCGCTATGTGATCGCTCCTCAAACAAGAAATGATGCATCACTTATTTTTCCATACTTTCAAATTACAACACGCTTTCTCTGTGACAATAGCAGCCCCTGCGACTGCTGCGTCGCCAATATGAGCGCGTCACACAGTTTGATGAGCAAGGCCGCATTTGAACAAGCACCCACCCGAGGGCTTAGTACGACACGTCCCAATTTGCAGATGATGGGAAACGACCGGGTGTGCAGAGCGGGTCAGAATATCAACAGCTGGTGGACAGCCGAGTTGCGCGTGCTGTTGAGTAGCGACTGACCTTGTGTGCAAGTGTGCCAGGGCAGATAACTGCTGACGAAAGAGAGCTGCTGCCGCCTTCTCGGAGTACTTGGTTATGGTCTTGAGATGTTCCAACACCTCCCCTCCTTTCATCATCTCCAGGATCATCACGAGCTGTTTATCGTCTTCATAGTATTCCTTTCACACAGGGAGCACGGTGCGTGGCAATGCCCGTTCAGCCCGACAGTAAACAGCCCCAAAAAGTACGATGAATAATTCAACAATGCGAAAAGTGGATGACAGATGCGATACAATCTTGATTCGGAAATGGTATCCAAAATAAAGACTGCCAATGGATGTGCCTGAATGCAGTTCGCCTGATTGAATCATCGTCGTATACTTGCTTGAAATTGATCACAAGTCGCATTAATTACGGAAACACTTCTCAAACGAGATAGAGTAAATCTATATATATTTGCAGCATAAATATGCGACTTCAGTTTGAAACAGACGAGTACCTATGTTCGCGATGCTTTGCAGGAGGGCAGTGCCGATGCTGTGGCATGCCTCCCTATTACTCGGGCTTAGGCCTGTGGATGGGGGTTTCTTTCTTTTCTATTTTTTGGTTTTTGATTGGTGGTTTTGACACATATATAATTTCTTGGTTGACTGCTGAAACTTTGGTTGGCTGCGGATACGACATATACACAATTTCTGCCAAACGACAATTGCGACAAACGCAAGAGTAAAAATGGTATATAAAAGTTCCACAATCACAGCAATGAATATGATGGAATATGCAAGGAGGGGCAGGGAAGACTGGCCAAACAAATAAGAAGAGTGGGTGAGATATAGGACAAGCAACTGGGAACTATACTCGACAGGTCAGGCTGAACATCGACGACAGTGGTGATGCACGCAGCAGGACAAAATAAAAGATGCACAAGAAAGCACCGCCATAAAACGTGAAAGTGACCGCTTGCGCCTCACTCCCAACCTACGACTGCAATGATACAAACAAGGGCAGTGCCGGTTTGAAATGTGGCCTATTCATTTTTAATTATATGTGGCGGGATGTTTGAAGTTTCACTCTACAATTAATTGGTCAAACATCTCCTTTGAATGATAACTGTGAAGTCTTTAAATCTCACTGCCAATTTAGACAGCTATGCATCTCACTGCTATACACAGCTACGCATTACGAATGAACTCCGCATGTTGCCTGGAAAAAATTACTCATCCGAACCAAAAATTGATAATACTATGGAAACACAATCAAATATAAATAACAATGAGTTTGTCTGAAATCGGGGCAGGGCTATAGAGAAAGAAATGAATTCTTCAGTCAAAATTAACAGCAAAACAATTGAAGGCAGTCATTAAATTAAATCTAATAAATAATGAAATGTCGTGGCTAGTGGCGTGTCTTTGTTTTCCTTACTGGACTTTACGTGTCTACATCATCAGACTTGTAATTAAATATAAATGTTTTGAATAATCAGATTTGTGACTTAAGAATGAATTAGGACATTGCCAATGTACAGGCTCTGTATTATAAATGATTTACCGAAAGCGACAGGGAAAATCGGATATGGTTCCCATTTATTACATCAATTGTTGATAATTTTGGAAAATACGGGCCTCCTGCGGGTAATCACCGAATTTCATCCAAGCACCCGTCCAAAAAATAATACCAGCAAAATAATAACAGCACTGTCGCCACAGTACGGCAAGGAGACATATTAGAAAAGCAGACAAATTAAGCAAAGCAACAAACCTTGAGCTCCACAATGTTTTGGTGACTGATCTGGCTGAGCAGTAGCGCCTGCGCGTGCATATCCAAATGCAATGACAGGGCTCAATAAACAGGATCCCTAATCATAAAACACCGCGGGGTTGTGGTCGGAGGGGCGCCAACGCCGCTCCTGCAAAACAAGGCGGGCGTGTACAAGTAGTGCTTGCGAAGTAGTGCCGAAATAATACGACCACTACCAGTACTATAATAACAAGTACTCACTTCGTTACGAAGGACCTGCCACTGACACGCCTTGACGTTTGATTTATGGCGGTACACCACTTTCATGGCAACTTCTTCCCCGGACTCCTCACAGATCCCTCGGTAGACCTGCACAAACATCCAACAAGGGGGCGACTTTGTTGAGCGACTGAGCCGCGGAATGCATCCTAAAATCCTTTTATATATGTAGTATAGGCATTAAAGCGTTTTTAGATACTTCCATTCATCGCTTTATATTATTTGTACTTTACTTCCAGAAGGATAGATAGTACAGTACTGTACCTACATATCACATTAGTCATCGCCGAGATTACGCACCCTCGAAACTGAAGTACTTACAAAACTATAATGAAACTCGCAAACCCCACGGCGTCATCACAAACAGCAGCAGCCCACAAACAATCAAATGCAAGACGCTGGGCATCAGCAAGTACAGATATGGCCTTTGGGGTCGTAGGATATCTCACTTCATTCAGCAAATCGCGAGTGGTCAAGTTGCGAACATTGAGCAGCATTTGGCTCCTTATCGCTACTATGGTATGCTGCGGTCGGCTGAATGCAAACCACTCAATATGTTCCGCAATAACACACTTCCGTATACATACCAATAACAGGCATTGTAGCGTTGTGTCAGTGCGTGTGCCTGGGAAATCAATCTCTTGCAATTTATAAAAAGAAGCTTTATCTTGGCCCTTTCCCGCTGGCGAGGACTCAATAAGGCTGCTTTCGGCGTGCAGTCGCGACTTCGACGACGGCGCTCAGCTTAATTGAAGGTGTACCACTTGCATTGGTGAAAAACTCGTAGTACCGGAGAATCATAGCAGCGCGACCAAAGCAGCTTCAGTTAAGAAAAACCACCCAATATTTCTCAGTGATAGATGACGCTAGGATGAATGACGTATATCCTGGAAGCACAAGGCCGCTTCGTATATTGCCCGCGCATATGTATCGCTGCTGCGGTCCTACGTACCAATAACAGCTTTCGCGAATGCAAATAGCAAGCACGACACCGTGTAAAACTGTGACTCCTGTATAAAATGGTGTGTCCGCCGTGCTCCTATGGCTCACGCAACGTACGCACCTTTGAGAACGCCCCCATGCCGATTATCGCCAAGGGCGTGTAGTGCTCTAGAGCGGGGTGGCCAGACCAGTCGGACCACGTCCCTGGATGTCCCATAAGCGGAGCAGGGTTGAGCGCGTCATTTTCACGACCGCAACAAACTCCCCCGGACGATGTGCTCAACTCGCAACAGAGAAGGGGCATTGCGCTTATTCGAGCGTCGCGGTATCCCTGCTGCGATTCTGTTCCCGCGTCTTCAAAAAGCCTCAACAGAAGAAAAGATCCAACACGTCTAGAGCCGGTAAAATGGCCGCGCTCTTGCGAGGGAAGGTAGTTTTTGAAACGACAAGCCCCTTGCGAGACCTACATGAAGAACACGTACAGGTACCTCGGCGGCGCGTTATTGCTATGCTCCCCATTTGGTGCTAGGAGCGGTACCTGTACTTTCAACAGTTTTGCAGGCTATGGCGGTGACGATTCAGGCTGACGAGATGAAAGGCTATGGGTGGACAAGGTACGGGTACTCCTACCGGTAACCGCGGTTGTGGCGGATGAGCGATACGGTAGTACATTACAGTTCACTTCAGGAGCTATAACAAGTACGTGTACCTCCTGTTGAAATAAATAGAAAGGTTACGATCAATGTTGAGTTACTTACACCTGACGCGGAAGATATCCATTGAAATAATAGGGACGGTTCCCGCTACGAGTACATGTACCCGTAACGAAATACTTTCTATGTTTCGCGTTTGCTGACGACGACGAATGCGCTGATAGTTATTTTTTGAAAACCTTCGATTACAAAAGTATTCCGTTATTTTTTCTTTCTGATGCTGATGCCGATGCGTCGCGGTCTGTCGCATCTTCGGCCTACCCTCATCTCGTAGCCTCTCTTCTCTACGCTCCCCCACTGCTTGTGCTTCTTGCCATCTCTCGGTTCAAGCTATGCGGGGTGCGTTCTCGTCGGCGGGTGTTGACATGTCGGATGATGCGTGGGCCACTGCTTTTGCGGACCATTTGGCTCGTTGCGGCGGAGATGCTTCGGTCCACACCGCTCACTCTTGGTTAGTGGCGGCCCTTGCGAAAATCATCTCCGAGGTTCGTGGCGCACTCGGGGTTGGCGTCGAGGTTCTCACAGATCCCACGATGTTAGTTCAACTCCCCAACGGCAACGACGGTCTCCCCGCGGATGTGGGTGTCTTGCACTATCACGGCATCCGAGGCTCAAAACTTGCCCTTGATGCCGTGGTTTCCGGTTTGTTCGGCGTGTCTAGCCCCCCGTCACCCGAAGTCGCTCTCCGCCATGATGAGAAGACCAAGTTCGAGAAGTACTCGGAGGGGTTGAGGAGTCGCCCCGACATCCGCTTCATTCCCTTTGTTGTCACGGAATTTGGTACTCTTGGCGGCCACGCCACGGCTTTCTTGACGGAGCTAGCCAAGCAGGCAGCCGCATCTAAAAGAATGCACGTGGGCAAGTTGTTGGCCTCCTGGCGTCGAAAGGTCTCTCTCGCCGTCCATGTTGCTCACGCGGATAACGTCTTGCGCGGTTTGTCCGCCGATGCGGACGGCACGGAGGCCGCTTCTTCCTCGGCTGGGATGCCTTCTCCAGCCACGGCGCTCTTCACCCGCGCCATGGGCCGCAAGCGTCCCCGTGCTTCCTCGAGCGGCGCGTGAGGCGCCGCTTGTCGCCTCCACGTGTTGCATTCTCGGCGTGGCTTAAGAGTTTCCTTAGTTTAATCTGCTAAGTTTATGCACAATGTAGTGCTTTCCTTTTGCTGTGCTTTGGATTCCGTGATCCTTTTGTCACTCTTGCCCTCTTGTTTCCCCTCCCACTTTCCCTGCCCGTGCTCGTCTGGTTCTTCTTGTAAGCGATGGTTCGCGTTACTTGAAATTATATTCTTACAATTTTAAGCTGGATTGGGGCTCACTTAAGCCAAAGATGTGGATAACTTACAGAATTTGGCATTGATCGCGCTGCTGTACGTGTCGGACGTGCTTTTCGCACAAGCGGCGGTCATTAAGTCGAGAGTTTTTGCTCCAAGGCTGTCTATTCCCATTAGGCGTTGCATGTAGGGGCGCATCGAGGCGGCCCAAGGGTTGTTGCAGCCGGCCTAGTCGATATTGTATCGTGCCTTAGCTGCACGGGTGGGGTAGCTTTGGATTGCTAGCCTGATCTTTCGTGTGTTCAACTTGGTCAAAGTAGCACTCACTGCGCCCCGGCGGAGGTACAACCAAGCCGGAAGGGAATCCGGAAGACAGTGACGGGGCAGTGAGACATGCCGATTATACCGCGTCCGTGCCGCCTTCCGGGACGGAACAAGGGAGCGCGGACCGGCAGGATCGTCTCGTGGCACGCCAACTGGGTAAGTGCCTAGTGCCCCGCTTTGCCTTGCCAACGGGGGGCGATCACTGTGGCTGCTGCGCCGTTGTGTTGTAGCTTTTGGGCGAGGTCCGGTAGTAGTGGCCACATGGAGTTGCACCAGTTGTTTTACTCTCGCCAATGCGTATCGGCGAGGTGAAGGGAGTCCACCACTTCGCACAACGGGTCTAGCCAGTTTGCGTTGTAACGGGGAAGGAGCGTGTTGAGCGCCGATGCAAAGCGGTCGATCGTGTGGGGGCCGAACTGCGTGTTCATATCGTTTAACACCGAGGGGTCTAGCTGCGGGTCGTCGCTGTCTAGGTTGAGCTTGGCTGCCCACGTGTCCGCCGCGGATATGATGTACCGGGGTCGGATATGAATGTTGTTGCTGTTCAAAAGGTACGAAAGCCGGCGTAGTTCGTTCATCATTTCCAAGGAGCGGGAAGTCAGCCCGGCGAGGATGTAGCAAACCGCCTGGTTGTCTTCGTGGAGGAAGATGTTGCGGCCAGCGAGATCTGACAAGAAATTGAGGTCGGCCACAGGGACGGCCTTTAGTTCCTTCAAGGTAATGTGTTGGTGTTCGTCCTTTGGGCCCCAAAAGCCGCGTGCTTCGAGTTTGCCGTTTAGTACCGCTCTCCAACCATACCCCGAACGGTCGCAATGCATGTAGGCTGACTCGACAAGTCGGTGGATATTCTTGCCATTTGCGTGGCTGGGCGCTTGGGTCCACCATTGTAGGTCGCGACGGAGCTGAGGAAACGAGGGGTGAGGCGGACTCGGCGTCCCCACTTGTCGCCGAGTACGGAATGCAATTCGCGGAGGAAGAATCTGGCAATCGGGATAGCGAGAAAAAGGAACTGCGCATGACCCGCGAATGACTCGAGCACCTTGAATGGGAGCCATCTGCTTGCTTGCGTCGCACTTTGCAGTAGTTGCCGGGCTTGCTTGGCTAGCTTCTGAAGTTTTGTTGTTGGTGCGAAGAAGTAATATGTTGCTGTGTCGATGTCGATGCCAAGGTGGTGGCCGTACCGTGTCGGTTCCCAAAAGCCTTTGGTGGGGTGGCGGAGATGGCCGAGAGTGGTGAGGAGGCGGTCGACATGCACGAAGAGCAGGCGCGAGTGCCCGGATGGCCGCGAAGAGGAGGAAGTCGTCGACGCAAGGTAAGATCTTTGCTCTTCGCCAACGCGTGTGCCGGAGGAAACACTTGCTCGGCATGCTGCCGTCGGGATACGTAGGTCTCCCGTGGTGTGTCGTAAACCCACCGGAGTCGGGTTGGCGTAGGTATCGCACGAATGTGTCCGTAAACGCGCAGAAGTGGTAGGGGTTTAGTGACCGACCCATTGGTAAGCTAGCTAGCCGGTAAAGTTGACCGCGCGCGTATACCGTTAGGAAGTCGTGCTGCTCTAGCACGATTCCTAGCGCGTAGAACCCGTCCTTCATGTCGAATGCGAACATGTACTCGCCTTTCCGTGTTAGATGTCGAACGCCTAGCATGGATTCCATCCGTAGTCGTTTTCTGACGCGGACGTTGTTCATGTGTCGTAAGTCGACGATGAATTGCCATTGATTTTCGCCGTGCTTGGCGACTAAGAATAATATGGACACGTATTTGCTGCGGGTGGTGGGCTCCCAGGCTCCCGTTTCCACGAAGCGCGCGAGTTCGGCCTCCACGAAGGTGAGTTGCTCGGGGGTAGCGTCTACGAGGGAGACGCCTTGGTCGAACGGGGGTAGAGGCCGATTGTTTAGGAAGGGAATCGTAACGCCCTCCGGATCCACTTCAAGATTTGTCCGCTCGCACCGATATCTTTCCATGCTTGCCAGTTTCGCTGCGCGCGATGACGCATGTAGTTTAAATATGGTGTGCATGAATCGGCGCGGCGGGTCACCCCGTTATTCCTCCTTGTCGGCCTCGGTCTCCTTGTGTGCCTTGTCGGTAGAGGGGAGGGGGTGGCCTCCCGTGCGGTCCTTAGGCTTAGCCTTGTGTTTGTCCGGCTTGTCCGCGTTGTCGCTCGGCTTGTCCGGTCTGTCTGGTCGAGACTTGTCCGCCTTGAAATGTGCAGCCGCTTGCGCTTTTGCACCTGCGGTGATGCTTACTTCTAGTCGTTGGTCATCAAGGGCTGGCGGGAGTCCGTCGACGACGTTGCCTCCTCGGTCGGCGGCGATGGTGTCGAAGCAACGTGTGTACACGAGCCGCTCGGCGACTCGTTCTTCGCCGTTGAGGATCTTTTTGGCCTTGAAGCGCCTGATGTAGGTGAGCCGCGCTTCCCTCGTTGAGGCCACTGCTTGATGTGTACGTAGCGCTGCGTCGATGAGGGAGTAGGCGTAGGCTTTCTCGTCAGGGGTAGAGGTGACTGTGCGAATCGTTTCCATAGCATTTTATTCGAGTGTCGAGGTAGCGGCGGACGTAAATACACCATAGCATAGCATGTATCGATACTCGTCGCGTGAGGAAATTCGAGCGGTGTCAGTAAAACAATTGTGTGCCTCGTCGTGTCGAGGATTCCACATGCACGTTGCTGTTGTGCCGGTGGAAGGCAAGCATTCAGCGAACGTGCGGGACGCGTAGTCTGTCCACTCTTTGGGGTCGATGTACTCCAGAGAGTTGTCGTTACTATCAGCTTGTAGAGCGTCGTGCTCGCGTCGTCCACCCGCGGCTCTGTCAAGATATGCTGTGGGATCTGCTGTCCACCCGCGCCAACAAAGTAATTTGCTTTGTTGGCGCGGCTGCGATGAACCGAGTTTCGACCTTGGCTGCTAGTTGTTGTACAATATTAGTCATCAATTGTAGTTGGTTTGGCTACTGCTCAGGCGCGTCACCAAGCGCAACGGGGTAGAGGTCGGTAGGCAATACGAGGCGGTTCGCCATATAAACTCTAGGAGTGTGTTTTCGTGCGTCGTGCAAGACACTCTTGTGACCAACACCTTGCGTGGCTAGCAAGAGCCACGACGCCGTTTGCGTGAGCGATAGCTCTCGCAAAAGGCAGAAGGTGGACATACAATCGCTGCTAGTGCGTCATATAGTGTGCGAACATTTTACTACACTTGCGCGCGTGGGCGCTTGAACCGTAAGCGGAGCTTTACCGTCGAAGGTAACGCATGTTATTGCGTAATTGTAGCCATGTAATTCAAACCTCTATATTACCAATATGACAAAAAAAAATAGCGGAGACCACCAAGCATAAAGAAAAAACGAGGAAAAACCTAAGCCCGAGGAACAGGAAGGCTTGCCATAGCACTAGCAGTGCCCTCAAGCAAAGCGTCAAAGAGATAGGAACCCACAATACCATGAAGAGCAGCAGAAAGACGTGGATGCATGAATTCTCGCCGCACATCTCCCCCAAAACGCCGGAGTTAGGGCTTTTATTTGAAATTGAAATTGAATGTTTTACAAGCCATTAATGTTTTTACAAGTTCCGAAAAATCGGTTGCTGTCTCAAGGCGTACCCAATACTGCCATATAGGTCTTAGGCTTAGGTTTTAATGCCGTGGGGTCTCGTTGTCCTGCATTCAAAATTCATAAATTAACGAAAAAGCAACGAATATCACCAATAATCCAATAAACCCTAAACCTAAACCATAAATCATAAAAAGGGAAAAAGGAACAGAAACCCCATAGAAGAAGTATCCTTGTCCATCCCTCTCCGTTGGCAATAATAACATAACATGAATCATTCACGGACATCGTTTGCCGCTACGATAAAATAAAAATGCAATATCGCTCGAGGGCGTTGATCATCCCAACTTACCGGCATGTGCTAGTCGAGTTGGGCATGCCTAGCCTAGACTCATGTGCGACTCCGGTCGTGCTGGAGTTGGTGTTGGGGGGGGGGGGGGGGGGGGGGGGGGGGGGGGGGGGGGGGGGGGGGGGGGGGGGGGGGGGGGGGGGAGGCAAGCGAAACCCCCGCCCCCCGCTAAGGTCATCGCAGGCCCCGACTCGATCCACGCACACCCTCGTCCGAGATGATAGCCGCTCATCTTTTCGTAGCTCGCCTCCTAGTATAGGCTTCCATCCCCTTCCCTTCGGGGTAGGGGGAGAAAATCATAGCCATAAATGGTTGCCGTTTGTTGCTCCTCTCGTCGCGTTTGTCACGCCATCGAACGGTTGCCAAATGTGTCATGTACCGGTTGATCCGTACAATACAGCTCGTATCCCCCCATGTGGTTTACGTTGCCAAAGGGCATATACGGGCAATGTGCTTTAGCAAAAAACACGAGCACACCGAGTGAGGCGCTCATGTCGATGGTGGGTACCGACAAGAGGAGAGGTTGGGTAATAATCGAGATAGACCGGGGCTTCGACCTCAAAGGTGCTGGGTACGGACGTTGTAACCAAAACCTTCCGTACGAGGTTTTCCGCCGGCGGCCGATCTAAAATAGGCGCCGCCATACCGTGCCGCTCCTCACGTTGCGGCTGCCCTCCTCGTTGTTGGGGTTGAACTCCAATTGAAATTGAAATAGAAATTGTTTACAACACGTACCGGGGGAAACCGGCTGCTTTCTTTGGGCCCTCCCAACTATGCCATGATGGAAACTTATGAGTGAGGGTTAGACCGTGAGCCGCCTAATCCAACCTCTCCAAGGGATGTTTGGGGTTTTGACTCCCCACCCCCGGGGAGTGTGTCGTGCGTGATAGTGGTAGCAGTCGGTAAGGGGAATCTGCGGGTGCTGGAAGTGGAGGTGCGGCGTGTGGTTGTGCGGGATTTGATACCGTAAATGAAAAGGAGATGGTGCAGCTATTGGACGTTGTGCAAATAAAGCTGAGTTAGGATGCGTCCAGTATCGAGTCGTGCTTTCGAGATGAGTTTGTCGGGGGGGGGTCGGTGCAAAGGGTGAGGAGGGTTGTGAGGATGGCAATGGTGGAGGTGTGGGGGGTACATGTGCAGCTCATGTTAATGGGGAGAATGTCGACGGTGGTGCCCGGCCAATGTTGTCGAATAGCATTAGATAGGGAGTGTATCGTCTCGAATCGTTTGTGCGGTGTGTGAGATGTTGTAGTATGTGCTGTACTTCCATTCCCTAGTTTGAATATTTTAATCGAAGAATATTGTCTTCGACCGTGCGAATGTCTAACGAGTCTAGTGCCTCGGGGATATGTGTACGATAAGTACTACATTTGTATGACTAATAATACACCGGAGCTTCGTAAAAAACGGATGACCCCGACAAGAGGAAAGGCTAGTACTTTGTTAAACATTAGGGGCGAGTATGTGAGGTTGTCCTGTGCTTAGCCACGTTAAATCATAATCTGTGGTGGGTCGGAAGCGGTTCAAACGCGCGAAATGCTGAGACCGCATGTCGGCGATCACCACCACCACCACCATCATGAGGAAGACCGTAATGATAGGAGCGCGTGTCTCCACCCGCAGAGGTCCCCTTCAACCCCTAAATGATGGTGCAAGACGACAATAAAGTGACCGAATTTATGAGACAGTCGGCGAGTCAATCGGCGAAGGTTTGTCGGTGGTAAAACGGGATGGAATGCCGGCGAAACACGAGTCTCCATGCGCCTTACGCGTCGAGTCCGACAACGCCTGCCGTTGTACCCCACCAACCACAGAATTCAGAAGCGCACAACGCGTTGCAATATGAATGGCCTTTCCACCCCCCCCCCTCCCCCGGCCAGCGGTGCAAGCTCCCGGTGCATTTACGGACAATGCGTTATTGGTACCAATTATTATGGGGTCGGTAGTGAGTCGTACCGGTACGCCGGCTATCGAACCTACAGCTTTGATCAATCTAACGGGGTGGGAGTCCTCCGCCGTCTCCATCCCAACTAGCATATCGCCGCCTCCTTACGTGGGAGGTGTTCCTTCTCACACTAGTAGCGGCCTCGACATGGAGGGAGACTCATCCGACGACGAGGGCGATCGCTTTCTCCCTGACGATACCGTCGAGGACTCCCAAGGCATCGAGGACATCGCACGGATTCCACTTGTGCCTTGCGTCACCGTCACATCACGTCAGCCAAGGATAATAGTGACGTGGACGGCTTTTCAGCATGATGCCGCCGCTGAGCACGAATCATATGTAGATACAACTGCGGTGCATGCTGGTTAGATGAAAGGGCACGTGGGGCTAAAGGAAGGCCTATCTGTGACGGACGGACGCGTAGACGTCTTGAAGGCGTGGCTATGGCTTTACCCCGGAGTCATGCACGCCGCCCTACAAAAATTAAACAATGCACGCTTGAGCAAAAGGGCAGACTTTGGGCAGGTCGGCCCTCAAGAGTATATAAGGCTTGGGGGTTTGATGGTAGCGGAAACCATCCATAGCATAAGGGGTAGGGATTTATGGGAGAATAGCAACATTCTAGATGGAATGAGAAACCAACCGCAGTTCCAAAAGTACATGGCATTCGAAAGTTTAATATTATTCGTTCTCTGATTTTGTATTGCAAGGCAAAGATAAACACGATTGGTCTAGACCCGTGGGCATGGTTCCGGAATGGTGCATATGACTTCAATTCGAACATGAGGGAGGTTCTACATCAAGGGTCGATCAAACGACGAATGAAAGCATGTTTGCCTCTAGCCCCGCTAGGACAAGCTAGGCGGGTTACTCAACATCAACTACATTCACAGCAAGTCAAAGCTCTTAGTGGCAGAACAAAAGACTACGTGCGACAGTGAAACGGGTGCAATGATTTACATGGAAGTGCAAGAGGGGAAGGATACCATGCGCGACCAAATAAAGTATGCAGCCGAATAACATGGTGTGCTTGTTGCGTTTGTGCAATGAAAGGCGGAGGGTGCAAGTGTTGAAGGTATGACTCTATTGAGGGATGCTTGCTTCGACTCTCTGAAGGTAAAACAGCAGTGTTTACCTTAAGAGAGTTAGATAGAACATTGTCACCATATATCCCTTTATTCTATGTGGGATGGGCACTTACCTGCAATGTTCCACATGTATGCCGCTGTGGCCCTTGGCAAAATGAAGCGCCACTTTATCGGTGTTGTGAAGACGGCGCTCGGCCTCTTTCCAGAGGCTTTCCTTCAATAATCCCTCGCTTCGGCACTTGCAAGGAGTAAAGATCACCTCATTAGTATAGTGGACGGTGTTCAACTAGTAGCAATTGACCACAAGTACAGCCGGCGCAAAAATATGTTTTTTTCCCGCCGTCGGTGATGGCGATATGGCCGACTTCATCCCCTTCATCCAACGTTTGGTAGACGAACGCAGTAACATCGCTACCCGTGCTATCCCTCGCTCCCATGTCGTTTCCACGTATTTCTAACGGAGTCCTCGAGTCGACAACCACAACCAGTCACGACAAAATTACCTCGCAATGGAACATGCTTGGCTTACCTAAGACTTCTGGTTCCGACTAGCGACAACCTTGGCCGGCATTTGCGTTACCGGTTGTTGGAAACTGGTCGAGCTTCATGTCTCCGCTTCCCACCCCTACTCAGCCCTAACTATCAAGGACTTCGCTGAGATTTTAAGTAAGGCGTTGGTCCACAACTGGCTACAAGATCACCTTGTGCCGGCCCTACGTCGGGGAAGGACAATATACCTTTGGCCGAGCCGAAACGGATCCTCCAAGAAGAGCGCGTCTACGTTCCGGGTAGCTTTGGCCGTTCTGAAAAGGACCGAAGCAAGCAAGGTCGCTGCCTCCGGTGCTACCGCCAAGAGGGTGTCCTACATTGGACATCTTATTATTGCGCGGAGTGTGGGATTCCCCTGTATATGCCCGGCTCTCGCCACAGCCCGCGACTGCTTCGAGCGACACATGTGACTAGACCCGGTCGCTCTTGGTAACATGAAGCCGGTCCGCACGGGATAAACACGCCCCACTGCCGCGTCCCCGCTATCCTTTAACCCTTCCGCCTCCACTGATTAGCGGGCGTGGTGTACCATACCGTACGATATGGATGGTCGCTCGATCTGCAGCCTAAGTCGGTTGTGCATATAATATTGAGCTTAGGCGTGTCTGTCGTTACACGTGTCTGTCGTTAAAATACTCAGTGATTGTATATTGCGGTATATAAAAGAAAAAAGTATTGATTATGAAAACGCGTAGTCATACAGGCCGGTGTATGATGAATCATACCATACACATATCTCCGAGGCACTAGGTTCGAGGAGGCGGATGAAGTCGGGTTTGTGGGCAGGGAGACGGAGGTCGGAGGGTAGGGTGTCTTCATGCAAAATGATAGGGCATTAGGTGGGGGAGTCGGGCGAGAGACCTTAATTTGCAGCTATTAGGCGGGTGGGCATGTGGTTGGGGTGAGAGGGTGACATGCAAGGGGTGTCTGGGTGAGCGGGCGGGTGAGAATGATTTGATGGGCTTGTTACCAGAATCTGTTGTGATGGTCTCCCATCTTCCTCCGTTATGGCGGTCTAGGAGGGAGAGGAGGATTTAAAGCGCGTTGTTGTGGCGGTGTTATCTAAGGCCGCCGGACATAGAGGGGCAGTTACCGACCATATGGCCATTGTTGGTGAATTGGCCGCACATAGGGCAACGAAAAGTGGGATTGTGTGAGAGGAAACGGGTGTTATGTACTTCCCCCATGAGCTCTTGTTTGTGTGTGAACTGTATTTTGGTTAATGTTCTATGTGTTTTGTGTAGGGTTAAGTATGCTCCGTCCGCCGAGGCGCGGGCGAAGAGAGCTCCATGCTTAGTGGTTTGGGATAGGGGTGTATGTGTGTGTTTGGTGCTGCAATTGTGCGCATCGTTTTTGAGGTTGGTGCACCTCTAGGGCGTGGATTCTCCTTGTGTTTGGGGTGTGAGTGTGTATGTCAAAGTCCATGTGCCTATTAGTGTGTTTAACATGTTAGGCAGGTTGTGTCTGGCGGGTGGCCATCCGCGACGAGGTTAGCTAGTGAGTCGGGGAGGTCATTGCCAATAGAGTGGTTGTGTGCTTTGATTTTGCCTAGATGTGTTCGGAGACCGGATGTGCATCGTGATATGATGGTCTTTGTGATTGACTCGAGTGTGTCACCGCCCGCGGTGAATGTAGTGGCGGTAGTTGTTAGCGCGGTTCATGTATCCTTGGATGAGGCGGAGTGAGCATGCGCTGTCCGTAAGGAGGTATCTGTGTCCTAGTTGTAGGCCTATGTCATTGCCCGCGAGTGTTGCTCGATTTATAGTGTGGGAAGGGGGGTGGAGGTCACCAGAAATTTGACGCGTGTGTCCGAGGCAGAGTGTGCGGCAGCCGCTCCAAGGGGGAAGGAGCCTCCCTTTTTTGAGCCGTCTGTGTAAATGAAGTCCTGCCAACTCCAAGCGAGAACATTTTGTGTGAGGGAGTAGGTGAATGTTGCGCGCTCTGTGAGAGGGTAGGTATCGGGGTAGGTGGGATTGGGTGGTCAGTTGTAGATGGTTGCTCAATGTGGTGTAATCGGTGAAGTGGGAAGAGGTGGGATGGTGATGGACGGGGAGGTGAGGTGTGTATTATATGGATTCGAGTGTAATGTGGAGTGCGGTCATAGCCGTGTGGGAGGGCAACGGGGCTAGGGCGAGTAGGTTGCCGACAAGGTAGATAATCATGATCTCGAGTGTGCCTAATGATGTGGGGGTGAGGTTCTCTGTGTGTTGGTCGGGGGACATGCACGTGTTTGCGTCGTTGGGGAGGGTGTAGAGGTTGTGGGTGTATGGTGAGGTGATGTAGCAGCAATGCCCCGCACACATGGCAAGGCACCAACATAGCCAACCCCGAATACGACCACGAATGCATGAGATGAGCCATGGAACACGCAATCACTAGCGCACACCTCACAGCCCCTCACACACCCAGCGCGACCATCCTCATCCTTCCCCGGTGGGAACACACACCATACCGCCACTCCAAATACACCAACTCCCCATACACCCACCACCTCTACACCCTCCCCAACGACGCAAACACATTCCTACCCCCCGACCAACACACCGGCAACCCCACCCCCACCCCATTCGGCACACGATGGATGGTTGACATATACCTCGTCGCTAACCCCCTCGCACTCTCCACCCTCCCTTCACCCACAGCCATGACTGCACTCCACAACACTCTCGAATCTATATACGACACACACCTCCCCAACCCTATCATCACCCCCCCTCCTCCCCACCTCTTTGACACCTACTCACCCCACTCAACAGGTATATATCACCGCCCCCTAAACCCAACTCACCCCATCACATACCCCCTCCCGGACCGCGTTCATCTAACATACCACCCCACCAGAGGCACCCCTGCTTGGAACTGGCAGGACTTCGTCTATACAGACGGCTCGAAAAAAGGCGGCTCGACCCCCCTCGGAGCAGCAGCTACCCACCCCGCCTCGGACACCAGAATCAAAATCTTGGTGACCTCTACCCCTCCCTCACATACCATAAATCGTGCTGAATTAGCTGCCATAGATATAGGCCTCCAACTAGGCCGCACCCACCTCCTCACAGACAGTGCGTGCTCCCTCCGCCTTATTCAAGGTTACTTACACTGCCCTTCCGCTTACAGACACAACATCCACCGCGACACCCTCTTATCTATCACACACACCCTTAAAACCCGATGTGAAGCAGGCACCCGTACACACCTCGGTAAAATAAAAGCCCACAACCACTCCATCGGCAACGACCTCGCAGACACCCTCGCAAACCAAGCTGCAGATGGCCACCCACCAGATACTATATACACCACAGGTTCGGAAGTCACGATAGGCCACTGGACATGGCCGTACACCCTCATCCCACAAACCCTAGGCGAACCCATACCCTACAGATACACAAACCTCAAATCCGACGCACACAAACACAGCACCAAACACACACACACTCCTCTCTCGGATACAACCAAACACGGAGCCCTCCTCGCCCGCGCCGCGAAGGACGGCGCCGACTTCTCATACCACAAAAAACACTCCTCCCTCACAAATATACAGTTCACACACAAACAAGAATTCATGTGGGGCGTCCACAACACCCGCCTACTTACTCACAACCCCACCATGCGCTGCCCCCTATGTGGCCAATTCACTAGCAACGGCCACATGGCCGGTAACTGCCCCTCTATGTCTGGTCTAAGACAGGACCGACACAACAGCGCTCTGCAACTCCTACTCTCCCTACTGGAACGCCACAACGGAGGACGCTGGGAAACCATCACCGCCGACTTCGGTAACAAACCCATAAAATCGTTTGATTCCCCCACCCCTGCCCACACCCCACTTGACTGTCACCCACCTCAACCCACCCACATGCCCACCCGCCTTGTTGCTGCTGACGAAGGTCTCTCGCATGACTCCCTAACCTCATGCCCCGCCGTCCTCCCCCCTGAGATACTCCCCCCTTTGCTTCGTCCCACTGCACACAAACCAGACTTCATCCGCATCCTCGAACCCAGATTCGTTGGTCACTCCAACGGTCGCCGACGTTACGCATCCATAAAAAAGATTCAGATAGGAGAATGGAAGTACTGCACAGACAACAACCTCTCTCACACAGCCGACCTCATACGTGCCAAATACACACCCCTTGCGAACGCCATCAGAAACCACTGGCCAGGCACAGTGGTCGACATCCTCCCCATTGTCATGAGCCGCACAGGTACACCGCACACCTCCACCATCACGAGTCTCACCTCCCTTCTCACCGCCCGCACAGATCCTCCTGATAAACTCGTCTCCAAAGCACGCCTCGACACTTCTCGCATTCTTACACAACTCCATACGCATACTGTCCAATGGCTGCATCACCTACTACGCATATACCGCATCAAATCCCGCACGACCTCCCGCCGCGCATCTGCACATTGCCCCCACGCACGACCCTGATTGCACACATCCTTCACCTCTACTTGCATCCTCCCCGGGGGGGAGTAAAACCCCCGAACACCCTTGGAGAGGTTGGACTAGGTGGTTAACGGTATGTGTGGTGTGTTACTACCGCTAGATGAGAAGATGACGTCTTCTAGGTATATAGGGGGGTATGTGTGGCGGGATATGTGTGGAGGGATATGTGGATATATGGATATGCGGATATGTGGGGGGGGGGGGTTGTATAGGGGGGATGTGTGAGAGTATAGGGATTTGTTAAGGGGTCTGAGTAGAGTTCGGTTTGGGTATGGAAGGTGTTGCGAAGGGCGGAGAGGAGGTCTTCACGCGTGGCCCATGTGTTGCGTGTGGTGGTAGCGGGTGTGGGTGAATGGATTTCTGAGCGGAAGCCGAATCGTGTTATAACATGGTAGACCTCCTCTTTGAACAAACGGTGTGTGAGGCCGGAGCGGAAGAGTTGGTACATGTGTCGGGTGCGAGGGCCAGAGAGGGTTGTGACCGCGCGGCCGTCTAGGGTACAAAAAATGGTTGTGTTGTGGAGGGTGGGGTGGTTGTAGATGGTGAATTTTCCCGTGGGGAGCATGTCGAGGTCTAGATTGATGGGGTTGTATTTAAAGGACAGAAGGAGATGAGGGGGAGCGTCCATTGGGTGGGTCCGGGTTCGGGGAGGGTTGGAGATGTGGTCGGGACGAAGCCGGTATCGAAGGCAGAGAGGGCAGCGGGGCTGGAGGGAGTCTCACTGATGGTGTTTTGGAGTTGGAGGCCAGGGGCCCACTCGACCTCGTGTAGGCGAGTGAGATCTTGCGTTTTGCCGCGTTCGCACCACTCGCATTGCCACGAGTCGCGGCCATTTGCGGCAGTGGGAGTGGCCGACAATATGCGGGCATGTGTTGCAAGATGTAGGGGGGTTTTGGTGGAAGATGTCGTTGCAGAATGAGTAGAGGGAGGGGTAGGGGGTAGGGTGGCATACCGAGGTGGGGGTGAAGGAGATGAGGCGGAAGCCGTCGTCCAATTGAAGTTGGATGTCCCATTCTGTGAAGTGTTTTGGGGCCCATTCAACCATGTACTTTGTTTGACCGTCTTCAATGTCCTCATGTTTGGAGATGATGCGTGTGACGTCGCAGGGAGGATACGGGGTGTCCGAGGTGGAGAGGTATTCCGCTTCGATGTGTGGGATGTGGGCAAGGGGAGGGGTGATGTTGACGCGGGGTGGGCGGATGCCGGGGTGAGGGTGGTTGGGGAGCGGGGGAGGTGGGGTAGTAAGAGGGGAATCCAATATGGGTGGATGGTGGTGGGAGGGGTGGCATGTTTAACAGTTGGGTATGTGGTGTCGATCTCCACCCCTTTGGATGGGTATGCTCGACCTCTAGAGCGCAGGTCGATGTCGAGCGAGCGCCCTACCCTAGCGTTGGTTCCCGGTTGTCTTCTTCTAGCTCCAACACCAGCGTCCCACCATTGATCCGCCCGCACCCTCCTCGCCAAATATATTTCATTGTTTCCCCCCACCTCCTTATTTGGAATGTAGCTAATGTTATTATGTCGCGAAAATACATACAAAACAGGCCGAGTGGGAGGTCCAATCACTAATAGTGTACATATACTTTCTTAAAAGCCCTCCGTACATGGTTTTCTCGACGCCTCTTATGACACGGCAATAGGGTTACTAGCACCTACAACGACGAGGTGGGTGTGAGTGCCGGCGGGCCTGCGAGCGCACCCCCCTCCGGAGCCGCCGTCGCTGCGCCGGCAACGAGCGCGTCGCACAACTTTTGTTATTAGCATAATTTGAAATGAACTCAAAATCGAAACCAAACCCATAATAGAAATGGCTTAATTCTATATCATATAGCAATATATCATAGACAATGAACTTAAAATGGGAAACTGTTAGCACTAGCATCCCGTTGCCTAGTACTAATGTACAAGGTAGCTATTTGTCATCCTAGTTCTATTAGCGGTACTCTATTCCCTATTAGTGGCGGTCGGCCAGCCCTGCTGGTGCCTTCGCCGGCCGCCATCTCTCTCCTCACACTTCTCTAGGCACCACACCCGGCCCCCTTGTGGAGCCGGCACGACCTACGTGTACCTATCCGTTCCCGATTCCGACATGTTATGGGCCCTCCACTAAGTTACACGAGAGAAGAGCGTGTGTAAAGCGCTCGGCGCCACGCTAGTCCTACTTACTCCCACGTAAAAAAGAGTAGAGCGTGTGTAAAGTGCTCGGCCCCACGATAGTAATTCATCGTCCAACCGACACCACTCTTCGCCTTCGAGCTGGTTGTCCGCGATTGTCCTACCATCTCCCACGTAAAAAGGAGAAGAGCGTGTGTAAAGCGCCCGGCGCCACGCTCGCCCCACCCAGCTTCCAGTCTTACCTAGCCTTCAGCCTACCGATGCTCTCGACCGGATATGATTTTTCAAGACCGACCCGCGAAAATTCGGCTCGTGCGTACTTTAATTAGTATTGTTATTGCTTTTTCCCGAGGCAACGCCGCAACGCTCACCCAACTTAGCGAGGAGCTTAACTTTCCCACGGCGAAAGGGGGGAGTCAACACGAGCGCCGGTCTATATTTTTGCGTACCTACACGCTCCTAACGGCCATGTTGGCTTTGCTTCTTCCTCGCCAGTCGCTCTCATGCGTCGGCTAATTCGCCCGTGGACAATTTTTCCCGCTACATGTCAGAATGGTACATTACGCAATACATTCGGAACCCCTTCTTATCGGTAACTCGCCGGTAGCGGCACGTTCATGTGAGCGCATGTCGCTACACCTACCCGGCCTGACACACACGCTACAAGCACTACACCTTCGACCAAGATCGCACCTTCCTCGATGCAAGCTAGGACGACGTCAAGACCTCGGCTTCCTTGAAGGGGGGTGTTAGCACTAGCATCCCGTTGCCTAGTACTTATGTACAAGGTAGCTATTTGTCATCCTAGTACTTAGTGTTGTGCTATTAGCGGTACTCTATTCCCTATTAGTGGCGGTCGGCCGGCCTTGCCGGTGCCTTTGCCGGGCGCCATCTCTCTCCTCACACTTCTCTAGGCACCACACCCGGCCCTCTTGTGGGGCCGGCACGACCTACGTGTACCTATCCGTTCCCGATTCCGACAGAAAAAACCCATAAAAGAAATGGCTTAATTCATATATCATATATCAGTGTCGGATTTCTCCGCTATCATCCGCAATGAGCTACACATCTCCATAGCCACTAACCGAGGCTTCGAGTGCGCATGCAACTAGTGGTCGATGGGAGATCATCACCGTTGACTTCGGACATAAAACCATCAAATCAATTACAAGTGACACCTTTGCCGAACCCTTCCAACACCTCGACTTGCCATGCATCCAGCACCATCACACCCCACTCGACGAATAGATGTGGATAGACAAGGCCTATATACATCCTCCCACATCCGCCGTCCCCTTGTTCTGCCGGACGATATCCTACTAACCTAGCTCAACCCGGGCACAAAACCCGGCGTGTCCTTGCTCAACCACATAGGACACGTAAGAGCAAAGATTGGGCCGAACACTATTCGACGAAGCACTCCTACATACACAACTATTCGCAATGTGTGCCGACATTCCTTGGGGATAGAAACTCCAAGCAACCCCACGAATTGCCATAGCCCCCCCCCCCCCCCCCCCCGCTAAAGTAGTAACAACATATATAATTTTGTAATCAATAAAGGCTAATCGAAAGATAAATCCACTTGTCAAGAAATGTAAAATGAAGCTGTTGCTCGACCTTCACGATGCACGACCCGCTCCCACCGAGCCGGGGTGCCGACCGGCCTAGGCCGATCGGCGTTCGGGAGGGACAACGGGCCACCCTAATCTAGCTCTTGATGCGTGACTTCGGTGTTACCGAAGATAGGAGGGGAAAGGTTGGCAAAAAAAAAATCTCACGTAGTCGCTTGTCGACCCCGCCGTCGCATCCCGCAGACTCCGCCCCAAGGTCGTCGCCGCTCCTCCCGGCGCGACGTTTCTCCTTGTCGAGGTCCCCCGTCACCTCGAAGGCAGATGGGGGGGGGGGGGGGGGGGGGGGCGAGACACATAGACATAGTGGAAAGCTCGCGCTTCTGCCTCTACTCTTAAATATTCCTCCTCATTTCCCCAGAATTTTCCTGTCTCGTACCCGGGTTCTTGTCTAGTAGTCCGTCTTGCGCCCTTGCCTTCCCTCTTCCGATCGCGCGTCCACCGAGCAACCTTGTTTGAGCGTGGGCCTCCGCGCTAATTTTATGTCCGCCTAGCGATAGTGCGTGTCTATAGTGGGAGGGCATGTCACCGTAGCCGGATCCGACGGGCCGCGGCGGGGCACGGAAATTATTCAAGAATCTTCCGTGCCGGGATTTGGCGGCGACGACCTTCCTCTCACAAATTTACGCATGGGAGTTCCGGCATCTACAACCAAGTTTGCTTGCTTGAGCGTAACGCTGAGAGAGAGAGAGAGAGAGAGACGCAACGTAAGGCTGCAATTAATCACCCTACTTGTGTAGACAATAACCGCGTTAGTTGGGGGATTGGCTAGAAGTGCAGCCTCAACGTTTTGTCATGTTGGGCATTAATCCGGACTCGTAAAACGACGTCGTCTAGGTTACGTATCAATTTTCACGTGTCCAGAACAGTTGGTGGCTCAATCGGGAGTAGCAAGCAGCCATTCCATACACGTTTGACTCTTTGGTTACATAGATAAGTAAGACAGCCATGCTAAACATCTGAGACGACTCGATTACGGCCCTTCAACTTACGGAGAGCTCTCTGAGGTACCCTTCCTACACTCAAGAGTTCAACGATTTCTTGAAGAGGTATTTCTAATACCATTTTTTCAGATTCTTGTCGTCCTCAACACAAGGGGTGCGCCATGCTAATGGTTGAGTTGCAAAACTTTCTCAATGACGATCTCGTGGCTGACTCGCTTCATCTAGGCCGTGCTAAAGGAACACCGGTTTCGTATGCAACCATGGAAGTAGCTGACGTGCTCAAAAATGCCCACTTGACAGCCAACATGTCGTGCCAACTAAGCACTTTGAGCGCGGTGAAGGCTCGGGACGTGGACGTGGTCGAGGCCGTGGTAATCGTGAAGGCCGCGGACGAACTTCTTCCAACACTAGCCAAATTGATTTTAACGCCATCGCTGGAGCTTTAACCCCTCATGAACAAAAACGTCACCAAGAGGAGGGACTTTGCTTCGTGCCACAAGAAGGGACACCATGTCTTCTAAGGCTGGTCACTAGAGGAATAGCGGAATAGCGACAGCGGTACGTATCACTATACGGTACCGAAACGTACTGACACGTCGGAATTAGTAGTAATAAATAAATCGCGAAGCGATACGAGCTATAGGTCCAGGCAAATAATAGGAGGTATATTCGCGAATATACCTCCTATTCGGAATAGGAGGTACAACGTTTTTCAAATAATATACACGACATACAGGCGAAGCGAAATAACGAAATACAACCGGACCTCTATGGGTTTGAGCGACCGCTCTATAGGTTTGGGCTGGCTCACCGACTACAAGTACCCGTACAGCAACGAGGGATGACAGCAACGGGACAACGCAAAATCTGTGGCGTGCCATCGTCTAGAAGAAGGAATCCTAGGACTATCGCATGCACCCCACATGTTCACCACGTAGTCGCTATCGCTATCATGGAATCCTATGCGGCTTGTGTTGGAGTGAGCGGCGGACGCTTTCGCTCGGCGCGCGATCTATCCGGACACGCGCATTTTCGAAAATCTATCTCTTGTTGACTTGCCCACTCGGTCAAACAAGAGGTAGATCGACGCCGAATTTATCGAAAATCTAGAAGCATACCTTGAGATACTTTTATAAAACAAGTTGCACCATCTGTGTGCCAGCAAGATTCTTGTCTACTCAACTTTTTCGATAGCGACTTGCGGGGTAGCTCCTCCACGTAGTTGGTAGTAGCGATTGTCGCTAGATGGTCCACAAGTACTTAACTGTAGTTGGTCCCTATTCGCTATTCGTTTAGTAACGCGAAATAGCACCGATACATCCTAGGTCGACTCGTGTTGACTGGACTGGCTTGAAATCGAGAAACGTACTATGACGTATTGTACCGTACAGCAACATGGTCACGTGTGCGCTATTTGGCTATTCCACTAGAGGCCGGCCTAATGCCCGTGGCTTACGGGCAAGGCGCCATTCGACACTCACAACAAGCATAAATGATGGTGGCAAGGTTGCTCTTCGGACGAGTGGGAGCTACTAGCTACATATTTTTCCGTCGTGGGGCATTTTTAGCGACACAGGTGCAAGTTCCTACTTCGACACCTCCATCAACTTCAATAGCAACACAATCATGCTGAGCCATGAGCAAGTCGTCGTCGTCAAAACAAGCAGAGAGAGTCGTAAACATGTAAAAACCATACGTTCGATTGATTTGGAAATGCTCGACTCTGTTTTTAAACCTATGCACGCACGCTTCAACTTCACTTTGGAGGGCTGTGTGGATGACGAGGGTTTCAACTCGCACGGTGACTTACCTCACTGTTTCCGAGTGACTTTGTTTTGGAGAGAGACTTAATTGGGGAGCGAGTATTCTTCAACCCATCCTGGAGTTAGCAAAGCAAATGACACGTCATTTTGAGAGTTATCGGCGTACAACTCCAACATCAACGATGGCCAATTTTGTTCTACCTAAATGGGCAAAGTTCAACGACCTTACTCGACGTTGGAAAATGTACCAAGAATTCCTTACCAAGACAAAACTGCTTGCTTGACCGTCGGTTGCTTACCCGACTCAGCAAGAGGTTGTTGCTCATGCTCCGTGGCCGCTTTAGTTGTGGTTGGTCGACGCTGATTGTCAGTTTTACGTTTCAGCTTGGACAACATATTTTGTAGAACCTCCATCGCTTATTGTACCACCGGACGAACCTAAAGCTTCCATCGCTACGCTGCGAGAACTTCCTACGGACGCTTCCGCCTTGCTTACCAACCTCAATAAAGCTCGCGCGTTAATTCGAACCGAGATTACCGTGAAATCTGAGGATGACGGACAGCAAAATTTTGGATTAGGCGATTGCGCTTCGACACTTCAGTTCGTGTCACAGGACTTCGTAACACGCTTTTCTTTACCAACTTTGAAGTCTAATGTCAAGACCTCGATTCGACTCGCCAACGGACAACGTGACTTCTTCTACAAATTGCGAGATTACTTTCGAGCTGGCTCGACACGAGTGTCAACGAACATTTTGCGTCTTACGTTATTTACGTGCTGACGATATTGTGCTGGTTGGACGACGAGCAAGTTTCTCTACAAATCCGCACGACACGTGTCTTCACCTTGATGGACGATGTAGCAGTGAAGATTCTGACAAAGGATTGACGACTTGAGTGTCTACTAATGTCGCCTAGCAAGGTTCAGAAGCTTATGCGCAAGACGCGCCGAAGCATGGGACTTAACGCCGAATTTTACGTTATTAATAACGACACGCCAACTGATGAACAATTGGCAGAATTTCACATTGGAGAGGAGTACACCCGTGCGATATGCTATTTTACTCAGTCGATGTGCGTGTTAGACGAAAGAAGCAACGGGCTCAAAGCGCCGCAATAGGAATGATTATGCGACAGTCGTGCTAATATGGCGGTAGGGGAGGTGCTGCGCCGGCCGATGGGTTGTGGGCGGATCGCATGAAATCGCGTATGTAGACGTACCACCGATATGCGCATAACTTAAGGGCAAGATGCGTTTGACCACAATCTGTTTACTGTCATAACTTACTATTCATATGAGCTCAAACACTTTCTGAACATGCGTAGTTGCACGTGGCTTTTAAATGCGCATCGAGCGTATACACTCACGGGTTCAGAAACTCAAAATTCGATGCATGGCGAGTTATTAATACCAATCGCTCGCCCATTTCTAGAGTGCACGTTCTACCAAAACTCCAAATCTCGAGAGTTTTATTTCAGTCGCTTGTTTTCCAAATAGATCGTGCCGCCAGCGGCGTAAACTTTCACGCTCTATCCACACACCCTCAAACCATACTACGTTCATTCAACACGGTATCCACGCGGCCACACCCCCTTCAACAAGTCCAAAATATAGGCCGGTTTGCGCGGCTCACTGGGCTATATGTAACTTGGTATGAGCGTCTTTGAAATATCCAAGCGTTGCGCTCAAGACGACGTCTCAGGTGTTTAATCTAGACAATATCCTAAGAATTTAGGGCTTGAATTAGCAAACTCGTTCGACAACACTCGCTTTATTAAGCTTGCGTCTACCCATGCCGAATGAGTGCATACTGCTTGCTTCCCAGCTCTACTACAGTTGGGTGGTACGTGAGTGTTATCCACAACGCAGAAAACGGACCTTTTTTCAGACATTTTAACTTATGCGCACGCTGTACCACATTGCCCACCGCGTTTGACACCTCCGAACGCCCCACAAACCCCACCATGTCTAGTTTTGGTCTTGCCAAGACCGTACGGACTGTCTGCGCCCTCTTGGTGGCCGTACTTGTCAGAGGTAGTGCTTGATAGGCGGCCCAGTAGTGGGGCTAGCGATGGTTATTGTATTGCGGCATGTCGACTTACCATCGGTAAAACATACCATTTCTCAGCAACAACACGTCGAAACCCGCAGGCAGTATGCCTTTTCAGTCCAAGAGGCAGCGAGCGGCAATAAGACGGCATGCGAGGGAGCATGCCGTGGCTGCGGAAGTATCCATTACAGGTAGCCGCCCGAGTGTCGGAGTGGGGCAGCAACGAGGCGGCGTCGGCATCATCGGCAACAAAAACAACAACGACTCACCATCCCGCGCTGACACTGCCCGCGCGAGAATTCGTGAAACAACAACCGTGCAGAATCTGCATTCACGCGTCCGCGACCTTCGCCGAAAGGTAGTTATTTCGAATGAGGCGGAGAGATACTGGAGGGCGAAGGTTGACAACCATAAGGATAGTGAGAAAAGTCTGCGGCCGCAAGTATCGGAACTGGAAAGGCAAATTGTCGAGGGAGAGATTAAGCGGAAGAAGATTCAGCAAGAAGTGGCACGGCTGAAACGCAAGATACTGCTGAAGCATAGCGCCGATCGAGGAGGCGCACCGGGAAATACTGCCAATAACATTGGTAGTAGCAGCGACGTGGAAGACAGCGGTAGTAGTGACGACGCCGAGGCGGAGCCTTACCGCCGCCGGCGGTCGCATCATCAGCGGCAAAGACCGAGCGGGCTGTTGTACAAACTTCGAGATACCGCTTCACGCGCGACAGTGCAAAGGTACATGGGACGCAAAGCTGAACATTTAGAGAATTGGTTGACTCAGGTTTTCGGTAACGACGACAGTTGGCAACGTGTGTTCGGCGGGGACGGCGAGGAGGAGGCGGGTGATCGCAGTGTGGATAGCGAGCATAGACGCGGCGAGGAATTGTGTGAGGCGGGGGACCTGGCTGGACAGCCCTCTGATGTTCGAGCAGCACGTACACCCGGTTTCATTTTGGGTGCCTTGCTAGCGAACTACAGAGAGCTTCTTAGTGCTATTTTGCAATCTAAGCAATTTAAGCATGTGTTCAAAGCAGCCGAGGAACGTGCACTGCATGCGATAAGAGACCTGTGGGAGCGAAATGGGTTGCAGGTCTACACCGATCTGAGACTGTCACAAGATGCATATCAACGTCTTATCAACCTGACAACGCACAAATGGGATGAGGACATGGAAGAGATGGTGAGATTGGTGTTGCCAAGAGGAGCTCAGATGTGCAAATGGCCAGCCGTACCTACAGTGCTACAAACCCAAGAGCAGGAATTGAACGCAGTAGGGTTGCAATCGTCCACAGACTTAGTGTCGACAACATTGGATCTTTCACTAGTGTTGCAACAACGTGCACGGAGGCTGCTGAAGAAAGGACTGATCAAGTCTGGTGAGGAATTGCGGGTGCAAGTGATTGCCGATGCTTCCGGAGTTTTCAACTCCACTAGAACAAATGGGACTGTGGTGGTGCTGAAGATGATTTCTTTGCGTATTATTGATGCTATAAGTATAGTCAGATTACCAGTCGATACGTTATACTGAAAATGTATTTTACGTACACAATGATGTGCACAGATTGTATATGACGACAGCTCAGTGGTAGGTGTGAAGGGAAAGGAGGGTTTTCTCATCAATTCAGTGGAGAACAACCTGCCATGCTCCATCTATCTTCGTGATGATTGCTACGAGGACAAAATGCGGAGCTGCCCAGGAATTCCAGAGGTGATGCAAAACCTGGTAGTCGCTGAAGGTCTTATTGTGAACGGGAGGCACCAGAGTGTGCAGTCATGTATGGGTGGAGACCTCAAGCGGCTTAACGGATGTCTGGGGCTGTGTGGGTGCTCGTCGAAGTACCCGTGCATTTACTACAAGGCAAGAAAAGAGCACCTATTCAGGACAAAGTCAGCTTGGGATCCCTTTGGTGGACTGCCTCTGCGAAAGATTCAGGAAATGTCGCAGATGGCGCACGTAGTTTTAGACTGTGATTTTGTTTGCCCTGCTCCCGGTGCGTTTCAATATCATTCGATTGCGATTTACATGTGTGTGTGTGTGTGTGTGTGTGTGTGTGTGTGTGTGTGTGTGTGTGTGTGTGTGTGTGTGTGTGTGTGTGTGTGTGTGTGTGTGTGTGTGACTTGCTTATATGTGTAATTGTTTTGGCAGATTGTGCTTCCTCTGTCACTGCGGCCAGTGAGACCCCATCGACGGAGGGCATGACTACGAGCAAGCGCCAAGCCTTGCAGCAACAACACTTCGGCCGATGCAGAGGTCGCCAACCCTTTATGCCCATGCCTAGCGTGATGTACTACATCGCGGACATCCTGCACAACCTATTGAGGGTGGTGCCACAGATTTTTCTTCAAACCGTACAAGACAATTGTGATGAAGAGCAGCTCAAGCAGGTTGGGCAGTGGTGCTACGAGAATTCATCCTTAATTATCAGTAACGATATCTATCTCTAGATCAAAAAGGGTGTGAAGAAGCTAAACGTTTTTGCAAAGAGCTGGCCGGGGTCGACATGCCCTTTGCTCCTTGACAACTACGATACTATCCTGAAGATCGCCATTAAAGACCACGGCAGTGGCGAGATGAATGAGGATGTCTACGCGGAAGCACTGGCAGTTTGGGAGGCGTTCTTCCTTTTCAATGATGCTATCACGAGAGGATGCGATGACACCGAACCAGTGGCTGCGGAAGCGTATGCGCAGGAATTGGATAATCTGGGCGCCCAATTTATGGCTGCATATTTGGAGATGGCCGCTGACTCTCACGTGACTGTCTACATGCACATTATGGCGTGTCACACAGGCGACCTTGTGAGATAATGGGGTGGCTTAATGAAATGGTGTAGTCGAGGAGCTGAGGCCATGCACCAGATGACAAAGCTCTTTGCCCGAAAGCGCTCAGCTTGTAGGGGGAATGTGTCGACGGTGGTGCTCACCCGAGTGCATATGACGATGAGGATACGAGCCCAACCATCACGCAGGCAACGGCTTCGGCATACTAGAGTGCATGTCGTAGGCATTGGCCACGTGTCGAAGGCCAAGAGGGAGGCTCTCGAGCAAACCCAAAACAAACTCAAAACAAAGTACACTACCCACAACTTTAATGAATCTCGTGCAGTGAAAAAGGCAAGGGGCGAGTGATTACATATGATTGCCTACCGCCGGCGGCGCTTGCTAGATGCTGCACGATATGCCCCCAAAAAGTTTGTTATCCATGCGTCATATTGATAAATGTTCGTTGCTGGGGTTGGCACCTCCGACAGCTCCATGGGATGCTTTACACCCGCTGCCTTGTCTTGGCCGTTGAACACGGGGTCCCGGCTGGGCGAGTATTGCATGTTTTGCTTGAGGCGCTCCCGCCCCTCAGGCACGACCATCAACCGCAGCCGCTCGTTCCTCTTCTGTAGGTAATCTCCTTCCTCCTTCAGTTTCTTCTCCCGTGCCGTACGCCTAGCGTCCGCAGCATTCCACGCCTAGACCACTAGCAGGTGGTCAGCATAGGTCGCGAAGCCAACCTTGCTCTTCGTCAGGCGTGGGTGTTGATATGGTTTTGCTGTGAATGGGAAGGCTAGTGAATACTTTATCTTCCCCCACGCTGGGCGCAAGGTGGGCTCAGGAAACGTCTAGCTCGCTGCCCGTTGCTGCATGTGCTCAAAATCAGGCAGTTGAAGCGAAGGAGGGGTAGTCGGAAGCGGAGGTTGGTGTGCAGAATCGAGCTTGCAAGCATGATACAAAATGGAGGCGGCGATGGAGCTCTTCCAAGGAGCTTTTGACGTGCTGAGCCCAATGGTCTCGCTCATGACGGTTTGAGGCTACACATAGCGGGATTCCACAGTCAAGGCAAAAGACTGAGGTATAGCTTCTCTCCGTTCTGCTTGACAGAGCTTGCAACGGCTTTGTCTCGTCTTCATATACTTTTCGGCGCGCTGCCGAGGGTACTGTCCGGACGGTACCTTCGGCGGTGTTGTATTTTTGATTGCGTGTTTCCGATGTCGGCCAACGCGCGTTTCGCATGCACAAACTCGACGAGGCGTCACAACCCGATTGTCGATATCATAAGGCAGTCGGTTCCTCAGCAAAGCAACAACCCAATTGTCGGAGAAGTCCACGACGCTGCATTTGCTGAGGTGGTGGGAGGACGGGAGGTGGAAGCGACATAACCTCAAGCAGTCGACCATGTGAATGCCCATAAAAGTTGCCCAAAAACGGAACCATCAATCCGATGTCTGCCATAGCTCCTCTATAGCTCGAGGTCGCAATGGCGCGACTGATTGTGGTTGTCGACACGTGGACTATGGGAGAAATACTCGGAAGCAAGGGTTGGTGGCGGAACAACTCGAACGCATATGTTGTGATACTCATCGGCCCATCGTTGCATGTAGGGGTCGCCTCACAAAAATGACCGCCATTTCTGTGGTACATGTACCACAACCGTGGTACGTGTGCCACACATTCTCCCGAACAGGCACCTGTACCTGTACCCTACCTGCTGATAGTTTTCAGTGTAAATATGTTTTATTTCCTGTATCCATGTGGTCCTTTCTGCCCGGGCAAGGAAGAAAAACATGTATACCTCAATACCAGTACCTGTATGTCTGTAAACCTGTACCTGTAAACCTGTACCTGTACCTGTATACCTGTACCTGTACTTGTACCTGTACCCGGCATTATTGTTTCTTTGACAGCGCCCCTTTTCCGGCCGGGACCTTTTGCAACACTGCGGCCCCGACTTGGTCGCTGACGCATCAGCCGCCGTGTCGACGGGAAATACGCAGCTTGTCGGAATTTGAGCGACGTAGCAGCGCAGACTGTGCATTCCATAGCACATCTGTGGCACGTCAAGTTCACACATCCGCGCCCACCGCGTGTGTTATCGAGTTGCGACGCGACGGCTTCACTTCGCGACAAAGTAATCAGTACCGGGTCGCAAAAATACGGAGAGGTGTCGTAACCTTAAATATAGTCACCGCTCGCCGTGAGGGACTCGTCGCACGCCCCACGGGGACCCGGTCCGCTGAGCTCCGGCTGGCTGATATGGCCACGCGGTACGCCCCCTACTGCGTCTTCCTATTCGCTGCCCCTGTTTCGTGTCTCTGGTGTGTGTGATACGGCGTTGAGAGTCGTCGTCGAGCGAAGGCGCTGCGGTGCCCTTCTTCTACAGTATACACCGGCACCTCTCGTTTCGGGCTTACGCGGCCGCGAGGGGGGGGGGGGGGGTGCTTAAGCGAGGAGGTGACTTATGAAAGTGCTCTTTTTAGGGTGGCTAAGCAAGCACTTTTTGGGGGGTGACCATGCGTGCAGAAGGTCTCTTGCTGGTGTTTACCTTCTAAGTGGGTTGTGCTGCTTGCCGTCGTGCAGGTTTCTTTTACAGGCTCAAAACTTTTCAGGTTTACCCCCTCTCTCCGCCACCCAGCCCCACCCACCCCCTGTGAAATCCAACCCAGGTTTTTTAGGTGGCAAGAGGGCATGTGGAGGTGTGTGAGTGTGTGCGAGGGTGGTGGTGACCTGATGCTGTCATCCATAATGTGCTGTAGACTCCACCCCAGCACCGAATGGACCTCCTTCGGCGCGGGATCTCATCAGCCAGAGCCCCTGGTGGGTGTACTTGCTCATCCCCTTGGTGGCTTCTGTGGTGGGTTGGCTCACCAACGTGGTGGCGCTGAAGATGACGTTTTACCCCATCGAGTTCTTCGGCTGGAAGGTGCGCGCGGACGTGATCATGGAGAGTGTTAGAGGGGGAAGAGGATTACGCTGCATGGGATGAACAGCATGGACACGTGATTTTAGGTGTGGCAGCCTGCGGAGAGCCCCATGGGGCTGTTTGGATGGCAGGGCATCATACCTTGTAAGGCGGGCAAGATGGCAGGTATCTGCGCGAAGCTGATGACGGAGAAGCTTATCAACGTGACTGAGGTACACCCCACATGCGATCATCCATGTCTTTTCTCCATTCTGGCACATTCTTGGACTCCAACGAAGGGGGAGGGGGGGATGCTAAGCGTTGACTCCTGGAACAGGTGTTTGGTCGGCTGGACCCGCAGACGCTGGCGCATATCATGATGCCCGCCATCCAGAAGTCGACCTCAAAGGCGGTTCAGACGGTGGCGAGGCAGGAGTTCCCCGAAATATGGGAGGCACTGCCGCAGGAGGTGCGGGAGGAGATCTACGATATCGCCTGTCAGGTGCGCATCAGCCTCAGCTTCCCCATCCTTTCCCTTTGTACAACCCACCCATGCCTTTGCGTCCCTCTAAGCTCTCTTCCGCTCTCTGACTTCACAGGACGCGGAGCTGTTCATCACCGACCTGATGGACGAGCTGAAGAGCGACGTGCTGGAGTACTTTGACTTGCACGCACTGGTGGTGCGGCGCTCGGTGGAGGAGAAACGGCTGGTGGTGCAAATGTTTCAGGTGTGGTTTGGGTGATGACATGTTAAGGGAAGAGACGGGGGTAGAGAGATTGAGAGGTAATGACCATCGGGGGGAAGAGGCGTGGGAGCACACAACTTGCAATGAGGTTTAATACTTGCCATGTCCACTTGTACAGCATGTGGGGGCGACTGAGTTCAAGTTTATTGAGCATTCGGGGGCGTACTTTGGCTTCGTGTTTGGCATCCTTCAGATGATCATCTACCTCTTCTATAAGGTGCTTCCCCTCCCCCCCCCCCCCCCCCCCGCCGCCCTCTCTTTAGCATGTACACATTCACACGTACGTATTCACACACACACACACACACAAACACACAAACACAGACTCACACAAATGCGCAACCACGCTCACTCACTCATACACACGCCCATAGCCACACGCACAGACCCACACTCGCACACACTGAAACACACGCACACACATACACGCGCACACACACACACACACATACGAGCGTGCGCACGCACACATATTCACCTACTCATTCACACACACGCACACTCACATACACCCACGCATATACGCTTGCTCTCTCTACCTCTATCTCTCACACAAACACACAGGCACACAAGTTAAATTCAGATGTCAGCAAGAAGCAAAGTGGTGACGATGGCCCTCGCACACAAAATCCTAAACACAGGCAAGCTGGGTGCTCCCGGTGGCCGGCTTCTTCGTGGGTTACGCCACCAACTACCTCGCCCTGTACTGCATCTTCAAGCCTATCATGCCGACAAAGGTTGGATGCTTCACTTTTCAGGTTTGTCCTCCCCTCCAGCCTCTTTCTTGTTCCACTAATTCATAGCGATCAATTGCTCATTGTCTTATAATTGACACTTGCCAAGCACACCGCATTGACGCTTGTGGCTTCTGTGTTGGCTGTGCCCGTGCCGTGCACTCCCGCCGTGCAGGGGCTGTTCCTGAAGCGCCAACAGCAGGTGGCGGTTGAGATGAGCGCGCTGTCGTGCGACTACTACCTCAAGGGGCGCTTCATGTGGGAGGAGATCCTGACGGGCTCCAAGAGTGAGAGCTTCTACGGCCTGCTGGACAGGGTTACGGACCGGTGAGCCCCCCCTCCTGCCACCCCTCTCTCGCTGCTGCCATCTCCCATCACACGTCATATATGCCGGCCAGATGTGCACGCATAATAACGACTTGCCTTTCCCTCCCACCCTCCTGAGGTTTATCGATTCGAAGTCGGGGACGATGGGGAGGCTGGCTGCCACGCTCATGCTGGGCCCGGGGGGCTACGACCGCGTGAAGAAACAGGTGTGGTCCATGCGACTTCACGGCACCCTCTGACAAATGGGTGAAAACCCAAGTTGCTCCTCAGGTTTGTCCGTATTTGGACCTGATGGCTGCGTGGTTTGTCTCGTACCTTGCTGCTCGGTGGCAGGTTGCCCTCGTGATTCGGGCGGACCTGCCGGAATCTGTCAAGCTCGGGTGAGGGGCACCGTCACCGCATGCCGCATTTAGATAATGCCTCCTTCTCGGCAAACTATCGACCTCGCTCGACGGTGTCCATATCAGTGTATGCGACGTCGAGGGAATGGGTGTCCTTGGTTGTGTTGACATTGGCGGGAGAAGGGGTTTTGACAATAACGACAACATACTTACATATGTTGGGAGTGCTCCGGCATTGTGTATGAAGTCGTTTTTCTTCACTTTTCATTTCTGCTGTAAAGGCCGTATATCCGACGGCGTCATTGCCGCGAGTTAGGCGTCGATTTTCGCGGGCTGGCGATGCTGGCAATGGGTACTCGATCCCTGGGCTCCCACCCTACCTTACTCATCCCCCTTCTCCCCTTTTGGGTGATTTCTCTAAACCCACACACACTCGGAACGTATGCATGCGCATCTTTTGTCGCTTGTGTTCGAAGAACCGTTTCTCTCGCGCACGCATGGGTTGTGCCTGGTGACATCATCACATCCTTTTGTTCTTGCCCTGCTAAAGGAAGTGTGTGCACTTGTTATGTTTCTTAAGCGTGTGCGATTTCGTTGATGCAGGCATGAATACACAGAGGAGGTGTTGAACACGGAACCGGAGATGCGGCAGCGCCTGTCTGAGCTGCCTCCCGACCAGTTTGAGCGCGTGCTGCACCCCGCGTTCGAGGAAGACGAGCTGCTGCTGATTCTGGTGGGCGCAGTGCTCGGGCTCCTTGTGGGCGGGCTGCAGGTTTGGATATATCCCAGCGAAATATTGTAGTCGACCACATGACTATCTGACCATGTAAGAAGTTGACCTATTCTTGTGAGGCACGGGCGGCGTCGCCGTGTCATGTATTGTCACGCCTACCAGCACGCTTTTCCCCCCTCATAACTCGTCCAACAAACTTTTCATAAACTTCTTTCTTGTCGCACCCCTCTCGCCTCACTCCCGGTTGTTACCTACCCGGGACGATGTAGACTCATTTTAAGGCGTAAGTGCAGCACAGTCTTCAAGCCCTACCGATACACACTGCTCCCATCTGCTGGCTGCCGCTTTTTCACGCGCTCCGGAGCGATCGTTCAGCCGGCAGTTCAAAACATCACAAGGGCACACTGAATCTCAGAACGACGAAAAGTGCCAACTAGTCACCTATTGTCATTACGCTCCTTTCCGCCGGGGTGAGATTAGCGCCTGTCCCTCCTCGAATAGGTTCGACCCTGCATGGGGTGGCGTAGACGGCGGGCTCTTGCGATTGCAGTCGGTGAAAACTGACATAATGTAATTAACTTGATTTTCATTGTCCATTAATTGGCATTGTTTTGATGTGGCAATAAATGTGTAGGCGCTCTTGTTTTAGAATTCTTTGCATTCTAAAACCCTACCATTAACCCGGCTCAACTGCAGCCGATGCCAGCTTGCATGTCGAGAGCGTGGGGTGACCGAGCCTGGAGCACCTTGAGTTTTGTAATGAATGTCGAGGTTGCCTGTAATGGTCGGTCGAGCGTCGCTGTTTTATTCGGTGCAATCACAGATATGGTTGCTACTATTATTTTACAGCAGATCGGTGCCATTATTGCGGCGTCTTTTGGGCCATCCGCTGAGTGTGATGACCAAACAGAACACGATTACTACCATATACCATCATTCAATCTTTCCACTAAACCTCGTTTGGTGTTAGTGGGTTTTCCCCTTTTTTCCTTCTTTTTGCTTGGTGGTCTCCGCTGCTTTTTCTTGTAAGAGTGATTTGTTATTGGGTTGTTGCTTTTGAGTGCGTGTTCGGATCATCGATTTCATTTGGTCCATGAACGGGGTCATGTTTCCGATATTCGCTAGATCGTGTCTGATAGAGTCTAATAGCAAGATAGGTACATAGTGTCCGATTCGCAAGAAAGAGTCTGATTGGAAGAAATGTAGGTAAGATAGGGACAATAAAAGTCTGCCTAGTGATATCGGAAATTGTTGTTAAATTATTGTTTTCATTCCGATTAAATATGTTGTTTAAGGTACCGAATTCTGGCGAAAACTGAGGGGGGGAGGGGGGGGGGGGGGGGGGGGGGGTATTCTGTATTTGTATTTTTAACTATGTATGTGCGTAGTTAAGCAGTACATGACCCGTATATAGGTTTAGGGTATACTATTTAGGGTAACAATAAAACCTAAACCCTGGGCTAACTGCGGGGGAGAAGTGGAACACTCTCGATAGGGAGGCGGCGTAGCGCAGTAGGGCAAAACTTGGTCAACAACATGCGGCAAGGACCATTGGTAGCTCAACAACATCATAGCACTTTTGATATCTACATGGAGGAGTGGCTAGAGCCTTGATATAGTTGGGGTTTTGTGAAGGCGCATGTGTTATGGTGGTGGTTAAAAAATGTGCCCCACCCCCTCTCCATGCTATGCTTACATGTGGTATATCACACCGTTATGCACACAACACTGCATTGTTGCAGGAAAAAAGTTGTGGGAGTGACCTTTTTTAACAACCATTAGGCCAGTAATGTTAAAGTGATAGATGATCCACGCTTCATGAAATATGCCCATAGTTTTAAAAGTGCCCCACCCCCTCTCCAAATTGAAATTGAAATTGAAATTGAAATTGAAATTGATATTGTTTACAATATGTACCGTATGCGCCGGTTTTACACCAAAAGCCGTATGCGCCGGCTGCTGTCTCTGGGCCCTCCCAACTATGCCATACAGGGAACTAACAAGTCAGGGCTAGACCGTAAACCACCTAAATCCAACCTCTCCAGGGATGTTCGGGGGTTTTACTCCCCCCCGGGGAGTTGTGCAGAACGAGGCGAGGGCTGCGTGCATTTAGGGTCGTGCGAGGGGGCAATGTGCGGAGGCGCGGCGGGAGGTCGTGCGGGACTTGATGCGGTATATGAGTAGGAGATGATGTAGCCATTGGACAGTATGCGTGTGGAGTTGTGCAAGGATGCGAGACGTGTCGAGGCGTGCTTTGGAGATGAGTTTGTCAGGAGGGTCTGTGTGGGCGGTGAGTAGGGAGGTGAGAGTCGTGATGGTGGAGGAGTGCGGTGTACATGTGCGGCTCATGACGATGGGAAGGATGTCTACCACTGAGCATGGCCAGTGGCTGCGGATGGCGTTTGCAAGGGGTGTGTATTTGGCACGTGTGAGGTGAGTTGCTTGGGAGAGGTTATTGTCCGTGCAGTACTTCCATTCCCCTATCTAAATCTTTTTTATGGATGCGTAACGGCGGCGACCGTTTGTGTGACCAACGAATCGAGGTTCGAGGAGGCGGATGAAGTCGGGTTTGTGTGCGGGGGGTCGTAGCGGGGGGGGGGGGGTGGTCTCAGGTGGGAGGACGGCGGGACACGAGGTTAGGGAGTCGGGCGAGAGACCTTCGTCAGTAGCAACAAGGCGGGTGAGCATGTGGGTAGGGTGAGGTGGGTGACAGTCACGCGGAGTGTGGGCAGGAGTGGGGGAAGCAAATGATTTTGTGGGTTTGTTACCGAAGTCTGCAGTGATGGTTTCCCAACGTCCTCCGTTGTGGCGCTCCAGTAGGGAGAGTGGGAGTTGCAACGCGCTGTTGTGTCGGTCCTGTCTTATGCAAGACATGGTGGGGCAGTTACCGGCAATGTGGCCGTTGCTTGTGAATTGGCCACATAGGGGGCAGCGCAGGGTGGGGTTATGAGTAAGAAGGCGGGTGTTGTGGACTCCCCACATGAATTCTTGCTTGTGTGTGAACTGGATATTTGTGAGGGTTGAGTGTTTTTTGTGGAAAGAGAGTTCGGCGCCGTCCTCCGCGGCGCGGGCGAGGAGGGCACCGTGTTTGGTTGTTTGCGAGAGGTGTGTGTGTGTGTGTGTGTGTGTGTGTGTGTGTGTGTGTGTTTGGTGTTGTAGTTGTGTGCGTCAGCTTTGAGGTTGGTGTATATGTAGGGTATAGGTTCCCCTAGGGTTGATGGAATGAGGGTGTATGGCCAGGTCCAGTGGCCTATCGTGACCTCTGAACATGTGGTGTATGTAGTGTCGGGTGGGTGACCATCCGCGACTTGGTTGGCGAGGGTGTCTGCGAGGTCGTTACCTAGGGAGTGGTGGTGTGCTTTAATTTTGCCGAGGTGTGTACGGATGCCTGCGTCGCAGCGGGTTTTAAGGGTGTGTGTGATGGAGTGGAGCGTGTCGCGGTGGATGGTGTGTCTGTAAGCGGAAGGGCAGTTTAAGTATCCTTGTATGAGGCGGAGGGAGCACGCACTATATGTAAGGAGGTGGGTGCGGCCAAGTTGGAGGCCTATATCTATGCCAGCTAATTCAGCGCGATTTATTGTGTGCGAGGGAGGGGTAGAGGTCACCCGGATTTTGATTTTGGTGTCCGAGGCGGGGTGGGTGGCTGTTGCTCCGAGAGGGGACGAGCCTCCTTTTTTCGAGCCGTCTGTGTAGACAAAGTCCTGCCAGTTCCAAGCAAGAGTACCTCTGGTGGGGGGTATGTTAGTTGCAGGCGTTCCGGGAGGGGGTATGCGATGGGGTGAGTTGGGTTTGGGGGGGAGTTGTATATGCCTGCTGAGTGGGGTGAGTAGGTGTCGAAGAGGTGAGGAGGAGGGGTGTTGATGGCGGGGTTGGGGAGGTGAGTGTCGTAGATAGATTCGAGAGTGTTGTGAAGTGCGGTCATGGCTGTGGGTGACGGGAGGGTGGAGAGTGCGAGGGGGTTGGCGACGAGGTATATGTCGACCATCCATCGTGTGCCGAATGGGGTGGGGGTGGGGTTGCCAGTGTGTTGGTCGGGGGGTAGGAAGGTGTTTGCGTCATTGGGGAGGGTGTAAAGGTGGTGGGTGTATGGGGAGTTGATGTATTTGGAGTGATGGTAGGGTGTGTGTTCTCATCGGGGGAGGATGAGGATGGTTGCGCTGGGTGTGTGAGGGGCTGTGAGGTGTGCGCTGGTGATTGCGTGTTCCATGGCGCGGCGCATGCATTCGTGGTCGTATTCGGGGTTGGCGATGTTGGTACCTTACCATGTGTGTGGGGCATTGCTGCCACTAGATGAGAAGACTATGTCTTCGGGGTAGAGGGAGTGGTATGTGTTAGAGTGAAGGGATTTACTGAGGGGGTCGGAGTAGAGTTTTGTCTGGATGCGGAATGTGTGGCGGAGAGCTGTGAGTAGGTCTTCTCTAGTGGCCCATCTATTACGGGTGGTGGTGGCGGGTGTGGGTGAATGGATTTCTGAGCGGGAACCTAGGCGAGTGAGGAGGTGGTAGACCTCCTCTTCAAACGTATGCTGCGAGAGGTCGGGGCGGAAGAGTTGGTAGAGGTGGCGGACGCGGGGGCCGTTAAGGGTGGTGACCGCGCGGCCGTCGGGAGTGCAGAGTACGGTGGTGTCGTGGAGTGATGGGTGTGCGTGGATGGCGAATTTACCGGTAGGGAGCATGTCGAGGTCGGGGTGGATGGGGTCGTGGTTGAATGTGATTAGGGGGTGTGACCAGGGAGGGGGTCCGGGTTCTGGCAGAATGGGTGTGGTGGAGGGGACAAAGCCGGAGTTAAATGCGGTGAGGGCGGTGGGGCCGGAGACCCCCTCTCCATTTTATGCTTGCATATGGGATATTATTATACCCTTGTGCACACAACTATGCATTGCTTCACAAAAAGAGGTTGTGGGAGTGACCTCTTTAAACTAGCCAATAGCCCAATATTGCTTAAGTACTATAAATATATACAAATTAAATTGAAGGGGGGGGTCTTAACTGAGGGGAAGGACATAGAACAACACATTGAATCAAAACATACATATACAATATTATTGCCCATACATAATTGTCAATATTCCGTGTGCAAAGTACACTTTTAAGACGTTTAAAAGTAATGGTGTTAGAAATTAGTATCGATTTCCCCGGCAAAATGTAAGCTTGCGGGTCCGGAAGGAGACGCACTATTATACATAAACACGCTCATTTGAAACCCTAAAACCCGAGCTCAAGCGCTTTCAGTTCTTGCAAGATTTAGCGGGCTCTTGTGGCTGTTAATATTCCTCCGTAGGGCTGCTAATGGACACATCACTCCGGGGGAGTCTTGGCCCTCCACACATAGTAGGTGGTCGCAGTGTATGCAAGATGCTCGGAATTCATATACACAATATGTTCCAATCGGGTACCGACTTTTGGGGCGGTTCTTGGATAAGGCGTAAAGCTCCGTTCCGGGAGGCGTGGGTTCTAACCCCCCTCATGGCATTTCTAATAAGTTATGGGCCCTCCGCGTTTACTGCGAGGTTACCGGCCGGAGTTCATGTGGTGATGTCCAATAAGGGGGAGTGTCAATATCCCTCCGTAGGGCTGCTAATTGACACATTTGTACGCTGGACTCCGGGGGAGTCTTAGCCCTCCACACATAGGTGGTCGCAGTGTATGCACGATGCGCGGAATTCATATACACAATATCTTCCAATCGGGTACCGACATTTGGGGCGGTTCTTGGATAAGGCGTACAACTCCGTTCCGGCGTTGGGGCGTGGATTCTAACCCCCCTCATGGCATTTCTAATAGTGGCCTTGCGGGGTAAGGATACTTGGGCATGATAGACGGCTAAGCATGTTAGCAGCGCAGGAGGCCCCCGCCGGCGGCGGCCGCGGAGCGGGTGCGCTCTTACCCGGAGGGGGTGCTGAAACTTCGAAGCGAAGAGGACCGTCGCGTCGCGGCACGGTCCGGCGGCGACAATCCTTGGCATCGGCCGCCGCCGCAAAACCCAGTCCGGAGGATTTTGGCAGCATTTACGTGCCCCGTGGCCCGACGGATCCAGCCACGGTGAGAATACCCAACCCTTCCGATACCCACCATCACACGGCATACTTAGTACTAGAGAGTTTCGTCATCAAAACGAACAACCCCACAACGAAGTGCACTCACAGTCTAGCTGCCTCCCTCCCATTGAACATTCTCTAGCAAAACTGTTTTCCACATTAACGACCTCCTTGCACAATAAATCCACACTTTTCCATCCACGACTATTGTTATTATGTCTGAGATACTGCGAGTGGGCGCTACAAATGGTACAACTGTGGACATACACACAACCTCACCCGCAACTCACGAGGTCAAGTGGCTTCCATGTCTTCACATACGGTATACCATCGGATCGATCCCCTGCAGCCCCGTCACCCTCGCCGTATTTGAAACCAGCTTTATCCCTTACTCCACACCCTGCCCTTCCCTGCCCCCTTCTATGGCTTAGTAACCACATCAACCGCCCTAACATCGACATGCTTCCCATCGGTAAGTTCTCCATCCGCTCCTACTCCCCCCATCTTCCCGGCACGGTCGTTCTATGTACTAAACCCAACGGACCAATAGTTTCCACCCTCTCCGGCCCGTGCGCTCGACAACTCCGCCAACTCTTTCGCCCGGACCTCACTTCCCTTAAGTTGGATGAAGGGGTTTATTGCCTACTGACCCCATCGAGTACAAAAAAGTAATGCGTGCTTGACTTTCGTGTTCAATTTGTGAAATGTTTAACGCATCGGCGCGGCACGAAAAAAAAAAACTAATCACCATTTTAACGATATTGACCTACTGCTCACCCGAGTTTGTAGGTGCTTTGTGATGTGTTTTCTTGCACGAATCATTTTGAGTTTTGTTTTTTACTTTACAAAAAGTCTCCGTCGCGAAACCCTTGATTTAATTTCAACCACAATTGTTTATTTTCTTTTTAGATGAAATTAAGCTAATTTACGCTCTCACCTCCTTTCCCTATTCGGTGCTGCTTGCCCATTTCAACTCCGATTTAGGCATCGACGTAACATTTGTCAAGAAGCTCTAGTCGATGGGTGTCTACATATCTATTAGTTTTGTAATGCTCTTCACGACCCATCACTTACACTTTTTGTATGCACAACTTCTCCTTTTGACTACGCGGGGCAAACTCTTACCTCAGAAAAAAAAAGTCAGAAAGATCGGAAGGAACGTGCTATACCAGGACCGTGGCATTTTTCCGCCGCAGTGACCAATAATTGGGAAATTTTTGAATTTCTGCCTGTTTCATTTTTTTGTTGCAAATTCGCGGTGGATATTCAAATTGGTCGCCCTCCTTAATATAAGACGACTTGAAGCAGGTATAACTATGAAAAGCAAGTACTTGATTCCGGGGAAAATACTTAGCAAGAGGGCATATTCTGAGTAAGGGTCCGAATCGAAATTGAGAGCATAAAGATCGAGAATCATGATTAATTCAAATTTAAAGATCGAGAATCGTGATTAATTCAAACTTAAAGATCGAGAATCTTGATCAATTCAGTGAATAAAGATCGAGAATCGATATATTGAATCAAAAAGCATCACTAGATCTGATTTTCATTCACGTAAAGATTGATGCACCTGATAAGTCATGCCCTAATTATCAATGCATCTGATAATTCAACCTCTAAATTATCAATGCATCTGATAATTTAACCTCTAAAATATCAATGCATCTGATAAATCGCGGCACAAAAGATCAATGCATCTGATATTTCGGACGCTAAAGATCAATGCATATGATAATTCAGGCCCTTAGATGAGCTATCTTATAAATCGAAAAAATCGTACTAAAGTTGATTGAAAAAAGTCATACAAAAGTTATGTGCATCTGATAAGTCAACCACTGTTTCATTGCAGTACTGTCCAACTCACAACAAAGATCATGCTGTCGTGAATGGAGACGAGGGCACAATGCAATTGCTCTTCAAGGCCGAGACCCTTGTGCACGTTGAGAGACATGTCGCATTGTTCAAGAATACGTAAATTACATTCTATCCCCATACAACCCAGCAAAAAAAATTGCTACAAACCCCTCACCCAGCGCAACACATTCAACGTGGGTTTTACCCTGCCTACTACAGGTTGTCGTGTCTGGGATCATTGGGGTTATAGGAATAAGATATAATCGCTCAAACTCAGTAGAGAGAAGGTCTACAAATAAAAGTAGATTGACGGGCGAGATAGCTCCCATTGCCATCTCTCGTTGTGGTGCCAAAACGATGCATTGCCATGTTGCTGATAGTCGGGACCATGGTTACGAATAGCTGGACCATGTGGTGCCAAGGAAGTGTCCCAAAATGATGCGCTGCCACATAGGTATCCCAAAATCGTTCGTTGCCAGACAAGTATCCCAGAAGATGACCGCTTTCTAGGAACTCATTTCACGTTGTCTCCTCTCGAGGAACAATTCACGCAGACGAGCAACACACACACACACACACACACACACACACACACACACACACACACACACACACACGATGCAAATACAATGCAATGAGAGTAGTGGAGAGATTGTAAGTGCTTGTTACGGAACGAAACAAAAGATATGAAAAAATAAAATTACATACCGGGGTTCAAGGAGGTTGGATGATCAATGACGTGGGACCAACCTAATATTTAGAAGTTCGCGATGAGAATGAAGTCAAGCCACATGAGAGGGGCGGGGTTACTAAATCTGGCTCAAGTGTTCTTGAAGACCATCAAAGAGCTCTCCAAAGTTGACTCAGACGTGTTCTTCTTGAGGTCATCATGCATCCTACCTGCAGCGGAAAATAGACGCTCCACGCCGGCGGATGAAGCAGGGAGTGCATGATGAGTCCGTGCCATGTTGTGTAGGTGAGGGGACATCTGTGCGTGGGACTTCCACCACATACACAAGTCAAAATCGCGCCCATCGTCGCAATGAGCTGGGACTTGTGGAAGCCGAAGATACTCCCCCACTTCCAAAAGTTGCTTGCGCTCAACCACCGTCGGAGAATCTGTCTCGGTTGACTCCACGGTCGCCGGACCAGACATGTCCTCGTCCTCGGCCGACGACATCAATTGCAGCATACCCGCAACTCCAGATAGCTTCACCTTCTTCAAAGCTCCAACATGGCGAGGGCGTGCTAAAACGGCATGGTCTGGGACTTCCGGATCAGGAGCCCAATTGTCTTTGAACGCTCCTCGAAGAAACTTGTATGCTTTCGCCTTCATTTGACGATTTGCCCCAGAAAAATCAAAGTTTTTCCACCTGCATCAAGCCATAGCACTCGTGATTAATAGAAGAAGTGTTATCATTATATTATCAGCAAGTGACAAAAACAACATGTTATTATCAGGAAGCTTGTGGTTGATTGCTTGAATTTATTCAAATATAATCATCGATTTAATACACTGCAAGGGGGACATTTTACCTTGGGTCAAGTGCGCAAGCAATCATGATGTCTTCTTCGTAATGGCTGGGAATATTAAGCAGTCTGCGATCCACGGCTTCTCTCAGAAGTTTCCGGCATATAACTACGTCCTCATTCAAGTCGAGCCACTGTTATAACATGAACATAGTTATAGGAAATAAAATGAATCTAAATACTTTAATTTACTAGGGATTGTGAGGATAGAGCTCATGTTACCTTCACACGGTGCACCTCGTCGTCGATCACAGCGACGGCATTCGCATTGTCGCTCAATCCTGCTACCAATAGTCCGACCATTGGCAAAACACTTGAAAGCGTAGGCACCGAGGTGGATTCCATCACTTTCAACATCTGTGTCACGGGCCCAAGGGACACTCCCTATGAGCGCCGACAAAAGAAACCAAGATTCAGGAATAAAATGATTGTAAACAGTGGCATACATCATTACATAACACCAACAAAGCCGCACAAAACATTGGCAAACATGTATGATAAAGAGTTATAGACAACACACACACACACACACACACACACACACACACATACACACACACACACACACACAAGGGTGGAAAGCAAACAGTTCACGTAACAGCAGAGAGGACAATGTATGCATTGTAGGGTCGCACTGAATGACATAAAATATATCATAATAGAAGCTAAAACAACGCATGTGTTCAGGGCAAGAGGGTTGCTACCAGCTGGTATGCGATTGCCATCTCATCGTCGCTCATCTGGTGGTCTTTAAAAGTTGTTCCATCGTCGTTGCTGGCACAGTCCCTGGGTACCAATGAGTTGTACTTCCGAAGAGCTGCCTTGTTGACACCCACCCATTGCAGTATGGGAATGATATAGCCCCAGCGAGTTTTCACTGCCCGGGGTGGCTTGCTGACCTTCATCTTCATGCTGACCATGATGTCCTTGAGCTTATTCCATCCTTTGGTTGAACGGTGCAGGTGTGCCGACATATGCCTTTCACCTGTCACAAGCAAGGAAGTCAATTAAAGAAAACAAAATATTCAGCACATAAGCAATACGAGAGTGGGTGCGCATACCTTTTTGACAATCTCGCAGACATTTGACTTCTCTAGAGCATCCTTAAGAGCATTCGAGAGACGATGATCCACACACGGGCCACCCTCGAAGTCTTGAAATGCCTTCACCATGTTGCTTCCTTCGTCGATGACTACGCCGAATGCTTCTTGGCCAACTGTATCCACTCCTTGATTAGGGTCGTACACACCCACACCAAAGCGGGCCAACGTTTCCTTGCAAGCTGAAGTAATTGCCTCAGCAGTGGGATCAACCTGCCGACAATAGGCATCGACAATTGAATGTTAAAAAAGAGTTTAGATAAACCCACAGCTCTCAGCCTTCACAATAAGTGCATGGCAACTCACGTCACTGAATGGTCTGCAGAGGATGAGCTTTTCTTGCAAAGCCCAATCATTGTCGATCCAATACGCGAGCACGGCGAAGAGGGCGATTCCGTTCTCGCCCCAGATGTCAGCTGCCAGAGCGACGGACATGCCCTCCGCACGTAAACATGTAATATCCTCCTGAGGACCAAATAATCAAGCACAATATATCACTTTAAAACCTGAACGGCATAACGGTTTGAATTTTTTATACAACACTAGGCCAGTTCGTACCTTCAGTTGTTTTTCACACTCAATAGACATGTCCATGACGATCTTATTGACGGTGGAAGCAGCCGGGGGGGAGTATCGGCCGTGTGTTATGGTTCGAATGAAGTCACGAAAAGCCTTGTCGTCCTCCGGCATTGAATGTGGACGGCAGCTTTTCACAATCCACTTGGCACATGCTCTGTCGAACTCTTTCTTCGAAGCAGGGTGGAGCTTGGTGACGACGTTAGTAGGGGCGGCAGGTTTGGCACCATTGGTGGGTTGGGGTTGTTGCCCGAGAATCTTCCCGACCGACACATGCACATCAAGTTAGCAACACATACAGTAGAACCTAAGTGTTGCAAACAATCTTGACAAAAGCGATCGTAATCTTATCATTTATGTCAAGCATATGTCGGGAACGTCGCAGTTGAGGGTATTATCATCACAAGCAAGTTCGACATAAACAACGTCGGGAGGGCTCGGTAAGCCTGCGGGTTGGTGACAAAACGCAGTTGAGCGCGACCGAAATACCTTATGACCGTCCACGGAAGCGTTCACTAATGTACTCGAATGATGTCTAACAAGGTGGTTCCATATATTGGTGGTGTTGGGTGCTAATAGTTGTTCATGGCAGAAATTACAAATAGTCGCTGCCTTGCCGTGCCTGTCTTGAAACTTCGGAGAGCAAAACTTCCACACTGGAGATATCTTCGAGTGCTTTATGGCATGTCTTGGCGCAGGCGAGTCACCGTCTAGATAAATGGTCTCATCTGTTGACGCCCCCTCGTCGACAACGGACTCCCCACTGCGCACCTCGGCGAGTCGCACAGCTTTTGGCGGTGGCTCCAAAGCAGCGCGACCGTCCAAGTAGGCTTGTATCTTCGCCTTTGACGCATCGTCGGATAGATGCGCGACCGGCTCGGTGGTGTCACTTCGCTCGTCAAGCCCAGTCCACCGCACCTTGTAGAAGTCGGCGCCCTTCTTGAGAATATGGGCGGCGATCTCATGGACGGCATACTCGGGCTTACCCGCGTCAGGATCTGCAAAGTTGCGCGGGGTGCGTAATGGACCGTCAGCGGATCCTTGGGCTTTGAGCGTTGGTGTGAAACCTGGAAGTTGCTTGATGGGTCTGCCGCGCTTTCTACGGAAAATAATAGACATATTGAGATCTGCGTTTTCCGATAATTATACGGAAAATCATTTTCCACTTACGCGAATCTTCATATATTCTCGGCTACTCCGTGTTTATTCTTGGCAGACGGTTTATAGTTTATATAACACATATTTACTTCAGTGCATGAGCACCATCCATTTTATACATTCAACATTTTTGAAAAGCACGCGGATGACATCATCGAGTTTCAGCTGCCGCCGGTTCATACATTCAAAAACATACCTATGAATATACTAGAAAGACAAAACGCTTCCCGGGTCTTTCCAAGAGCGAGACATCGCATCCGTCGATCAAAATCTTCGTAAGCAACGATCCCTTTCTGGACCGTCATCGGCGCCGATCCACCTCGTCACCACGTTTTATCCAAGCATGGCAACGAGACCATGATCCCATTTATGACGCATACGAGTTGCTGATTGGTCAATCCATGAACCCTTTCTCGGCTCGTGTTGGCCGTTGATATATCACGGAACCAACGGTGGCCATATATGCATTTTATTCTGAGTATAGTGCTGATAATGCAATTCTGTTTGAACACCTTCTCCTTATTTTCGTCATTGTCAAAGACTGAAAAACATTCGTCGTGTGTGTGAATTGCAATTTTTCATTCATCTACTAGATTTTTATATGGTCATTGTAGATATAAAGCGAATTACCATTTGATTTAAGCTCACGCGGGATAGAAGAATGAGACAAGGTAGAAACGATAAATAAATATTAATACATCAGATAAATCCCGGGATAAATATCGGTGCATCTGATAAATCGCGGACTAAAGATCGGTGCATCTGATGAATCGTTGCTATAAAGATTGGTGCATCTGATAAGTCAAGCCTATAAAGATTGGTGCATCTGATAAGTCAAGCCTATAAATATCGACGCATCTGATTAGTCAAGCCTATAAATATCGACGCATCTGATAAGTCATGCCTATAAATATCGACGCATATGATAAGTTAGGCCTTTAAATATTGATGCATTTGATAAGTCAAGCCTTAAATATCGATGCATCCGATAAATGTAGTCCCTAAATATCGATAATTGATTAATTGCAAAAAACGCCGATGCATCGATTACTGATCATTAATCGATCTCTGATTCGGACCCTTAGTCATGGAGCAGTCGTGGAGTAACCTCTCCACCCCACCACCTAAACTTGCAACAATAAACAATGTAAGGCTAGGGATCAGCCATCGATGCATCGTCGATAGTATCATCATCATCTGGTGATAGTGCCATCGATGTGATAGGTTGCAACATCGACATCGACACGATGGCAGTATTGCTAGTATCAATGCCATCAATTATCAAAGCAATTGGAAAATGTTGATTATTTAAGCCCGATGTATCGATATATCGTCCCAAATATCGATACATCGGCGATAATATCGGCTCAAATTGCCATCGATGTCAGCATCCCAAACTATCAACACTATCAACATCGACAATCCAAGATATCAATACCATCAACATCGACGTTTCAAAATATCATTACCATCAACATCGACAAAATTTACTTGATCCCTAGCCTTAAAACAATGTAGATTTGATAACTTATAACACGGTTATTCCCACGTTCCACTTCTGATTACACCACTGAATTCGCGATAAGTCACATGTATAATTTGTTGCGCCACCCCCTATCTACCTCTCCGACACCCTAAAACTTACATCACCAATCCTACATTCCTTGCAATTCAATATTGTTACCAATATCTTTCCCGCTCATTCCCCCCCCCCCCCTCCCCCCCCCCCCCCCCCCCCCCCCCCCCCCCCCCACCGTCTATCTTTTCCCTCGCGCATTGGAAATCTTTTCCCCTTCATCCCTTCATTCTGTCGTCAACGTCATTAAATAACAGTAAATAAATAAATAAATAAATGAACCCTCAATTGCGACGAAAACCGTCGCCGTTCATGACAATTTCAAGCAGTGTTTTAAATGTTACATTTCCTTAATTCACGTTATTACACATATATTGACATTCACATATGCAACTAACTTGTTCTAAGTGACATGATAGTTAGACCCTTGTGAGGCATGTCATGTCGATAATTAATTGAAGAGGGTTGTGTCGATATCTCCTTGGAGGAACTGCGCATTACCTCGGTGGTTGCGGAGATTGCCGTGTTTAGTGATTGATTGTTTGTTTACATCACACATCTAATTTGAAAAGTCATAATAATGATATACTAGATAATTTCTACATCAATCATGTACATTAACTGCCTATTTTGCAGTACGTAGAGCTAGTCTTGACTCACGCACTTCAACACTCTCCCTGACTGAGGAGCAGATAGGCACTTACAACGATAGGAATTATTCAACAGAGCAACGCATCACAACTGAGACGATTTTCTCGAACTAGTAGGGGTTCGCAATGGGTTTTGTAGAGATGTGTGCAAGCATATCATTGTTAGGGACATAGTAAATCTTCACCAATCCTCCTTGGTGAGCATCGCGCAAAATGTGGAGACGGATGTCCATGTATTTAGTCTTGCTGGAGGTGATGGCTCTAGTTGCAATTAAAATGTATGCTGATTGATTGTCTTCATCAATGGGTGTCGCATCTTGAAGGCACCCCAACTCACTCAACATTTGTCGCATCTATGTAACGTCGCGGCAATGCCCGACTATTCTCGCCCCCATTGTGCTTGAAACCACTGCAATATCAAGATGACCATTAAATTCTGATGCAATAAGATCAAATCCATGATGTCTCCAAAGGTAATTCAGGAAATACACACTACCTGATCAGCTGTTCCATAGACAAGAAATACCCAGACCTCAGCAATCCACTGCTCGTATATATATGATAATTCGGCGCCACAAGTTATTTGCAGGAGTACTGGCTGTATAATAGTCTCAACAACAGTAGTCGGTGTCAATGTACGTTTTATCATGTCGTTATTATCGCTAAAATTACCTGGAGGCAGTAAAATAAACATGTTGCATCCTGCGCAGTGGGAGCCAAGCAGGACTTTATCGTCCCAAGATGTACCCGTACCCGTACCGTGTCTTTATTTTGTCACAGAACCTTTCGCAGCACAATAACTACGGTACAGCAAGCGCGTACATTCACTGTACTTTATTGCAGTGTAAACAAATGCTGACGTGTGTCACGCCAGCACACCTACGGTAACCACACGAGGTTGCCGCCACAGTGATGGTAACTCTGACAGTCGGGTGGGGCTTACTGCAGGTTTTACGTGCATAATAATAACGCCATAACAGTCCGCGACGTCACGGGATTCGAAAGATAAAAGCGCGGGCTCAGGTTTTCGTTGCCGGCACCGACCTCGCACAACGCAAGGCTATTCGAGAAGCAGTATGAGCATTCGGGCACAAGTGCAGCTGGTAGTAGCGCTGCTGCTCGCCACTACGTTCTCAATAAACGCTCAGTACAACGACTACTATGACTATGGAGAAGACGCCTACGACGAGGTGGATACCGCGGTCGGAGCCCAAGTTATCGGTGGCGAGCCCGTCACCGAGGGATACAGCTACGTCGTAAGCATTATGCGCAACAGTCTTCCCAGCACAGGCGTTACCTGCGGCGGCGTGCTTCTTAGTGAGCGTATCGTCCTGACTGCTGCCACGTGCCTTCCGAGCTCCGAGACGGCCGTGAACAGACTGCGACTTTTTACGGGACGTTATGATCTAGCGGACCCCGTGGACGCGGCCCGTCAGGAATACAGCGTTCGCATGGCGGTGGGCCACCCTGCCTATAACCCCGCCACCAAAGAGGCGGACGTCGCGTTACTTATTCTGGACCGCCCTGTGGAGGGAAATTTTACAGCCGTGGAGCTACTCGGCCAGGATATCGAACTGGCACCGGGCGAGCCCCTGTCCATCCTCGGCTGGGGCTCTACCACTGAAGGGGGCCGTAGCTCGCAGTCTCTACAGCGTGCGGAGGTACGTTTATAGTACGGGTATATCCTTTAAATTTTAAATGCTCGCCAACGAGCAGCAGCGTCACACCTTAAGATATAAAGAATCTCCTCCCTAATAGCTGCCGTCAAGTATTGTTTTGGGTGAAGAGTGTCAAGAAAACGGAGCTCTTGTGACCACGAGCAAGCAAGCTGAGTCAATTAACGCGCTGGGCTAAGATGTGTCATTATGTACGTATCGTAGGTGCGTTATGTCCCACCGTCGGCCTGCCAGGCCGCGTACCCAATGGCGATCTACGGCAGCATGATCTGCGCTATTGGAGACGGTGCACGCGATGCTTGTCAGGGCGACGCAGGCGGTCCGCTATTGTTGGAAGACGACGTCAATCAGCCCGCCCTAGTGGGTATCGTGTCCTGGGGTGAAGGCTGCGCGCGTCCCGACAAGCCAGGTGTATACGCTAACGTCGACGATCTTCGCGACTGGATTCTTTCTGTGAAGCAGCAGTTGGAGAGTTTTTAACCGAGTCTGAAGAGCTGGTCCGACAGAAACGGCGGGTAGTCCGCCTCTTCCCGCAGTCAAAGATGACGTCTAACCGGCCGTGGGCGTCCTCTATTTTTCCAACCATAACGGCCAACGAACGTGCGGCAACTGAGACCGCCCGTGTGATTTTTTTTTCGAAGTTGAGAAATTGATTTTTAATGACATTGAAATAGCACCACTACCCTCCCTGCCCTGCTATTGTGGTAGTGGTGCTGACCCCACTAGTGACCGCTATTGTGGTAATGGTGCTGAACTACCCTCCCTTGCCCTGCTATTGTGCTGGCTGCAGAACTCACTTCCTTGCTGGCCTTCCATATGTAATTGACAAAAAAGCAACTACTGTAATTCTGCTATGCATTCTTGGATCCTGAGAAACAATGCAGATGACCACCTGCGCAGAGTCTTTTGGTCGAACGGGCACCGTGCGTTAGCTCTTTGCGACAAAACTTCACCGCGACGTCCAAGGAATCCACAACGACGCAAAATCTTGAGAAAGGGCCATGAAAGCGATGCTCCAATAACACGATAAATATGTGGTTCTATCATCATTACAAAGCGCGCGCAAAAGTTGGGCGGCACCCGCTGCACCTCTGCAGCGCCCTCCGTCACCCGAGCCCCGCAAAATATGCAGCGGATTTTTAATGTCAATATGTACAAGGGGAACGTCGAGTAAAGTGCTCACCACCAAAACATGTGCCAAATCATTGAAGTGTGCCACCGCTAAAGCACCCTTCTCACGCAGCTATGCACAGACGAAGAGACCTCCTCAGCATCTACTGCAGGTGTGCTTAGAGGCCGCAGTCGCTGCACCACCTTAGCAAGTTAGGTTCAAGAGTAGTCGGCCGGTCCAAAGGGCTCACACAGCGCAGAGACGGCCTCGTCCCAGATCCGCTGAACTTTCTTACGACCGCACTGGTCCGTGCCCATACGCAATGCATGCGCGCAAGCGGGCCACTCCGTCGCTAGCTTATCCGCTTCAGCCGGGCACTGCGGGCTGGTATTGCATAGCGAGTGCACCATCGCCGAGTCAACCCACTCGAAAGCGACGCACTTGTGAAGGACTGCCTTGCATGCCGCCCATCCTGCCACCTTTCCAACAAACGCACCCGCTTCCTCCCCAAAAAGGCAATACTCCGGGTCAATATACGCGGCGGTGGTGCAACCCTGCAGAAAGTGACACGGCAGGGTGTGCGTGTGCCCCAACCGCTGCGCCTCGCTCGGACTCCCCGCGATCTCTTTCCCGTTCACCATACTGCACACAGGTCCGTCGTCGTCGCTGTAGTTGCCATAAGGATTTTGTGCCACCGCTCTGCCCGCCGTCACGCAAGATGGCGTGGTGCAGTTCTTGGGTGGCAAATCCGGAAACAAGGGCGTCATTCCGTCCGGAAGGTTGTCGCAGCTGAGGGTGGAGTCGTCCATCGGCTGCTTTTGACACTCCCAACATTCCGTGCTCTTACTCAGCATTACACCGCTCTCGGCGTCGCAAACCCCTCCGCTGCGCTCCGGCAGCATCATAGAGCAGGAGCAGCGCCGCCGCCATGAGTAGTACCTCAGAAATACGCAGCCCACCTGGACATGTCAACAAAAGAATTATGGATTTTTCGCATTTCCGACCGACGCGTTCAAACCCAACGCCAGCACTCTCGGTACTTAACAGTGCTCTGCGTGTAAAACGCTATTCTGCGGCGCTTTACTATGCACGCGCCGCTCGTACTTTTGAAATAACGAAACATACACTGGTAGCGTGCACAAATGTTTCCAGGAGTCTGATTAGAGAAAGTTCGTGCTATTCACTGTTTGGAAAACTGACCAAGCGGAAACGGTTTGCTCACCGCGTCTGGGAAACCGGAGCACTGAACGGCGCAGTTGGAGCTTGTGGAGACATATTTGCCCGACGTGGCCGAGCACACGGGACTCAGCAACCTATCGCAAATACATGGCCCCTCCTCGCTCGCCGCTGAGCTCGCCGTCCGGGCAAACTCTCCAGCAAGCAGAGCTGCTAGAAAGTAGAGTCGCAGTAGCGAGCCGGCCGAGGGAACGAGTCGCATCCCAACGGTCTTACACCAAAGCACCGGCCAATGAACCGCACGACGCCCCGTACTATCCCAGATAGAGTTGAGGACCCTGCAAAGCAATAGCGATATGGCAAAGACAGTTCATTAATTAGATGGCAAGGGCGGCGCGAATTATTGCAAGGGCCAGTGAGCGGCCTCCTACGCGTCTGAAGTGGGTGAGCGAGGTTCTGAAAAACTGTACATTTGTGCTGTTTCCTAGCCAACCGTAAGACTGGAAATATACCCAGCGCGCACGACAATAGCACCAAGCAGCTCGCCCTTATCACAAATTGAACTACCAGGGCAAAGGTAAAATATTTCCTATCAGAGGACTTGGAAATCGTGGGCCATGTTGTAGATAACGGAAAACAAAACGGGGACTGACAGGAACAACATTATCAACGACCGGCAGCAGGGACCCGCGATGATACGCGTAGTCGCGCAGTAGTAGTACGGAAGGGCTATGCGCTCCTCGAGGTGCCGAACCTATGTCAGTATCAGAGCTGCTATAGGCCTGTCAGAGAAGCACTTCGGTACTGATTCCTGCAATTGGTCACCTTCTTTTCAAAGCATAACCGGCAGAGCCAAGGGGTATGGCAACATAGCGTAAGTGCCTGAGTGACACAGAGACGCTAGCTCGAGTAGCGCGAAGTGCCTGCGTCAGAGCCGCTAAAAGCAGCGAGGACTAAGAATTATTGGTGAGGCGGGGCCGTTCCGACCGGCCGGCGTAAGATAGCTCAGAGTGCTATGAGGTGCCAACGAACAGCGTTACTGCAACCTTCATGACGAATTGTATCGTCTGCCAGCTCGCCGCCACCAGATACGGTGTAGCCGTTTTAACCAGTCCTATCGCGTCGACCTCAGCTGCAGCGGGCGAGGCCGTTGCTGTCCGTCTGCCGGTGGCGCGGCCTCACATCAAAGCATAAAGTACTATAACTGCTCCGGAAAGAATTAGATATTCAGTATAACCGGTACCTGGGGCTGGTAGTGGGTTAAAATGATTCCGTAACGGCGTAGGGCGGACGCATGCGGTGACGGGGTTCTATTCGCGATGAGATGAATGAGCACGCGTATGAGGGCCTGGCAGTAGGAGGCGATGAGGGTACTTTAAGGGTGTGGCGGTGTAGTTCAGGAGCGGAGGTGGTGTGCTATTTGTTGGCGGGGATGGTTGGTCGCGGTGCCTGAACAGGTCGTCTCCGCATCTTATATTACTGCTGGAAACCGTGCGCAGCGGAAGTTTATAAAGCGTTGGAGAGAGAGTACAGGAGTAGACGGTAGAAGCAGCAGTATTCCATGAATTATTCATTCACCGTAACTTTTACTGTAACTAAAAAACAATTACAATAAAAAACAGTGGAGGCGACCAAGCAAAAAGAAGAAAAGAGGAAAAAACCTAAGCCCGAGGGAGAGGAAGGCATGCCACAGCATCATTGTAGCTAAATATGATTATTATATATTTATTGCGCCCCCGGGATACGTGACTGGCAGGTAATCCCGCATCTTCACTCGCACCCGTCCCCTGGACTGGCAGGTAAACCCGCATTATACGAACGGCGTTTTACAAGCACGATTGAGGGCAGAAGTTCAAAACAAACCTCAAACTCATCATCGATCATGCCCCAGGGTAGGCGACGCTCGTGTGAGTGCGTGACGTACCATTACGTACGAGAACGTGCGCTATTGCTTTAACCCCACACGAGGCATGTGTTGGAGTTTCACCAAATAAAACCTTCCAATAACATGCAAACGAAACTGAATGCATCTCCGGCCGCTATTATCGCCAATTTCGCCAAGGAATTGATAGAAAGTGAGACAAATTACGCGTACGCCGTACATTCGTTGTCGGACAGTGGAACAATGCCCGAGGAGGTCCGGAGTTCGAGATCGATCTCGCCCACGTTGTCAAGCGACCGATGGATTGGAATACCTACGGTGTCTTCGTTCACCCCTTTGAGAGTGAGCTATTGACCCACGTAGTTTAACGCGTCTTGCGCTCGTGAACATGGGAGATATCCAAGTACGTTTAGGCTTTGATGGGGGTCGTCGACAATTGTGTTGCTAATGATGGCAAGCCCGAACGTTTGCGATCCGTAGAGGTGCTCAGGTCAATGTGCTCATGTCAATCAAAGATCAATATGAGCCCGCCACTTGTCATCTCATACCTTCGTTTCGATCCGTCCGGAACATTTGGAGGACAACGGGCACCCGTTCATTTGGTCCGTGGACCATAATCGACACGTGAAAAAAGGGAGATCACAGGATTCGCTCGGGCTCCTCGACCCAAAACACCGGGCTGAAAGTGTAGTCATTCATAAAAGTCGCGATTTCCCATGGAAGCACGCTTTTTCCGAGCTTTGTCGGGCCCTGAAAGAGGTAGTAAGACATATCCCCACGGACCATGCGAGAACCGTCACATATTCCAGCGCACGTGTCGCTTCGGACGAATGCCGTATTTGCCATTTCACCAACGACATCTTTGCCACGCCTAGATTGTAAAAAAGCTAGAACTAAATTCTTCTCATGCAGAGTCCCAATTCTTGTAAGAATTAGATTGATGGATCAACAGGGAGCACGTTAAGATTGAAAGCGGGTCGGATTCCACGCCTTTGGATATGGAGATCAATGTGCAGCACTCGAGTGCAAAGCGAACGTGGGGCTAACTTTGGAAACCCGACCCATTTTGAAAGGCTCGCGTGCAAACATTGGAAAATGCCCTTCCTCGCTTATACGTCCTTGTGAGCTAACGACGATTCTGCGACGCACGACTATTTGCTAGTATGGAATTAAAAGTTTAGTATGCCACGTTCACGAGCCCGTTGGCCCAAATAGCAATGAACATGTCGTAAGGAAAAAATACTTCAAACGTAATATTGGACGGCGAGGTGAGATACCATCATTGGCGACACGTCTACTCCATTCTGCGCAAATATACTTGCGTGGCTTTGGCTCTCTAAATCACACCCGATAAGGGGTTTCCCCTCTCGAGTTGTCCAATCGACAGTAGTCAACACGCCTAGGTGGTCGATCGCACCGTATGCGTGGAACGATTTCATCACTTCGGTCCATTTTTCCGAGTTGCCTTCCACGGGCTTACATGGAATAAGGACGCCATTAGTCATGAATTGGTATCTTCCGGTGTCTTCGATCGGATTGGTAAGCTTCGCCAAGGACGACTAGCCATCGTTAGTCGGTTCGTCCTTTCTGAATATTGCAATTAGGGTTTTATCGACTTATGCGGGGAATAAAAGGCCATGGACATTGACCCCGACCAATTATTAGCAATCCAACGGTGTTGGGAGTAAGTGCTTAAGGGCACGAAGGTACCGCCGCTGTTCACCGCCAAAAGTTCCCGGTCGACCATCGAGTCAAGATAAATCATTTCCGCCACGTACTCCACATCCTTTACCGCCCACGGCCAGTTAACATCGTGGATCTTCTCCTAATCTCCGAGCGTGAGCTCAAGGGTCAAGTGAATTCTTTGTCGAGATTTTTAAACCGGGACTTGAGGTGGTTATGACGCGTGTTCAAATATTGGCCTCGATTCCTCGTGGGAAGAACGAATTTTATCGCGTTTCCAAGATTGAACCTGGAAGTTCAATTTTCCTGAAAAACATGGACCCTCGATTTGGTGGCGGGTGTAGCTTTGGGCTTGTTCCGGTCCACAAACGAGTCACTGAGAGAGCTGTGGCTTTCATTCTCCATTGTGTTATTTATAGTGTCGTGTCAGAAAAAGTGCTACCCTCTCTCGAGATTTGAGCCGGGCCGTTGTATCTGTCCGTACGCCGTTCGTATAGCTCCTACGTGCCCCTTCATGCTGCCAAGATTGACTGCCCCCGTATTCAGAGCTTCTTCAACACCTCCGGCTTTTCCGCCGATTCCGCTACCAATCGGACATGCAGATGCTATACCATCGCCCAAAACCCGACTGAAGGCGGCGGCCGGTGTAGCCGCGGAAAGCATCCATCCACCGAGCTTCCTATCGACGACGTGAACGCCATGGGTCAGTTTTGTCCCAAGCCTGCGTAGATTATGAAGCATTTCTCCAATAAAGCGTCCAAGTTTCATTTATGCGTGTATGATACATGCTAAGATTTTTTATTTCATATGGAGGCGTTCCCCTTTGGCACGTTATCGTCGATATACTTCGCGATTTTTTTGCTTACTAGCCCGCAAAAGTTATCAAGTTCTTTCGATCCCTAAATCCCCCGCCAACCGTAGAGGGTCTGTGTAGTCATAGTTGTAGAAGATTTAACTAACTCTTCCGTATAGTTATATAAACCGTAGAGGGTTTCTCTTGTCATGGTTGTAGAAGATTTAAAAACTCTTCCATATAGCCTTCGCGGCCTAGAGAGAGGCCTTCGAAGGCTCGAATGAGTGACCTTACACTAGATGAAGATGATTCCTGATTTCGCGTCCTTGGATTCGCCGCCTCATTGGTTGATCGGGCATTGGAATGGATTGCATCATATCTCTTTTGATATGGGTAATCGGTGTTCTCCCGTGTTGAAAGGGGTCTTGTTACTGCATAATTAAATTCGCTACAGACGCCGGCTTTTGTGAATTAGTTGGTGTCGCCTGCTGAAAAATAATCGCCGGGGCGGTAACTCCCATTGTCCAACCCCGGGTGATTGGTTCCGGTTGATTAACCGTTGTGATTTCCCACCAGTTTAGGCGGTTTCAACGACGTTTACCTGCACGTTTGATTGCTTGCACCACCCCACCTGCGAAGCTTTTTGTTAGACGTTTGCTTGCGCGTCGGTTTCTTACATATGGTCGGTTTCGAGGTCTTGGTTTTTCGCCGCGGCATGGTGTAAACCTACAAGGTCGAAATTCTTATACAACTTCCCCGTCCATGTGTCTTCGAACATGAACGCATATGGCCGGTCGAATATGAAGCGCATCACCTCGTCCGCCTCTTCCCGGGGCGATGCTGCAAGCTCCTCGAGTATTGCCGTTGTCTCTTTCTTGTTCCGAGGTTTGTAGAGGAGAAAGTGGATGCCTAACGGCATTGCGTTGTAAGATTGAATGAGTATGATTATGTTGAGCATGTAGTGACGCATGTTGTATATTAAGTCGCGCATGACGTGCTAGATCTCATTGTTCCTAAGTGACGCGGTCTCGTCGTCGAGAACCAGCAAACTATTCTTCTAATCCTCGGCCGATTGCTTCACCGCCTCTCGGATTCCCTCCAATGTATGGATATCCAATTCGTCCCATATCCCATCGTGGGCACAAGTCGGGGCCCGCCACGGCCAGTACAAGTGGAGAGATTCGGTAGCGGCTGAGCCGCTAATATAATATATTAATATATTAAGTTAGGGTTGTCGTGCACTCTATGTATGCGTATTCACCCGATAGTGCGCCCCCCCCCCCTCCGTCTCCAACTTGGGCCACTCTGCACCATGTCCACACACGACGAGTGCGTCGGTGTGGGTGGCTGTCTGGCGTCCTCGAGCGGCTGACTTATGTCGGGTGGAGGGTGGGGTTTAAAGCGCATATTACATTGGCGATACCGCCGACTACAAGGTGAAAGTACTAAGTATCTATGTAATTGAAATTGAAATTGTTTACAACATGTACCGTATGCGCCGGTTTTTCACCAAAAAGCCGGATGCGTCGGCTGCTATCTCTGCGCCCTCCCAACTATGCCATACAGGGAACTTACAAGTCAGGGCTAGACCGTGAACCACCTATGTCCAACCTCTCCAAGTGTGGTCGGGGGTTTCACTCCCCCCCGGGGAGGGTCTGAAGCGGGTTAAAGGTGGTGTGCAAGAAGGGCTTCAGGAGGTGCGTTATGCGGAGGCTCGGCGAGTGGTCGTGCGTGATTTGGTGCGGTAGACAAGGAGAAGATAGTGCAGCCATTGGACGGTGTGTGCATGGAGTGTGGAAAGGATGCGAGACGTGTCGAGTCGTGCTTTGGTGATGAGCTTGTCCGGAGGGTCGGTGCGGAGGGTGAGGAGAGAGGTGAGACTTGCGATGGTGGATGAGTGCGGTGTGCCTGTGCGGCTCATGACTATGGGTAGGATGTCGACTTCGGTACCTGGCCAGTGGTTTCGGATGGCATTTGCGAGGGGTGTGTATTTGTCCCTAATCAAGCGGGCTGTGTGTGAGAGGTTGTGGTCGGTGCAGTACTTCCACTCCCCTATATGTATTTTCTTGATAGATGAGTATCGGCGGCGGCCGTTGTTGTGACCGACGAAGCGAGGTTCGAGGAGGCGTATGAAATCGGGTTTGTGCGCCGGGGGACGTAGTGCAGGCGGGAGGATTTCGGGGGGGAGGATAGCGGGGCACGAGGTTAGGGAGTCGGGCGAGAGACCTTCGTCAGCATCAACAAGTCGGGTAGGCATGTGGGTGGGGTGTGGGGGGTGACAGTCAAGAGGGGTGTAGGTGGGGGTGGGGCGGGTGAAAGACTTGATGGGTTTGTTACCGAAGTCTGCAGTGATAGTCTCCCAGCGACCTCCGTTGTGGCGTTCTAGGAGAGATAGTAGGAGTTGTAGCGCGCTGTTGTGACGGTCCTGTCTTAGGCCAGACATGGATGGGCAGTTACCGGCCATGTGGCCGTTGCTGGTGAATTGGTCACACATGGGGCATCGCATGGTGGGGTTGTGTGTGAGGAGGCGGGTGTTGTGGACGCCCCATATGAATTCTTGCTTGTGGGTGAATTGGGTGTTGGTGAGTGTTGTGAGTTTTTTGTGGAAGGTGAAGTCGGCGCCGTCTGCCGCGGCGCGGGCGAGGAGGGCGCCGTGTTTGGATGTTTGTGAGAGGGGTGTAAGTGTGTGCTTGCAGCTGTGGGTGTGTGCGTCGGCTTTGAGGTTGGTGTATATGTAGGGTATGGGTTCCCCTTGAGTTTGTGGTATGAGGGTGTAAGGCCAGGTCCAGTGACCAATTGACACGTCCGAGCCTGTGTTGTATGTGGTATCTGGTGGTTGACCATCAGCTACTTGGTTAGCGAGTGAGTCTGCGAGGTCGTTGCCGAGTGAGTGGTTGTGTGCTTTAATTTTGCCGAGATGTGTGCGGATGCCTGCGTCGCAGCGGGTTATGATGGTGCGTGTGATGGAGAGGAGTGTGTCGCGGTGGATGTTGTGCCTATAAGCGGAGGGGCAGTTAAGGTATCCTTGTATGAGGCGGAGGGAGCACGCACTGTCAGTTAGGAGGTGGGTATGGCCTAGTTGGAGGCCTATGTCAATGCCAGCTAGTTCGGCTCGATTGATAGTATGGGAGGGAGGGGTAGAGGTCACCAGGATTTTGATGTTGGTGTCCGAGGCTGGGTGGGTGGCTGCCGCCCCGAGAGGGGAGCTGCCTCCTTTTTTCGAGCCGTCTGTGTATACGAAGTCCTGCCAGTTCCAAGCAAGAGTTCCTCTGGTGGGGGAGTATGTTAGTCGTGTGCGTTCTTGGAGGGGGTAGGTAAGGGGGTGAGTGGGGTTGGGGGGGAGATGGTATATGCCTGCGGAGTGAGGTGAGTAGGAGTCGGTGAGGTGTGGAGGTGGGATGGTGATGGTGGGGCTTGGGAGGTGTGTGTCGTATATAGACTCGAGGGTGTTGTGGAGTGCGGTCATGGCTGTGTGTGAGGGTAGGGTGGGGAGTGCGAGGGAGTTAGCGACGAGGTAGATGTCGACCATCCAGCGTGTGCCGAAAGGGGTAGGGGTGGGATGGCCTGTGTGTTGGTCGGGGGGTAGGAAGGTGTTCGCGTCGTTGGGAAGGGTGTATAGGTGATGTGTGTAGGGGGAGTTGATGTATTTGGAGTGGCGGTATGGTGTGTGTTCCCAACGGGGGAGAATGAGGATGGTAGCGCTGGGGGTGTGTGAGGCTGTGAGGTGTGCGCTGGTGATTGCATGTTCCATGGCTCGGCGCATGCATTCGTGGTCGTATTCGGGGTTGGCGATGTTGGTGCCTTGCCATGTGTGTGGGGCATTACTGCCGCTGGATGAGAAGACTATGTCTTCGGGGTAGAGTGAGTGGTAGGTGTGCGAGTGGAGTGATTTATTGAGGGGGTCTGAGTAGAGTTCTGTCTGGATGTGGAATGTGTGACGGAGGGCCGAGAGGAGGTCCTCTCTGGTGGCCCATCTGTCGTGGAGACGGGTGAGGTCGTGTTGTTTGCCGCGAGCGCACCAGTCGCATTGCCATGTGGCGGGGCCTAAGGCGGGGCGGCATTGGGAATGGACGGCAAAGTGCGGGCATGTGCTGCAGGTGGAGGTGGGTTCTAAGTGCAGGGGGTTGTGGCATATGGAGCAATCGGCGGGGGTGGGGGTGGGTAGGGTTACCGAGGTGGGGGTGGAAGAGATGAGGCGGAAGCCGTCGTCCAGTTGGAGTTGTATATCCCATTCCGTGAGGTGTTCCGGGGCTCATTCGACCATGTATTGGGTTTGTCCGTAGTCTGTGTCTTTGTGTTTGGAGATGATGCGTGTCACGTCGCAAGGGGGGAAGTGGTGGTCTGAGGGGGTGAGGTATTCTGTGTCTATGTGCGTGATGGGTGCAGTGGGGGTGTAGATGTTGGTGTGGGAGGAGTGGGTAAAGGGGGAGAGGGTGGGAGGAGAGCGGGGAAGGTGTGATGTGAGGAGGGGAACCCAGGAGGGGTGGAGAGTGGTGGGGGGGGATGCTTGTTTGGGGGTGAGGTTTGTGACGGGGAGGCGGTTGTGGACAGTGTCGGAGGGTTCGGTGAGGATTGCGGCGAGAAGGCGAATTGGGATAGAGAGGGAAATGTTGGACCCCGTGAGTTTGGAGATGGACTGGCAGGATTTGAGGATGAAGGAGGAAGGGGTGGCGCGGAGGAGGACTTGTGACCATTCGGTTATGTGATTTTGCCAGAGGGGGTTAAGACGGGGAAGGAGGGAGGTGTGTGTCTTGCGGGGTGAGAATTCGCGGTATGCTTGTTTGTATGTGTGAGGGTCTGTGATATGCGTGGCTCTGTCTCTGAGTGATGTAAGGAGCGCGGCGTCCTGGCTGGTGAAGTGGGTGCGGATTGTGGAGGCAATGGGGTTGGTGAGGGAGAGGGGAGGGATGTTGTGAAACATAGTTCCGGCATCGCGTTGGGCGCGCACTAGGCATCTGAGCGTGGGGGGGGATAGACTACCTGACATTATCGATTCAGTGGGCCAGTGGGAGTATGTGGTGGAGATGTTGTGTATGTGGGCTCTGGCCATGTGGCCCCTATATCCGGGGGAGTTCAGGATTTTGTGGAGGTGGCAGACAGTGAGTTGTGCGGCATGGGCTTTGAGGGAGGGGAGGCCGTAGCCGAGGTCGGAGGTGGGTCGGTGTAGGGCGGTGCGGGGGAGGTTACGTACCGAGGAGACGGCGGAGCGGAGGGCGCGGCATATTTGACCTTCGAGGGTGTCCAATTGGGAGTCGCTGAAGAGTCCAAGTTGGAGGGTAAAGTGTTTTCCGAGTAGGAGGCCACGGATGACGCGTATTCTGCGGGACTGGGTTAGTAGGGAGGAGGAGAGGGCGTTGATGAGGGATGTGGTAGTGCGTTTGAGTTCGTGCCAGTGTTTGGTGAAGGTGAGAGAGGTGTTGAGTTCGACCCCTAGGACGCGGTATGTGTCCGAGGGGCCTATGGAGGGGATGGGTGCCGGGGTGGAGTTGATGGTGATGAACTGTGATTGGAGGCGGGATGTGAGGAGGGTGATGTTGGCAAGGGAGAGGGCGTTGCCTGTGCGCCAAAGGGCTCCGGTAATGCAGCATTTTCGGATGTTGACGGTCATACCTGTGTAGGCGCTGAAGAGGGAGAGTTTCCTTAGTTGGATGGCCATGTTTGGGGTCGAGCCCGTGGCTAGGCTGAGGTCGTCGGCGAATCCGTGTCCGGGGTATGTGGCTGTGGGTTCTGTAGGGTCGACGTTAGTGGCGGGGGGCCCTGGGCGATAGCCCCGGCTACCCACAGTGAGCCAGCGGAGAAAGGGTTCAAGGAAGAGGGTAAATAGGAACGGGGAGAGGGTGTCGCCCTGTAGGGTACCTCGATTTATGTCGATGGAGGGGGTGGGACCATATGGGGTAATGTAGTCGGTGGATGAGACTCCGTAGAGGTGTTCGCATGTATCTACAAAAGTGGAGGGCATACCGAGTTGTCTCATGTGTTTGAACATGATGCGGTGGTCTGCGGCGTTGAAGGCGCCCTTGAAGTCCGCGTACATGACGTAGATGTCCTTTTTGTGGAGTTTCGCGTCCTCCATTGCCATGATTATGGAGGAGAGGGCGTCGTGGATGCTGCGGTGTTGTCGAAAGCCGTCTTGTTGGTCGCTGAGGATGCCGTGGGTTTCGGCGTATTTCGAGCCTGCGTCTTTTATTAGTGCGGTCCATAGCTTAAGAAGGTTATTCATGAGGGCGATGGGGCGGTAGTTGTCAAGGAGGGTGGGGTCACCTTTTTTATGTAGTAGGCATGTTGTGCTATGACACCATTCAGGGGGTGTGTAGGATTTGTGGGCGAGGAGGGATAGGAGAGAGTAGAGGGCGGAGCGGGTCTCCGGGGGTAGGAACTTGAGAATTTCGTTGGGGATACCGTCGGGGCCGGGGGCTTTGCCGGTGCCTAGCGAGTTGAGGGTTTTATCAAATGTATCGCGGGTAATCATGTCGGCGAGAGTGAGTGTGGGGTCCCCTCGGGGTTCGATGGTGTAGTTGTCGGGGTTGTCAGGGTGTTCCCAGGGGGGTACGGGTAGGTCGGGCGGGGTGGCTCGCGTGAGTTCGGTGGTGAAGTGGGAGTGGACCGCCTCAATGACGGCTGAGGGGGAGGATGCTGTGGTTTTATCGGGCTTGGTAATGCGGTGGAGAGTTGAAGTTGCGGTGGTCGCGGGGAGGAGGCCACTTTTAATTTTTAAGCGGCGGTGGGAGGATTTTGGGGAGGCGTCGTAGGCAGTATTGGTGCGGGTTTTAATCTTTTGGAGTATATCTGTGGTGGTTGTTCGTAGTAGAAGGCGTATGCGTGCCTGGCATTGTTGATGGATATCGGTAGGGGAAAGATAGTCAGAGGTTTGCAGGAGGGTTTGGGCGAGGGGTAGGGGGCCACCGTTGGTGCTACATCTGCGGAGTTTGCGAATGAGTTTGCGTGTTTTTTTAGATAGCCAGGTGGGGTTAATGGACGAGGTAGTGGGGCGGGGTTTCTTCGGGGGTAGGAGGGGCCATATGGTGGCTGCGTGGTCCATATGTTGGGAGAGTAGTGCGGTAAATTTCGAGGCTAGGGTGTCGAGGGTATCGGGAGAGGCCGTGGAAGGGGTTGTATTGAGAATTTCTGCGTGGAGGGAGGCCGTGTGGTTGATAAGGGAGGGTGTGCTACGTTGATATGATTTAATGTGGTGCGGTTGTAGTGGGAGTTTGAAGGTGAGTTTGCGGGTGGTGTGGTGTGTGCGAGGTGGGTTGTGGGCCGAGGGTGGACGAGCGATTAGGGAGGAGGGGGCAGGAATAACTAGGTGTATCGCCGAGTGGTCGGAAAAGTGTGAGGGAGAGGTAAAAATCGAGCATGCAGGCGGGTTGAGGCTGAGGGGGGAGGGAGGAGGGGTGAGCCAGTGGTCAAGGCAGCCTCCGCTACGGGGGAAGGTGGGGAGGGGGGGTGGAGTGGTCGGAGGTGGTATTCGAGTAGGGAGGTGAGGGCGGGGTTGCCTGGACCTTGTGTGGTGGTCGTTTGGAAGTCGCCGCCCCATAGGACACGGTGAGTTGGGTAGTCGTCCGTCAGGCGGAGGCCCCATGCCGCGACCTCCGCGTATAGGTGAGTTAGTTGGGTGCTGTGGAGCTGCGGCATGTAGGCTCCGAGGAGGAGGTAAGGGTCGCCTGAGTGAGGGACGAGTTTTAGTCCTGCGATATGTGGGATGAGGTGGGAGGGTGGGGTAAAGACAGTGGCAGAGTGGAACGACTCCCTGCGGACCGCGAAGAGAACGCCTGCGTACGGTAGTGGCAAAGATGAGTAGCATGGTCGTGAGCTTTTGAGGAGGTATTGGGGAAGGGCGAACGCCACCGGGATTTGTGGGTGGCGTGGTTAGTTTCCGTGAGGATGAGGACATCAGGGTGGTGGGTGGTGGCGAGGTGTTCCACGTCCATGATGGATGTGTGTAGCCCCCTGGTGTTGAGGTTGATGAGGTGTAGAGGTTGTGGGAGGTGGTGTGGGAGGATTGGTGTGGGTTGAGGGTTGGGGGGGTTGGGGGGGTTCGCGGGAGGGCGAGTTTTGCGCGTGGTGG
>JAPMLY010000454.1:60000-139810 GCA_026401115.1 Tetraselmis chui | reverse complement strand
AGGGAGGATTGATGCCCAAGATGATAAAACGTTGAGGTTGCATCTCTACCCATTCCTCTAACTTACGTGATTCTAGTCCAAACCGGTAGGGTGCCTTAATTGCAGCCTTACGCTGCGTCTTTGTAAGCGTTTCGCTCATGCCATCAAAATTAGTTGTAGGTGCCGGAGGTCCTGTGCGTGAATCAGTGGGCGTCTCACATCACAAATGATTTATATAGCCAATGATCATCGTCCAAAGTTCCAAAGATGACCACAATCGGCACTTGTAAAACATAGGTGAAAGAAGAGATGCCTCGGCAACGACGATTCTTCGTGAATAAAGAGTTGTCGAGAAATCACAACGCCTCGAAAAGATTCCCACTGAGCCACGTAGCCAAAATGTAACAATTCAAGTTTACGACGAGTCTCCTTGACAAGCCTAATTTTAAACGGCGTTAGAGAAAATTAGTCAATGTCGATAGTAGTCGGAACGACGTAAGAACCATCGAGGTAAACAATCGACTAAGCAATGATAGTCTGCTCAACCTTAGTTGGCGTACGCAAATTAGTACTCATGTACGGAACATGTACTGACGTCGAAAAGACGTAAACGAGCTGGTGCTTACCAGCGGGTAACGGCATTTGGACATGGTTGGCACTCAATAGCGTAAGATTGTCGACGGTAAGAGTTAGGCCAGTTCCCTCAAACAACTCGCGAATAACGGCAACATCGATGGGTACTTCATTCGGCAAAAACGAACAAGCAAGAAGCCATGCTTTACCAATAAGAGGCTCACGTTGATAAAACGAGTTTGATGTATGAGGCTTTCGAGCCACCGATAGGCAGTACGACTGCAACGTAATTTCCGGGAACTAGGGAAGCCATGTCGAATCAAACAAGAAGTGTCGAATAACTCAAGCAACAACGAAAGCGTGCGAAGATCCCACGACGCTACGAAACCAGTGTGGAAGCTTGTCTGTCAAGAGCTAATTGCTAACACAAATCTACTATGTTATGTTGTTGCAATTGTTGATGGAAGTGTAGATGGAGAGAGTTGGAAGATATCTATTTGTTAAATGTTTAACAATATATTGCAAATCAACAAAGGGAACGATTAAATTGGTTTTGTAACCTCCCTTCATTGTATTAGGCTTAAATAGTTCCTGTCTGATTAGCTTGCACTTGCTCTCGCATGGTCCTCGTGTCAAGTGCTAGCGCTCTCGTAAGGGTTTGAACATACGAGCGACGCGGTTGGTTGTCTCGGGAAATTAGACTAGCGCGTCATGTAGCTAGTTAGATTACATGTGCGCACATATACGTACCGGGAGGTACTGGCAATAAAGTAGAAAACATAACCATCGCAAAATTGTAGTAGCGGCGTTCCCACGTAGCACGCCCTTCCGATGGAAATGTGCGAATCCAATTGATAACGAGTACCTCTTCAATGTCATGCAATGTCTTGTTGCATGACAATACTCGTTACATTAGTTAGGGTCAATTACACACTTTCCGCTTTCCGCGATGAAAGTCACTCATATAAAATTACGGGCAAGCTTCTCCCTCAAAACAATTCGCACTAGCAAGTTCATACTAGTCAAGGCGCACACCATTTCGATAGAAACTTCAGGTGAATTGCAACAACCAAGGGTAATGGAAAAGGTTTTCGTCCATGGAGGGCTCCTATGTCGAAGCAATATGGGACGACCAATACTGGGGGGATATCGAGACCAATTTATACAATCTTTTCCATACACATATCGTCGCTCAAAGTGTGGAGTAGAAAAACGTTTGCCCTCCTTTCTTATGTCCGCGTGTCTTTGGTAATGTCTGTAATTCACTAATCGATTCGAAAATAATCACCGTGGTAAAAGTCCCGTCTGAAGTACAACGTTAAAGACAACATCAAAACTGAAAATATCAATTGAGAAATTCGTTTGGCGCGTGACTGCAAGTTCCCTCATCCGTTGCTCGATACCTCCGCTACACGACTCGCTTTCGCCGCTCTAAACATTCAACAAAAAAATTAATATGCAGTAAGAAATGCGACGACTAATTCTCAATGGCTGCCCTTCGCATTTCAAGTGACACATATGCATCACCGCAGTGTGCCAGTTTGATCACATCATTGCATTGGAAGTCCCGTTGCAATGCGGCCCAAACGGCACGCGGTAAGTGCTTGCACTCTTATCATCATCACATGTCAACTGTTTGACAGCAACACTCTGCCATTTTTTCAAAACAGGAAATATGATTTGTGCGGTAAGACAATCCGCATTATTCACCACTAGTTACGCAACAGGGGATGATATTTCTAAAACGCCTCATAACTCGACCCTCGCGCCATTGGCGGGATTTACGAGGGCGTGGGAAAGGTTATGAGGGGACAGGGAGGAATGCCCACTGGAAACCTGTTCGAGGCTGCGGCTAACGAACAACGGGCTTATCAGCAACAGCATGACCTCCCTTCAAAGTGATCATCCACTCATCGTCTGCGCTCTCCGGGAAGACAGGGGCAGCCTCTTCGCCCGCTCGGTTTCCTTTAGCCACCGACTTCTCACTTTCCGCGGGCTCTCTTTCAACTGCCTCCCCGCCTTCCTTTGTTCGCGTTGCCTCTCCCTCCGAGAGTCCAGCGACTCCACCCATCTCCCCCCTACTCGCGCTTGCAGCTGTGTCACCTGCCGCTCTGAAACTGACACTGCTTTCCTCGGAAGCATCAGCGGTGCCTTGCTCTGGTGGTGACGGAGCCACACGGCCGACAAGATTGCGCTCCAAGCGGATGCCAGCCCGCAAGATGATGCGCCTTAGCATGGGGTGGCGTGCCATGTTGCACAATGCGGCGGCAGCGACAGGCCACACCGTGCTGGTTGTTGAGCACTTGAGCACCAGTTGCGCTAGGGAAGGAATGACCCCAAGCTGTCCCATCTCCACCGCGCTATCCGCCTCCAACGACATGAGTCGGCATATACTGGCTACCCCGAACTTGAAACTGTATGCCCCCGCCTGCACGTATCCACATTCCACACCTCAGTGCTAGCGCATAAAACTTCGGCGTAGTTTCTCACAAACAGACCGAGCAGCAATGAGTTGAAAATCAGGCGTGCGGATGCATAATTTCAGTGTTTTTGTGCACCTGCGTGCGTGTTGATGCGTGCTTTGTGCCAGAATGTGTGCGGTGGGAGAGAGTAGGGGGGGGGGGGAGGGTGCAAGTGCGAATGAGTAAGATATGAAGTAAGCAACTGATTGAGTAAGCCAGCGGGAGAGCGAGGGAGGAAGATATAGAGTCAACGTGAGGTGGAAGAGGCGCATGTGATTTGCAGTGGAGTTGGGAGGTGGGAACGTGAGATGGTGTATTATGCGCGGGAGGGTGTATGAGCAATAGGCTGCGAGATGGGAGGTGGGTGAAACACGGGATAGGGGTCAATGTACGTGCATGCATTTGAATCTTCATGTATTAGAAGACGGGGTGGTTAGTGTATGAGTAAAAGGAAAGGACGGGGACTGGGCGAGAGGGTAGGCGTACGTACATGGAGGGGGGGGGTGGAACAGGGAGTGCTGGCTGAAGGGGAGAGAAAATAATGCTGTGTGTGTTTTGTGAGTGTGTGTGGATATATGTGTGTGGTTATATGCTTATGGTTGTGTGTGTGCGTGTGTGGTGAAAATAAGAGTAGGAAGAAAAAGGTGCTTTGGTTTGTTGGAAAGGGAATTTGGGGGGGGGGGGGGGGGAAGGGTGACCTGCAGCAAAGCACAGATGTCCTTCAGGTATCCTCGGGAGGTGATTATACGGCGGGCCTTCTCGTTCCACAGCACTTGACTCAGAGCGGCGAGAGCTTCCAGGCGTAAGGCGTCGTCGCGGCCTGCCACGAACTCATCCAACTGCTCGATCAGCACCGGGATGCCGTTGGCTTTGATCACCTCCTCCCGCGACTCCGGCTGCCCAATCATGAGGGCAGTGAGCGCAGCAGCCGCCACCTTGCGCACCGACACCGGCTGCTTCTTCAGCCGGAACAATCCGATCAGCTTCACCACCACACCGAACTTGCGCGCCTCAGCCCTGCACGAATGTCAATGCAGCCGCCAGGCGGCTGTCAGAGATGAATGGGCAACCCACACAGCCAAGGGCCAACGAGCACGGGACAAGGGCAAAGAACGAGGTAGGGAGGGTACCTCAATGGCGGAGTGAAGGCCATCGCCTTAAGGCAGCGCATGGTCGTCTCCCTCACCACATTAGACAGGGCCGCGTCGCTGCATATCAGTTCGCACACTCGAGGCAGCCCATTGGCACGGATGACCTCCAACTGCAGCAACAGCAGTGGACACATCGATAGCGTCAGTAGCAGTCAGGGCATGCAGGGCAGTGAGGGCCACGCTGCTGGAAACTCTCCCTGCACGCACCCGGCCCTCTGGAAAGTCCAGCAGGTGCAGCCACATCACACGGACCACAAAGCCCTTTGAGGAAGGTGTGCCGTAGGACATTATCTTCATCAGCGCAGATACGCCATCCATCGCCAGGAAGTTGGCCAGGTCACGCTTGTCAAGACTGCTGTCCACAAGAGAGGCTAGCGCAATCTGCTGATCAACTGAACTCGCAGAGTTCAGCATTTTCACCCACTCCACAATCTTGTCCAGATTGGAATTCGTGTAGGACGTCTCGGCGCTGAGCACCGCCTGCAGTCCAGTCACGCACACTTACAGCAACGTTCATGCACCCCCACCCCCACCCCCCCCCCACACACCCACACCCACACCCACCCAAACACACACACACAAATACACACAAACGCACCCCCCCCCCCCCCCCCCCCCCCCCCCACACACACACACACAAATACACACACACACACACACACTCGTGCGCGCGCGCGTACACACACTATCTCGACCAAAAAAAGCCGCAGTGGGGTAATATCGTTCAGTATATTGGAGATGTATAACACCTACCAGCCGGGCACTGTGAAAATCATCAACGCCTTGTTTGAGTCGGAGGTTAGGGACAATATGCTTGGTCCGCAGCTGCTTGCCGGTTGCAGGGCAGACCTTGTTTCCTGCTTTCAACCAGGCCTGTACAAAAAAATGGAGGGAAAGGTTTCGGGTGAGGTTGCCAAATACGCGGGCGCGGTATAAGTTTACAGGCACTACCTGCAGAGGATCAGGCGCAGCGATGAGCACACCTGAATGGCTCGCCTCTCGTATGTGTGCCCCGACTCCACTAGGATGACGGGGTCACGCATGACCTCCTTTGTGAGTGGACACATCAGGAAGTTCTCGACATTAAGCATGGAAGCAGCGGTCGAGGCGGAGCTTCCAATGCTCGTGGCGCTGCTCTGAGCTCGAAGTGCCGGTCGGCCCGCCGCTCGGCTGAGGTCGTCCTGGCTGCGCACCCTACCCGGCGGCCCACGCAAGGCGGCGACGCTGGCCACTTCATCAAGGGAAGCTTCCTTCTGAAGGATATCGTTCGTACTTTTGACGCCAAACAGCATCCTTCCGCCGTTACCCACCCGCGACATCTTCAGATTTGGCACACAATGGGAGGGGGACAGTTCTGACCCTAACCGCTCCCCGCCCTCCCCCAAACTGCTCTCCATCTCACTCCCGCCAATACTAATGTTCTCAGCCTCTGATACAGCAACAGGGGCAGAAGGCTGGTGGCCGCCCTTGACCGGCCTCAACCTGAGAAGAACAGCCAGCACTACATGCGTTGAGGGAGGTAATACATGCAAATGACAGTCATACGCATTACTCTCAAAGTGCCCATGCCTGGGAAAGCGGCATCCGCCTCACCTCGATGGCGTGTTAGGCCGGCTGCTGGTTGCAAAATTGGCCTTTAGAGCGCTGCGCGGACGGCTGAGAGGGGTGCTGGCGGCGGGCTGGGGCGACGAGGGCCTGCCATAGCCTGAAGGGGAGGCTGCTTCTGGGGGAGGCGACCCCGAGCGCTGTTGTCCCGAGTGAGTCGACCTGCATAGATATGCATCGACACAGTCACAGTCTGTTTCAGCTCGTCCAGGTTGGAGCAACTTCAAATTCCAGGCATGCGCTTGCTGCGAGCAAGAGCACATTCCAAAGCTAAGTGCATATGACCGCTGTTACGCATTCCGTCCGTCTTCACGAGGTAGAGCTGTGCTGGCATGTTTACAGAGCATCACCTGTATAGTGGCTGCATGTACGCATCGTCATCGAGGACGCTGGTGGGCGAGTCCTCGGGGCCTTTCCTCACTGGCTGCCCCTGGCACACCTCCCCCTGCCTAAGTGTATAGAGTGCCACGATGTGCGTGAGCAGGAAAGTATCCTGTTGAAGTGACGGAAAAGGGACGAAGGAGGTTAAGGGAGCTGCCCCTCTCATTCAGCAGTACCGTCAGCCGAACATAGAGTGACACAGGGGCTGGCTACCTCTTCCCGCTTTTGGCGTTGCATTTCGTCAAGCTCCGCCTTAAGGCGATCCACCTCGGGCTCGATCTCTGAGCTGGTGCACGGGATTGCTATCCCTGAAAAGAAGGCGAGGGGGTTAAACCCGAGTTGGGGCAATCAGCCAGGAGAGCTGCCGGTGCGAGGGCCGAGGAGAGTAATATCAGGAGGGGTGAATGTGTGATGGGCCAGCAGCGTACCTTGTTCCAGCAACAGCCTGCGGAGAGTCTCGTGGACGCTGGATGTCTGCCATGAAGACTGCATCGCCTTCATTTGCTCATGCATGTGCGCCACTGCGTCCGCTTCAGCGAGCGGCTGCTCGAAACTGAGGTCGCGCAGAGTGCGAGCAACGCTCGCCGCGTCATCTAGCACATCCGAGGGGACCTGCATGATGAGCACAGAGGTAAGTGGGGTGCGCAGCAACGTCACGACCCTCACCACCATCCTCCACTCATTCTCTGGATGCGGCTTATGCTCTAGCTCACCAGGAAGTCCTCCGCGACAACGGAGTTAAGCACGTCGCTGATGCGTAGGCATGCGTCCTGTAGCAGCTCAGCAAAATCAATTGAGCACAGCAGCTTCAACACCCGGCTCTGCTGAGTCCTTGGCTTCAGCAGACCATCCAGCAGGGTCAGTGCGTCTTCCAGGTCCTGCAGCACCCCCAGGTGCACCTCCGTGATACCTTTCACCGCCACTCCATCCAAAATCTCACTGAACAGCGGCTGAACCTGAATCAGAGGGGACGACACGGTTAAGCACCCGCACAACCCCCTACCCCAGTCCAGTGTTATTTGTTAGTGGACCAGTTGCGTTGTTCTTCTGCAGGTCGGACCTTCCGAATGCCACGTCCGATGATAGGGAATACCCTCCACGACTCCTCGCTGCACAACACGATGATCTGTCGCGTCAGACGAATGCAAGCGCCCGCGGCCACGCGTGCCGATGTCACTGCGGTGAAGTCGGCCATCGCTACCCCCTCCAACAACCGAGCATCGAGTTGCGGGTCGGACGCCTCCGCGCGCTGAGCGACCGTCCGTTCCCGGGGTATTTAGCCGACTCACAAGCGCATGTGAGTCGCCTTCCCAAAACCTTTCCAGTAACGCTAGAGAAGTTCCTATCAGAGCGTGGATCCAACTAGGACCTCGTGCGAATTGTGATGCCCGCCAGTAACTCTCTGCACTTAAGTCGGCTCGGCCCACCTGTCGGGTCGCCGCGACAAGCCAGCCGGGTGCCGAGTGGGCCGATGGCGACTCCGTAGCCCTGGCGGCCTGGCGCGCTGCGAAAAGACGTCAAACGTGGGACGGTAGCAATGCGTGCACGTATTATTTGGAGCGACGGCTTAGGTTCTCCACGGAGGTTCCAGTTAGATGTCCGGAGGCGGGCCTGCCGGGTCTGAAGGCACCTGCGGCATGCCGTCTCTGCGCCTCTGCACGTGCATGCGATGCGCAGCTCTGACGGAGGACAGACAGCGATGACGACGCGCGACTCCCACCCGTACGGGTACATCAGGTACCCTGTCCTGAGCTGCTGATGCCCTTATCGTCGCGTACAGTTACCTGTACCTCGCATCATCAGCATCGCCGCAGTGTACAGGTAAGGTGGGTACGGGTAGATCACTGAACCTGTACCTTTTATGAATGTGATTTATATAGCGACTGGGAGTCAGATTATGCCAAAGATTAAAGTTTGATTACATTTTGGGTAAACAGGCACTAAAACACCTATTCAGAGGTGTTATTTCTATTCAGCGCTTGATCAGGGAAGGGTGGGTGGGTTGCGCGAGCCGAATGGGCGAGCTCACAGGCAGAAGGTGGCTGCTACCAGCTACAGGAGCTGCTTTAGAGATAAAGCAGGTGAGCGTCCGCCGTGGACAATTTACTGCGCTTGTGACGCTTTGTCTCCGCGCGTTGGCTTCGGCGGACTCAACATGGTACGTTAACTAACCGTTAAACCCAAATATTTTACTAGTATTAGGCGCCCGCCGGCGGCGCAGCGGCGGCGGCCCCGGAGAGGGGTGCGCTCGTAGGCCCGTCGGCACCTATACCTCCACGCGGTGGGCGCTGGTAACCCCATAGCCGTGCCGTGCCTCGCACGGTAGGGGGCTGAACGAGGGACCGACAGCTGCGATCCGCGGGATCAGCAGCTGTCGGGAAGCCCTGTACGGAGGGTTTTGGAAAAACATAATATCCGTACACCGGCACAGGGATCTCCCGCTCGGCCAGTCCGATATGTCTTTTCCGCGACTAAATACTCGCAGATACTCTCCCGGCGATGGGGCGGGGGCGGCGTTTGCGAAATATTTGTTGGCGAAGAGGGGTACGGACGGATCAGCGGAGGGACGAGGGTGTTTGAGCTGGCGGCGGACAGCTGGGAAGCAGCGCTAGGGACGGCGCTCGCTAGCAGTCGCCAGCCCTGCGAGAGCCTTAGGTCTCCCCTGGGGGCGAGGCTTGATGCTACGCAGGACGGAGGTTGGTCGCAGCCGGAGGAGCGACACGGTCTGGCGGCGGCGGTCATTAGGATCGCCCGCCGCCGGAAAAGCCCGGTACGGGGGGTTTTTGAAAAAATTCCCGTACCCACCATCTTTTGAGGACCGGCGACTCGATCCCTCAGTTCTTCCAACCCCTTCCCTAGTCGGTACCCGGTTATCGATAGGCTGCCTCATGCAGTGTGCCTAGGGTTATCGTAACGGCACACTGCACGTAAAGGCGGCCCCCTAACAACGTAAACCACCGGGGGAGGGTACGGACGGCCACAACGCGATCATATAGATGGTGGAAACAGACGAGAAAAGGACATGGGACATGAGAAAATCTGGCTCGGGGGCAGGAGAGCCAGCCGGACACCGTCTGCAGCCTAGTTATTTTCTCTTCTCAGCCCCCGAAGGAGGAGAGAAGACTCGGCTAGGTGGCGAGCTGCGTCGGGAGGAGCGGCTAATACCTCGGGCGGGGTTGAGCACGGATCGAGGCGGGACCGACGACGACCTATGCGAGGGGGGTTTTTCACCTGCCTTTCCACCCAAGCTCCGGCACGACCGGAGTCGCACAGGAGCCGAGGATCAGAAAATAATAAATACATGGATACGGGTATGTTTTAGACTGTATCGTCACTGCCATTGGAGAGGTTGGGATTAGTGGTTCACGGTCTACCTCACGCTTAGAAGTCCAACAACAAGTTGAGCATAGCACAAGGGGGGCCCAGAGACTCAAGCCGGTTTTCACTAGTATTGGATTATTTAATTTCAAATTTCAAATTTCAAATTACTAGTATTAGAATTAAGCGACTGGGAGTCAGATTATGCCATTTACAGAGACTGAAGGTCTGCATAGGCTACTAATCCAGGGGTTTGGCGACTAGCGAGCCGAAGAATAGCCAGGCCGCCGGGGTTTGTTCATGGTGGGGTCGATGTACTTGCCAGCGACGACGTCGCTGGTTTTCGATCAACCACCCGTGTAGCGGATCTTGGTGAGGGGTGCGCCGATGCATGCGGCGGCGGACGCCGCGCCTTTCCGTAGACTATGCGATATCCACTTGAATTGCGGGGGGGGTGTAGCGCCAATGGCGCTGCACGCCTCTCGAATCCACTCGGTGATGGTCCCGACCGTCCACGTGTGTGGGTGTTCATCGCGTGTGACAGCCCAAAAGGTAGTGGGCCCGGGTCCATTGCCGAGTTGGTTGCAGTAACTTGTGCGTCCAGCGGTAAGCGCTTCCAGGAGGTCCGCTAGTAGTGGTACTGCAATAATTAGGAGTTGTAGGAGCGGTTTGTCGGCCGCGGTCCTACGTTGTCCCCCTTTGCTTTTCGTATGAATAGCACTATGTTACCGCCCGTTCGGTCGACCGCGATGTCGTCCATATGGCACCGTACGCCGGTTTCCGCGCGGCAAAAATAGCAGTAGTTAGTGCAGACTGCGAGAATCGCGCGGAAAGTTTTGATTTGTACGAGGTTGTCCGGCTGCCAGGTTAGCGCGCGGAAGTGTCGGTGGGCGAATAGGAGCATCTGTTGTACGATGGGGGCTGGGATTGGTACGCGAATGTCGGGGTCGGTGATGGGCTGCTGCTGCATGGCGAGTCCCCGACGTGCGTCCGTTAGAAGTGGTCCCAACGCCACTGGCTCCTTCAAGTGGTCGCGAAAGAACTTGTCTATTGCCGAGAAGTAGGGTTGGAGGTTGCTTGCCGCGATGGTTCCGGCCCGGGCGAGCCATGTTGTAAAGCGGAGCATGTCGGCCGCGGTAGACTCGAGTGGGGTGATCCCTTCTTCGTTGCAAAAGCCCGTAAAACGTCGAATTCCGGTTCCGTAGTTGTTGTATGTGGTGGGGGCGAGGGAGCCGGTGAGGAGGTCGAGCACGAGATCGCCCAAGTCGTCTGTGCCGACGAGTGCGCCGACGTGGTTGCGCATCCAGGCGTGCAAAGGTGCGTGGGCCGCAGGTTCGACGAATCGGTATTTCACAGGTGCGGATTGTTGGTCGTTGTCCGCGGATGTTTGGGCGTGTTGAGGTATGGGCGCGGACGTCCGGTTGGTCGGTGTTGGGTGGAGCGAACCACGTGTTCGGTAGAGCCAGGCCAGGGCGGTACGTGGAAAGCCGTGACGCTCCAGCCGGGCGGTCCGACGCCCTCGTACATTCCTCGCTTGCCCGGAAAGAATAAATCTCGGGAGGGGGGGTACACGATATGTTCGTCGGATAGCTCGCTCAGTAGTTGGTACCACTGTTTGGCGGGCCAGTATGGCGCGATGACTGTTGCTTCGGCGCCCGATTGGCGTAATTTCTGGACGAGGTCGGGGAGGAGTGTCCAAGGTGGGTTGCACCAGTTAATCTCTGCTGCCTAGTGGTTGTCGGGAAGATGAAGGCAGTCCACGGCTTCGGAGATGGGGTCTCGCCAGTGGGAGTTGTAGCGGGAAATCTGCGAGATGCTTGCGTAGCGATCGTGTCGATGGAGTGGGGGCCCTACAGGGATTCTAATTAAATGAAGATGCGGGGGTTGAGCTGCATGTCGTCCCTGCTCATTTCGCGGCCCAGTCTGTCGGCCCATACGTTGGCCGCGGATCGAATAGTTGCTCGTGTTGTTGGTGTCGATGAGTTCCCAGAGTTTTCGGAGCTCGTCCATCATAGTCGGCGATCGGGACGTGAGGTGACTGAGTACAGCCACCGCTGCTTGATTGTCCTCGTGCATGAGTATTTTTCGGCCGCGCAAGAGCGGTAGGAACGAAAGGACTGCGAGTCGCATGGCCTTAAACTATTTCCGATGTGATGTGATGTGATGTGATGTGCTGCTGTTGGTCCGTCGCTGACCACAAACACCGTGCTTCCAGCCGCTCGTTCAACATTGCTCCCCAGCCGTAACCCGAGCTATCGCAGTGCAAGTAGGCGGTCTCGATGGGGGACAAGATGGAGCGTCCGTTGTTGGCGGAGGGGACTTGCGTCCACCATTGGAGGTCTCGTTTTAGATAGTAGGTGAGTCGCACCCGGCCTCCCCATCCTGTGAGTGTAGCGAGGACGTCGTGTAGTTCGCGGAGGTAGAAGCGGGCTGTTGGAATGGCGAGGTACATGTATTGCACTTTTTCCGGCGAGCACTGCGAGCTGCCGGGCAGGTAGCCACAGTGCGTCGCGTGCAGAGCGTTGCAACAGGGTCCGGGAGATGGTAGCAATGGCGTGTAGTTTTGAGGCCGGGGCTCGGGAAGTAGAGGCTGTGGTGTCGATCTGGAGGCCTGGGTGCACGTGGACTTGCATAGGCTCCCATCGGCCTTTCTTGGGGTTGCGTCCTAGCCCGAGGCGGTCGAGTAGGCACGCGACGCGGTCGCGGAGTTGTAGCGATGCGTCTCAGCTGCCGGCAAAAAGCAAGAAGTCGTCCATGTACGGGAGTGATCGGGCACCCCTCCATCGCGAGTTTCGCAGATAGCGTCGGGACGGTGTTGGTCGCGTGGGTTGCTGGTTCGTAGCTAGCCGGGGGGTGTGTCCGGTGGGGTTGGGCAGTGGTTCGCGTAAGTGACGGATAAAAACTTCGGTAAGACGGCAAAAATTGTAACTATTGCATTTCTTGCCCATCGGAAGGCCGGCTAGTTTGTACAGCGAGCCGCGATAGTTTACCGTAAAGAAATCTCTGTCCTCCTCTCGTATGCCTAGCGTGTAGTAGCCGTCCGCGAGGTCGAAGGATACCATCCAGTCGCCGGCACACGTCAGGTTCGTGAGGTGCTTGAGTGTCTCGTACGTGAGTTTGAGGTCCTTGCAGTACTTGTTAAGGGGGCGCAAATCGATAATGAGTCGGGATTTGTTTTCGCCGGGTTTCGGGACTAAAAACATTCTGGAAACCCATATGTTGTCCGTGCTCCAAGGCGCCCGACTGCAGGAATCGTGGAAGCCTAGAGTCCATGAAGTCGAGCTGTTGTTTTGTTGCATCATGGAGGTGCCCCTGTTGAAAGGTGGGGGCCGCCGGCCGCCGATGAAAGGTATGCGAACCCCGTGACGAATCCAGCCTAGAACTTGCTCGCTCGCGCCTAAACCTTTCCAATCTGGCGCTTTGTTCCGCACGCGGTGACGCATGAAGATGGAACGGTCGTTGCAGGACGTGGCGCGGCGGGTCACACCGTCATGCGTTCTTGTCCGGGGTCTTGGATATCGTGTCTTTGGTGTCGGCGTTGTCTCTCGGTGGCGGCTTTGGCTTGGGTTGGAGTCTCTAGGTCGGGGTAGGGGTCCGACGGCCAGGGGCGGGTCGGTCGGGTGTCTTGCGCGCGAAGGTAGCTCCCGCGGCGGCTTTGACGCTAGCGAGTAGAGAACACTCGAGTATTTTATCGATGAACGCCCGGTGTAGGTTGTCGTATTTGGAGGATGCAACGTCCGGTCGCGGTTTGAGGAAACGCTCGTAGGCGAGTTCCGCGAAAACGCGGTCCGAATCGCTCGTCTCCCCTCAGCCCTTGGTGTGTCGGATGTGGGATACCCGCACACGGGCGGCCTCCTCGAGCGCGCTGTGGGTGTGGTTGCTTTGCCGCAGGGTGATGACCGCCGCCGCGAATTCCGGTGAGTCCTTGGGGTAATTTCGAATGTCTTCCAGAGCTGATATGCTCGCCGTGTTAGCGCATACGGCGTGGGCGGCGTGACATGCCGTGGCGCGGTGTTCTTCGAGCGTGGCGTTGTGCCGGCGGGAGGAGATGTGGCGGTAGGTGTCACAAGTAGGCTTCCAGATTTGTGGGCCGTCGAGATGCCGGGGGGGTAGGTCGAGGCCCGGGGCAATGTAGGGTCCCCATAGGTCTGTGTCGATGTGGTAGTCGTCATATGGCAGGGCTGCTGGGGATACCGTCGCCGCTGGGGCTAGGGCCATGGGTCGCACGGTGGGGTTGATCGAGGGTCGCTCGGTCGGTAGTTAAGCGCTACGGGCGTAGTGCTCCGCAGCTCCACCCTTCGACGTGTCGTCTACGCCGACGGGACTGGCTAGCTATGTGCTGGCTTGTTTTGCTGTTGCTAGTTGGGTGATGATGGTCGAGCTAAGCGTGGCCGTTAGTTTGGTAAAGGCTTGCTGAAACTGGCCATTAAGTCGCTCTTCTAATGCGGCAGCGTTAGCGAGTAAGCGTTGCTCTTGTTGTTTGAATTCTATTGATCTAACAAATTCCGGTGCGTCGCGAGTTTCGTCGACGCCTTGTCTATCCGTAGCCATCGTATTTTGAGCAGGGTAAAGAGTCTCGACCGTGTTAGACGCGGTCGAGTGTGAGCTGTCACTTTGCGTAGCTACGAGAGCTACGATGCCTGCTGCGCGAGACGAATGGGCGAGCGCAAGGGCAGAAGGTGGCTGCTACCAGCTAGAGGAGCTGCTTTAGAGGTAAAGCACGTGGGCGTCCGCCGCGGACAACTTACTGCGCTTGTGACGCTTTGTCTCCGCGCGTTGCCTTTGGCGGACTCAACATGGTACGTTAACTAACCGTTAATCCCCAATATTTTACCAATATAAAAATATATTAATAATCGGGCTTGGGCTTTTTCATTATCTTTTCTTCTTTTTGCTTGGTGGCCTCCACGGCTTTTTCTTGTAAGAGCATATTAAATATATCAATAATCTTGTGGATGTTGAGGCCCGCGCGGTGGGTAACCAGACCAATAGTAAACGCCCAAATACTTGGACGTATGGTACCGTGCGGTGGCTCGATCGCTTTGCTAGGACAAGCGCGATATTAGCCCAAAACGCACGCGTCCCACCCGCATGGAGGTCTTTGCAACCACGCGTTGCCTCTAACCTATCTAAAGCACCGGTATGGGGTCAATTCGAGACATCATCGTCGGCATGTACTAACACGTGGAGAATTCATTCCCACGCCTCATATGTTGGGAACGCATTGCCATAATAGGGGACGGGCATTCCCGCGGGGGCCGTTGCAGGGTTACACATAATGATTCAATATCGTACTCGTGTATTTCCAACAGCCCGTCGTCTAGCCCGCATTCATGCCATGCCTAAACGCTCTCTCCATGATTGTCCTGCATGCGGCGGGGATGTGCCTGAATCTATATAACATATTTTGCTTGAATGCCCAAGTTGGGAGTGCCACCGACGTAATTTTGGGACGCTAGCCCCAGACTTTAATCATTAATGGTTTTGTACGTCAGTTCGCTACCTCCCCCGAAGATATAAATGTCTTACTTTTAGGCGGTGTCCCCCCTTCCCTTCAGGGCGCCATTCATTTTACAGGAAATGGGAGGTTTTTCTTGTTATGGCGCCAAGCTTTCCCTCACATTGCTTTCTTTGTAGTTCATGTATCGCACTCCCAAAATGTTTTGCTCCGTAAGATGGGCCTTGGTCCTTCTCGCATTACTCGAATGGGCCGACGCCCGGACGGGTAGGGCAGACCTTTCTTGGTCAGCGCCGGGAATGCATACATGTTTGTTGCATGTCATTGGAAGGTTTTAGTTGGTGAAACTCCAACATTGGCCTCGTGGCTCGTGTGGGGTTAGCGCAGTGCCGCAGTACGTTAAAGCTCTCGTACAATGGTACGTAATGCACTCACACGAGCGTCACCTACCCGGGAGCATGATCGATGATGAGTTTGGGATCAGTTTCGAACTTCTGCTCTCAGTCATGCTTGCAAAACGCCGCATGTAGAGGGTGCCGGTGCGGGTTACCTGCATGTCCCATATCCCGGGGGCGCGCAAAAAAATTAAAATAAAAAAATTAAAGATTCTGTAACTCGCTCCAGGGCAAAATAGCAGGTATTTGAATCAAATTCTTACAAGAAAAAGTAGTGGAGGTCACCAAGCAAAAAGAAGAAAAGAGGGGAAAAACCTAAACAACACTCCTCCACAAAAGTCAGGACAAGATTTCGCACCTTCGCAAGTAGAAAATGTAACCATGCGTCGATTGTATTGACAAATCTCCTGAAGTCCTAGGCAATGCTTTGCGCCCAAAATGGAATGCGCCAACAACTACGAGGGGCGAATTCGAGCATTGCCGGGCTTGTGTACTTGGGGTTATCGCGCCCGCACCCGCGCGGCACGCTCTTTCAAACAGTCGCCGTGACGGTTAGAAGAAAAAAGTAACGGGCGCACAACGCCGCAATATGAATGTTGATGCGACGGTCGCGCAAATATAATGCATAGGCGACGGAGGGAGGAGGTGTTGGGCAGGCCGCTGTGGGGGAAACGCACGAAATCGCGTATGTAGACTTACCACCGATATGCGCTCAGCCCAAGGGCAAGCCGCTTTCGGCCACAATGTTCAAGCGATAATAACTTACTCATATATGGTTAAAGCATTTAATAGCAGGTACCGTTGGACGCGTCGTGTCAATGCGCGTCGAGTACATTTACTCCCGAGTTCAAACACTCACAAAATATTTTTATATGAATTATTTTGATAATCAAGTTATTCCGGCAAAGTTGAGCCGCAGTGCCAAGCAACACCCATCTAATTCGGCTCACCTCATGAGGCGATTTGTGCGGGGTTTGTCGATATATGTTTACCAATTCTTCATTCCTACTGACTTCCGAGCCTATGTCCCGACGCGTGCCACGCGTGGGGCGGGTGTGGTTGGCACAAGCTCATACCCAAGGATTCCAAACACCACCGTCAACGTGATGCGTCCCTAACGGCCAAGTTGGACCTCGCCCCTCCCCTAAGCCAATCGCCCTTGCATGTTTACAGCGTGCAGGTTTTCTCCAAAGCTGCGTCATGTGCGTTTTTGCTCGCTTGCTTTCCAAAAAACCACCCGTGCCAGCGGCGTGAACTTCCGTGCTCTATTATTCATACACCCGCAAACCCAACCTCGCGCATTGAACACGGCATCCACGCCTCCAAACCCCCTCCAAAAAGCCCCCCAACGTACGGTTATGTCGAACACAGAGGACTATCCAGCTCGGTATGAGCGCTTGAGCAATGCCCAAGCGTGGCGCTCAGAACGACGTGTGAAGTTTAGACAATTTCCTGGGAAGTTATGGGCTTAATTCGACAAACTGCACCGGCAACACCCGCTTTAAGCTGAGATCTAACCACCCCGGATGACGGCTTACTGCTTGCTTCTCGGCTCTCCTACAATTGGGTGGTACTCGGGTATCGTCGTGCTTGACGTGGTGAGAGGGGAGCGTGTTCTTGATCTTAATATAATGCATGTCCGGAATTTTGTGGAGGAGTGTAGTAGGCGGCGGGCCCGACAGGGAAGTGCCGTTCCATGGTTCACACCAGCAGGGCAGCACATTCAACGCGGCCTATGTACCGGAGCATTAGGCTCTAAGCTGCATTTGCAGATGGTGGCGAAATCTGGAGTCAGTGGATGCTGAGCGGTCCGTATATCCCGTCATATTGTCGCGCCGTAATCTAGTTGCAATGAGTCGATAGTCATATCTTGCGCCCACGTTTTAACCCCACGCCCTTTCGCCCCTCTTGTTTGCAATAAGGTTACGTGGTAATAACTTCGATTTATTATTACTCATTTTAGTGTTTCCAACGAACATCCCAGCGTATGCATACCATTCCGTGGGCTGTCGGGAGTGTCGGGCATACTTCTTTCGTACATAATTGCACTGAAAGCCGGAAAGCCGGAATAGCGATGTTGCTCGGAGTTGGCAAGGGCTATGCTTGTGGTTTCCTAATCTACCGGCAGCGAGCGCCGTAAAAGTCTTGTTGTAGACGTGAATTCGCACATTGGGAAAAGAGAAACTGTGCTATAAATGAGGGTACGTGACGTAGCGACATGTTAATCTCCTGTGTGACTCGGTCGTACATCCGAGTAGTCAATAATTCACCTTGCGCAGGAATAGAGCGCAAATTCAGACCGATAGGATACACGACCGGCCCCCTCCTCCCCATCCCCTACCACACATAAAGAGAAACATGCGAGTGAGCAGATGCGCGCGCGCGCGCACACACACACACACACACACACACACACGCGCGTGCGCGCGCGCACTCGACGGCACTTTTACACCGGCGAGATTTATACTGATAAACTTTTCAGAATATCACACTAGGTCAAGAAAACCGTACATGGGAGTGTGATAAACTTCTAGCTAAACCGGAAAATGGAATACACTGCCTTACATAATGCTCATCTGAAAAGTCTCGTTTTGAAATCCTCAAACTCCCCCATCACCACGGCATGATAAAACACATTCAGTTAAGGCTATCGCTAGTTCCAATCGACCAGCTAATGGACTGGCCTGCGAGCCCCCTTCTCTTCCGCAGGTCGACTACTTAGAAATAGCAGTTATCAAGGCAGTCGGGGACGTCACACGATTGGCTTCCCATCCAAAGCTTGGGTTGAGGCGCGGGCACAATTCGAGGCGACCCCTCGCTGAGTGTATCGTATTGAGAGTTTCTTTCGCGGGACGATCCGAGGCAGAGGTGGTGTAGCCGTTGCCAGTGGCGACCGAGCGGGGAGGAGGGTGGAATGGGCGCGGATCACTTGGTCGAACACGGGCAAAGGAGGCATGACCATGGTCGGGGCGAGGCATATTGCCGCTTGCTTGTCGGTGGGGAATGTCTTCTGCAACTTGGAGGTTCGCGTATTCATTTTGCTAGATTTGAATGGTCTCAAGAGTTGCGTAGCGGAAGGCTGCTCGGAGAGTATGAAGCACTGCGTCTTCTCCGGATGGGGCAAGTGAGCGCTGAGGCTGAGGCTGTTGGGCTAGTACTGCCGGCGCTTGTGTGTGCCAAGCTTCCAATCCGATGAGGTAGTATCCTCATTGGGGGGAGGGGGTTGGGAGGGTGTGTTGGAAATATGGGGGCCGTCCTCCTCCATATCGACGGAAGAGTCGATGGCGCGGTATTGGTATTCAAGTTGACGCTGATCGGGCCGGGGTTAGCGGTTCTTGGATGCGAGGGCCGATGTGTAGTGGTACTGATAGCGGGCTTGTCAATGTGTGACGAGTACAATAATGTACAATACAATACAAGACATTGTATGGGTACACGTGGCTAACCTAATTCGTGCTTTTTCATCGGAAGGACGTACAAAGTGGGCACGTCGGTACTGCAATTTAGCGAGGGTAGTGATGCCTATTGTATTGCCATTACCTCCCGGTACGTACAATATTGTTCAGGAACGCACAATTAGTCTAACAAGCTAGACGACGCGTTGCCATGATTTCCCGAGGTGGACAAGCCGCGTCGCTAGTATGTTGCGATTGTTAGAAGAGCCATAGCACGTGGCACGAGGTCCAAGCGAGAGCAGGTGCAAGCTAGCTAGGCGGGAGCCATTTAAGCCTAGTGCAGTAGAGGGAGGTGACATAACCTTTTAACAATTGTCATGTGTTCGATTACAAACTACTGCTAAACACTGAATAGTCAAACATCTTCTCATCTCTCCCTCCATATGTACTTCCACGTGTAGTGAAGCAAGAACATAACATATTTGTGTATGAAGTTAGCTCCCATAAGGCAAACCGCCACAAATGCGTAGGTTACGAAGGGGGTTTTGTTTGCGCTTGAGGTTGTCGGTAGCATGATGTGCCAGAAGAGTACCGGGTGCAGAGAGGCGCACAAAGCCTTTGAGTAAGCTCGCGCCGTGCGTGTCGAGTGAGAACCATGCGAAAATAATCTTGTGGCGAGCTGTCGTAGCTTGTAACTAGGTGGCTTTGCCGGGGGGGGGGGGGGGGGGGGGGGTTCACTCTTTTTATTTCAATTTAAAAGCACGTGCATGTCAGATATTGCCTATCGTGGGTGTCGGTCTAGGCCCCTATCGTTGCAGTCGGTTTTGAACCATATTGTCACTATTTTTTCTCTTTCTACTTTCCCTTCACGCGTGACTTTGTTTGTGTGCCGAATGTGTTGCTGCGTTAATCAACAGAAAAAAGTGAATTTCAAAAAACACTACAGACACAAGAACATGGAGATAGGGGGTGGGGAGGGGGGGCAAGAGGGCAAGAGTGACAAGAGGGTCACGGAGTCTAAGACACGGGAAAGTGAAGCACTTAATTTTGCACAGACCTAGCAGAGAAAACACACGAGAAAAACAAAGAAGGCAAATAATTAGGAGTCCACTTTCACATAGTGCTTTTTGTAATCCATGACAATTATAGGGGTCGAAATCTATTTATACGTGTGAAATTTATTCAGCGCTGCCAGTCTGTGCGTGTCTTTACAGCGTCAGGTACGGGTACCGGTACCAACTCGCGACTAGCTGGATAACTAACCTTAGTTATCACTTAAAAAGTGATTACAAGAAGAACCACATAGTTAGTTAGGATTAAGATATATGTTACCTGCATCGGGAAACGTGGCTGGAAGAAAATTAAGAAATATTAAGCACCTGATGTAGCGCCGAACGTATCGACTACAGATAAATCCTATAAACCCTACAAATAATTACGGGAACCATTAAAGAATTTCATCGTACTAATATAAAAATGCCGCCAGCTTAACGACAGAGAAGGGAGGCAGCAAACGAGTTACCTTTTACGATTTGAGGGAGGTACAGCACGAAGGCGGCCACCGCTGAGGAAGGAGCCGGGAAGACTCCGCGAAGCGCCTTCATCCTTGCCAGGCCTGCCAGGGCGAGAGAGCTGTGGAGGCGTGCCTGGTTCAAGTCGGGGAAACGCCCCTAGGCTGGCACTGTGCCAGTGTGCCGGCCGCCTGTCTACATAGAAACCGGGTTGCCGGCTCTCACATATTACGTTACACTGCTGGCCGCCAACTTGCGATCGCGGGGCCCTCACGATCGTTGAGGCGTCTCCGCGGTGAGCAGTGGTATGCGCTTCAATTTCACCTCGTGGCTGCTCCTCAGCACGCCACTTTTCCTACTGTCCTATCTATCTAACCCCCCCAGCGAACCTCGATGCGAGTGAGGACACGCCGGCGGCGCTATGAACCCAGCGACGGGTTGTGTGCATATATAGTCGAGAGACCCGAATCAGAGCACCTGGCTAATAAGCCAACAAGAGTGGCGCGTTCTGCTACGAGTGGCATTTACTAAAATCCAAATGCCGCGGTCCTCGCGATCTCGAGTCTCCTGTGCAGTATTCGACAGCCTGAAGTTCCGCATCGCATGACAGTATCTCAGGAATATTGCACGAACTAAGTTATTGATGTATCAAAGCTTCTCCCGGGAAGAGGCATAGTTCTTGATTTATTCGCTTGCTTTTTCTTCATCACGATCGCAGAGGGGTGTCGCTAAGCGCTCTCGGTTCACGGTACGCCGAAGTCTACTATGTCAGCGCTGGAGAAGCTGCGCGTGAAGGCGGCGTTCTTTGACAAACCTAGCGGCCGGACTTTCGACAACCTCACTCCCGTAAGCACGTGGGTGGAGCAGAATAACACAGTCGCGGAGCTCCTCCCTCTGCTTGCGAAACGATTTTGGTCGGTGGTGGTTACAGAGGTGCTGGATGATGATGGCGACACTGAGCCTCAGGTACCCCCCCCCCCCTTGTCCCCCCTTTTGAACTGTTTGCTGTTCACGCATTGTGGATGTCGAGCCTCGATAATGGAGGAGAGGGGGTGGGGGGGGGAGGGGGGGGGGGGAAGAGCGCAGGTGGAGATGCCCTGCTAGCAGCAGTCGTAGCAGGAGGGGCGGGGCCAATCCATTCTGCCAAGATTGAGTGGGTTGTGTTGTGATATTTTTTGTTTCAGGCGGAGCTAAGGGCCGCCAACGTGATCTTCAACGGCAGCCTAGTCCTCGGGGACGACAACCTGTTTGAGGTGATTTCGAACGACAAGACGGCGCACGACAGCCTGATTTTAGTTGGCATCAAGGGCGGGGCGGAGTATTTGCCCAAAGCAGTCACCACGCCGGTTGCATCAGAGAACGGGGGGGCGGTGGGGAGGTCGCCGGGGCCGGGTGGGTGGACGAAGTCCGGAGGGGCGCTGATGATGGCAGTGCGGGGGCCTGCTCAGACACCGCCCAGCGGGCACCAGCTGGGCCACATTCTCATGCCATCTGCTGACTTGTCCAACGGCCAGTATAGCGTGGCATCGAGCGCCGTGATGGGGGGCGGTGCACGGCCCAGCGTACTTGCTCTTGCGGGGATGCCCGGTAGCAATGGGCAGGTGGGCGATGGAGCTGCCGCGATGGAGCATTCCTGGGCCGGTATGCCCTACCCCCATCTACAAATGATTCAACACACGCAGCAGGATGGCAACAGGGCGGCTGCGGACCCTTTGGCGGTTGCCGTTGGAAGTAAGAGGCCCACAGAACGCACCGATGCTCCCCAAGGCTCCCCAAGCTGTCCGCTGCCCTTTCTGCGCGATGTCTCCACGGTGATGGAGCTGCACGAGCATTGGGAAAACGGCATGAACGGGCAGGGCCCACTGAAGCTGCTGACAGGGGCGCAGTACCGATGCGTCAGGACTCGCTACCACGAAATAAAAAACTTCATCCACCGTATGAGGGTGCGGGCGGCAAGGGAGACGGACGGCGACGAACAGAAAATGTTGTCAGTAATGCAGACAGAGCTGGAGAACGCCAAAACCAAGCATGGCGCCCGCATGGGACTCCCGACATTTGTCCGAAATGTGGCAGACGAGCATATTAGGGACAACAAGAAGATCAAATCGGAGAGCCACTCTCCCACCGGGGATGCTTCGGCAGGCGACAGCGCACAATAGGGCCACAGGGCGCACGTGGCTATTACGAAATAGCTGTTTGAGAATTGAGCAACCTAAGGGCGATCTATGTTCCGTTTCCGTGTAGGCTGCATCATTTTTAGAAGGACGCGTGGATTATTCGCTCTCTCATACCCCTCCTCTACTACGCAACCTCAAATATGAGGTTGCCCACCCTCGTACCCATTCCTTTCATTCCCAGAGCATGGGGCGGGCTTCACTATGTAATAATTGCAATTTCAATTGTGAGAGGCTACACTGCTCCGCTTGCCTCGCTCTCTCTTGATTGCTTGCGCCACTATTTTTCCTGAGGTGTAGTCGAGCTGCTTGGCACAGTGCGGCCTGTCACCCACAATCAAAAGGCTCCATCCATCAGGGTTCCCTGGATGGAGATCCCTCTTCAGCATGGGTAGCCCTCTTATCAGCGTCAGTTGTGCTCTTTAAATGCACCCCCATATAGCAAAGCCAGCCACAAAAGGTGTACTGCATTTCGCGTCCGCTTATGGGGGACACCATCAAGTTCCTGCCTCAAACATTCAAAACCCATATGTCGGGGGCGGTCGGGGGTCGCATGTTATCTCCCAGCCTAAAGCTGCCTGGATTGATAATGCCATAGGCGCGTACGACGTAATTCTAAGAGATAATTCAACACTTACATCTCATCGATGCAAGCTGCGAATTTGCTCCGCCTTTTCGAGTGCTCGTCCTCGTGCGAATGCTAGTAGAGGCTGTCCTTTCCGATGACGTCCAAGCGGCTCGTCTAACATTGGGTCGCTTCAAACTACCTCTTAGCTCTCTCATCTCTCAAAGCTGTTTGCTACGTCTCAAATAGGGTCTTTGGGTTTTTGTGTGCGACCTCTTTGTGGTTAGAGGGCTTCAGGCGCGTTGGAAGTCCTATGCGTACGTTTCCTACCTAACATAGAACACGATAAAAAACATTTTCGACAGTGACCAACCTCGAGCATGCTCATGTGCATTCTGCTTCCTAGCTCGTCACCTAGACCGCCTCCATCCGACCGTCCCGGCTTATCCCGCCCTTTAGGCCTACGCTGACTTCGCCTATACGAAGCAACACTTGAATTTATACAATACTACACGCCTACCCGCCATACCGCACAACCACATGAGAAGCATCTGATGGTGAGATAGACAGCCCAATAATCTTAGAGCTCATTAAGCTCGTCAAGCCCATGTATCCACCTACCCTTGTCATACAAACAACTACTACCAAGACATTCCTCGATGACAACACGCGATATTGGAAGTCAATATCCAACTAGACAAGATCCCCATCTGCCCAAATCCGGACCACTTCGTCCTAAAGACCCCGAAGGGATGGCAACTTCCATTAACTCCGGCACATCGTTGATTCGCATATTCCGCCGAGTTGCCGCAACGGAACTCCTCCACCGACAAGACTATGCATACAATACCGCCCAAATACTTGCCAAACACGAGGGTAGCCCATGTGAGACGCCGATACTTACCGTGCCGGCACGGGGAAGGGAGGCCATCACGTCGGGCTTCATGTCCCGAAATTTCGAGGCCTTACAAAGTACTAGATCAAAGAGCTTCGTGTATCATCGCTAGCCTACATATGGTACAACGGGGTGCCACTGAAACGGCCGCCGAGAACACAATCTACACGGATACCGACGATGCGTGGGAGCTCTACGAAAATGCAGATATCCCCCTACCCCAGCCTTGTGGTCTACGTACCTCGTGAAAGACACGATCCTTCACGCTTTTCAACTCCGCGACGTGTACAAGCCTTCCCTAACAGGGATGTCGCCCCGCACGAGTTGGTGTCGATCCGACATGCTCTATGAAATACCCTCGAAAGTTCAGCGGCATAATCAACGCCATGAACGAAATCATGGCCTTATGTACATGTGACAACATTGCATCCATGTCATGCCCTGTAGAGGGGTGAGCCGACGGCTCCGATCGGCGGGGTCAACAATTTTCGGAATTCAAAGAAAATGTACGCAGGGATTTTAAATGCGATATGTACTCACCGGAGCCAAAAGTCCCCGCTCGGCCCCTCCGATATTACTTTTTAGGACTAGTGACCACCTGAATACTCTCTAGAGTATTTGGCGGCGAGGAGGGTACCGACGGGTCTACGGCGGAAAGCGGGCGTTGGAGCTAGCGGCGGACAACAAAGAAGCAACATCAAGGAAGGGCGCTCGCTGCCCGCGGCGCAACACTATGATGGTCCAGCTTCCCCTAGGGGCCAAGTACGACATGAGCCGGCCGGACGACAGTCGCACCCGGAGGAGTGGCACGGTCTTGCGGCGGCGATCCTCAGGATTGGCCATTTGGCTCTCGCCGTAAAGGTATGGTACGAACAGTTCCTTGCATTTAATATCCGTACCCAATTGATTTTGTGGATGGCTGCCCGATCCATGCTTTCGACCGACTCCTCCCACGAGTCGGTACCCAACCATCCAAATGAGCGAATCAAGCGGCGTGCTTAATGAATCGCGGTGGCGCACCGCTCATAGAGGCCCCATGGCGGAGTGAACCATTGGGGGAGGGTACGGGCAGATTCAGGGCGACCATACATGTGTTGGAATCACACGGTAACATACCCGGACATGAGCAAAATCTGGCTCATCATGAGGTAGGAGCGTCAGCCGCCGGAAACCTTATGCAACTATGGCCTTCCTTTCCATGCTTCTCAGCCCCCGAAGGGGAGAGGAAGCCTAAGGCCTAAGCTAGGAAGAATGGTGCGTCGGCGCGAGCATCAAGTGTCTCGGGCGAGGGGTGCAAGACGGATCGGAGCCATCGACTACTTAAGCGAGGCGTTTTTCCGACTAGAACCCCCCTCCCCCCCCCCCCCCCCCCCCCCCCTAATCTCCGGCACGACCGGAGTTGGACATGAGCTTGGGGTCAATTAGACCCGTTTTGACACGCACCCTCGAGATGCGGGAGCAAGCCGCGTATCGTGGATATCAGCGACACCATGCTATTTTGCATTTATACGACAAGCGGATTTTGATCCGTTGAATGCGTTCCTAAAGTACCAAAAACGCGTGTTTTGTACACGCAAAAACGATGCCGCGTGCGCCCGACCCAAATCGTGGCATGACCACGGACACGCGCCCACGTACGCTGCCTCAGGAACCCTAAAGCCTTAGTTGATGAGTAAGGAGGGATGAGGCGTCTAAATCATTTGAGGGGGGGGGGGGGGGGGAATAGGGGGTTTCAATTGAGACGGATCAATTTGAATAATGAACTATCCCTTCGCTATGGAGGATGGGGGCCGGTTGGCGCCTATGGCGGGTGAGTTAGTTGATCGCCTAGCTATTTTGGCGGCATTTTGTCGCTTCCTTGGCATGGGTGCGACTGACTCTCCTTCTTTGCGCTCTGACAATTATGTCCGTATGCAACATTTCGTTCATTGAACTACTTATGTTCCTTTTCGGCGTTTTTGGGGGATGTTCGATGAGAACTCATGCAACGTCTTTTTGTTGCTGTGCATGGTACTTTGGGTTCTTACCTCCGCGACGCTTTGAAGGAGGGCAATGCTTATGCTGTGGCATGCCTTTGTGTTCTTCGGGCTAAGGTTTTTTCCTCTTTTCTTCGTTTTGCTTGGTGGCCTCCACTGCTTTATCTTGTAAGAATTTCCCATTTAAGTAATGTAACCCACGAAGAATATCGATACAAATTGTAGATAGCTCTGTCGGTAGGTGTTCCTGGTCGAAGAAATACTACCCGGTCCAGCCACACACGTAAACTGCCCTATAGATGTGCGGTTGTCAACGTGTGGCGAGTACTGTCTCGTGACAGTACGTTATGTAACTAGTACAAGTACTTGCTGCGGTATTTATACCGTACTTTCCACGGATGTGGCGTACTTGCATTTACACTTGCCATCATTGTTAAGCTCGCGAGCATGATCAATGATGAGTTTTATGTTTGCTTCGAAGTACTTCTGCTCTAAGTTATGCTGGCAAACGCCGCCCGTCGAGGGTGCCGGTGCGGGTTACCTAGGAGTCCCATATCCCGGGGACGCAGCCTAAAAAAAAAAAAAGCTCGCGAGGACACTGTACGCAGTACTGAACGAATATGTACCCCCGGTGCGTACAGTACGCACGGTGATGAATTCTCGCATGCGTCCAGATGCTAGAGGCACGAGGCCAGTTGGTTACGCAACCCGGCCTACGAACGACTACGGACGTTGACACCTACCTCGGGAAGCGTGACGCGTGACGAGACCGAAGGCGAGCTTCGCTAGACAATTCAATTCTAGCACAGTGGAGGGCGGTGACATGATATTTCACATTGCAACTTCTGTCCTTCTACCCCCCCGTAGCGACTGCTCTACTGTAGTTTGCTGACATAACTACTTGCACTTTTCACTCATCGAACGCATCCCATGAGAGATCTCCCCTAGCACCTAGCCACCAAGATGCTGGTTGCGACATTGGTTTCGGAGCGTGGTCCGACCCCATGTTTTCACTCGCGGACTCATTTGCTGCTCGTTAGTGCTTGTTTGCCTACCAGAGAATCAGAGAGATAGATTGGCAAGAGGCCCTGATTTTGTTTGGTAGTGTATTTCGTGACTAACGAGAGATCCACAATCCAAGTTTGCCAAGGCAATACGATTGGACCCGATTGCGCAACAAAGTGTCAAGGTCTATTGACTTTACCTCGATGCGCAGCTAAGTGTTGGCATGGTATGAGCCTGATGCGTAGAGACGCTAAAGGGCGTCGATGTGGAGTGCACGAAATATGAGTTGATGAGTGGTGGACAAGATTGTAGTATTTTCGGATATTCACTACAATGTCCCTCGCTTGTCGAGAGAGCTACCGACAATATTCTATGGTAATGAAGAACTTGCTGCCTGTACAACCTCTACTACGACAGCACCTGAGAGAGTTTGCCGTGCTTGAGACACTTACCTGCTGGTTGGAGCGTTGTTTCTGTGTCAAACGACGATGATAGCTGACTGATGAGACGCGACTGATATTATTTTGTCCCGTAGTGTATAAAGCGATCGAACTATTATTATTGATAACTACACTTCGAGATACGGTAGCCGTATAATGCCGACTTGTTTACAAAAAGAACAACATGAGCACGGATATTATTAGGGAAAAAAAAGGGACGGGTAACAAAAGGGCAAGAGGGTTTTAGGGCTTAGGACTTAGGGTTTAATGATTAGGGTTTATGATATAGGGTATAGGGTTTAGGCGTCAAACCCTAATACCCGTATGATGCGCTGATGTGAAAACTTCTGACTTTTCTGCAGGAGCATATTGATTCATTTGATTGCAGGTTCAGATGAAATATCGCTAACGGTATCGCTAATCTCTACGACTGTTACCGCCCGGGGTTGAGACATCCGCGCGTCGTGCCGAACAGCAGCACTGAGATTGGACGCCCGGTTCTCCTGAGAGCATAGTTTGTAACGCAGCGCTCGACTCGAGTTATGGAGAAGCCCGAAGGCCTACTGCTTGAGGTTGGCCTCTCGGCCAGCCTCACATCATGTCAAGAGGGAGAGGGTACGAGTGTTGTGAGCACTGTCTCGTGACAATATGTTAGAGGACTAGTACAAGTACTCGCTGCGATATTTATACCGGCCTTTCCGCATGGATGTAGTGTACTTGCAGTTACACTTGCCATCATTGTTAAGCTCGCAAGGACATTGTACACAGTATTGGACGAATATGTACCCCCGGTGCGTACATTACGCACAATGAATTCTCGTATGCGTCGAGACGCTCGTCCAGAGGCACGAGGCCAATCGATTACGCAACCCGGCCTACGAACGATTACGGACGTCGACACCATGGTTGTGCTGAACTCATTTCAATTCTGTCGAGTTCAATAGTTCATGCTAAAACTGAAATGAACTGCCTCAATTCAGTTCAGACTGAACTTTCAGAAAAAATCGACTGAACTTACCCCTACTGAACTACCTCTAAACACCTCAAATTTCATCCTAGCGATAGCTCTATGTGCTCCGCTATCGATATGACAGATATTTGCGCACTCCTTACCACACGCGCCGTACAACGGCCACGTAATCCTTAGCCTCCTAGCAGCCACCCACAACACACAACACACACATTGCCTTTCCACTTTCCACTCCCTAGTTTCCACTTATCGTCTTCTATGCCAACATGCCCTTGCAACGCGAATGTGCCCACGAAGGAGAGGACGACGAAGTGTTGATCGACGCTGGCGGTAATGGCGGTAATGAGGAGGAGCAAGATGGCGGCGCCGCTGCAACCCCGGGCAGCACAGCCGGCCGCCCCCCTCGCAGCAGCGGCGCCTCGTATGCCCACCCACGCAGTATGCCCACCCAATTTGAAATGTCACACATTCAAAATAACACGGACGCCGCCGCCAATACCGACCTTGCGTTCGCCCATCGCGTTGACATGGCAACGCGAAACTTCGAGGCTACCTAGTTGCCCACTGGGAAGTGGAAGACGGAATGGGGGTTCTTTCTGCCGGCCAAGTCGACGCCCGATGATAGCAGCAGCCTCACGGTTGACTGCTTCTTATGCCATGCTGCGAAAATCGATACACTGCACCACCGGTTCTCCCCCGCCCTTGACGAGGATACGCAGCTCGTCGATGCAGACATAAAGAAGATGACCGATGCAATGATTGATCGCATCCTCAGCGACGTTGACGAGATGTTGCAACCCTTCTATGAATTAAATGCAGAGCGAGCTCACGAGGTTGTGGCAACTATGCTAGACCCTCGGTTTGCTTGCGGCTCCATTGTATTAGATACCATCACCGCAACCATTGGCAATAAGGACGCAACACTGAGGATGTTTGCATCTCTAGTAAAGCAATACCGGGCTGACGTGCTGATCAACATGCTCGTGAACATGGACAACACTATCGAAGCCGCCAAGCATACCCCATGCGCTGACAAGGAGAGTGGGGTTGTTGCATCGATCGGCACTGTGAATGACGTTGACTTCATGCAGATGGTGGATGAGACGCATGATACAATGGCGGTGGAGGAGAGGGAGTGGGACCATCGCATGATGCTGGTCGAAGATGAATGGGCCCGCTACGTTATTGCGGCTGCCTAGTTGGGGCAGAGTGGAGGATTCAAGCCTGGCATAACCCTTCTCGATTGGTGGCGTGAAAATGCCAACCATTTCCCTGTTGTATCCGAGCTTGCCCGTATCATTTTGTGTATTCCTGATAGTCAAATAGAATGTGAGCGTGTATTCTCATTAGCTGGGCTCGTGACTCAGCACTTAATAAGCAATAAAGTGGGGGTGGAGATGATGTCTACGCAGGTGTACATCACCATGAATATGGATGCGGCTGCAGAGATTCAAGACATCTTGACCAACCAGTACGGCAGCAACATATACGACCACACCTTCTCCAAAACCTTACAGATTCCGCCTAAGCTGCATCACGCCCGGCATATTGCAACCGAGGAGCAGGCGCCGGACAGTGATTGCAAGGGACTAGCACTTGATCGTGAGCTTGGAGCGAGTGAAGAGCAAACTCGCGATCTAGAGTTCACAGTTGGCAGCCATGGCAACTACTTCATGTTTTGATGCATTAAATGTAACAAAGTACTTGGAGAGGTTGGACTAGGTGGTTAACGGTCTAGCCCTGACTTGTAAGTTCCCTGTATGGCATAGTTGGGAGGGCCCAGAGACAGCAGCCGACGCATCCGGCTTTTGGTGAAAAACCGGCGCATACGGTACATGTTGTAAACAATTTCAATTTCAATTTCAATTTCAATGTAACAAAGTGCATATGGTAGGTTGAAAGGTCGGGAGGGCAAGGGGCGTAGACATCAAAACTTGTAACAATGGTGTCAATTACATTTTTTCGTCTCTGCATAATCACTTTATTCATTGTCATCGTTGCTAGACTGTTGCAGCCCGGTTCAAGGACTGGATCCGGATTCTACGGCTCCGCGAATCCCCGAGACTAATCGGGTTCGGACTCGGTCTCGTGGGTCCGGACCCTAGAATCACAGGTAATCGCGGGATCCGGACCCTAGAATCACAGGTAATCGTTAGATCCGAACCCTAGGTTCGGTAGGTAATCGCGGGATCCGAACCCTAGAATCACAGGTAATCGTTGGATCCGGTACCACTTATTATGAGTAATCGTAGGATCCGGTACATGTTATTGTAAGTAATCGTTGGATCCGGTATTCATCGTACTTTAATGGATCCGCGGTAATCGCGAGTACCTCATCCTCGCAAAACGATGTGGAATCGCGATACCCAATCAGTACTCACGATTCCGAGTATCTCACGATTCTGTGGTGGCCCGAAGTGACACGCTGTTTTTTTGGGAGGCATTTGGCAATGCAAATCTGCTGAGGTGTATGGCTAGGATTGGTTCAATAGCCCGGAGTGTTGTCATTCCGCAGCCTTGAATCGATTGTAGCCCACCCAAGGGCCAGTTAAACGGTGCGTACGCGCTTGAAATCCACCATAATCTGCCCGTCCACATCCAACTCCTATCATAGTTAGCAACAATGGCGAGGCAAGCGGGAAGTAGTAGACCGTCTAGATCAGGGAAGAGCTTGTCATCGACGGCTATCCAACGTACAGAAGAGGAGCTTGTTGGGAATTCAGATAGGGTGTTCATGATACCTCGGTCAAAATTTACTGTATGGGATCCAAGCATGAGCAAGCGCATAGAACTAGTAGAGATGTAAAAATTGAATTTGCAGTACAAATTTCCCCCAAAATGCGCAATTTGTATCAATTTGCATGAGTACTCCGAGTACTTGTTGGAATCGCGAACCCAACGAATCCAACGGAACAAAAAATTTAGAAGTACTCATGTACTCGGTTCCGGAACCGAAAACACAGATACTCGTTGGATCCGAACCCTAGAATCACAGGTAATCGCTGGATCCGAACCCTAGAATCACAAGTAATCGCGGGATCCGGACCCTAGAATCACAGGTAATCGCGGGGTCCGAACCCTAGAAACACAGGTAATCGCGGGATCCGGAAATTGAAATTGAAATTGTTTACAACATGTCCCGGCAAACTGGACCGGCTGCTGTCTCACGGGCCACTCTACTTCGCCATACAAGACTTATTAGCAAGTTGGGCCCGGGTCTCTCCGACCAGGTACATTTCTTATCGACACACCTATCTGCAATGTGTGTCGACGTTCCTCGGGAGTTATATAACTGTAAGCAACCGCAGTAATTGCCACAGTCCCCCCACCTAAGCAGTAACAGCGTAATAATTTTGTAATCAAGAAAAACAGATCTAAAAATAAATCCACTTGTCTAGAAATGCAAAACTAAACTGCTGCTCGACCTTCACGATGCACGGCTTGCTCCCGCCGAACCGGGGTGTCGACCGGCCTAGGCCGGTCGGCGTTCGGGAGGGACGACGGGCCAACCTAATCTAGCTCCCGCGTGACTTCGGTCTTGCCGAAGGTAGGAGGGGAAAGGCTGGCAAAAAACCCTCCTCGCGCGGTCGCTCGTCGATCCCGCCGCTCCATTCCGTAAACCCCGCCCCAAGGTCTTGCCGCGTCCACCGACGCGGCGGTCCTCCGTGTCGAGGTCCCCCATCACCTCGAGGACAGGTGGGGGGGACCGAGACACACAGACATAGAAAAAACTAGCGCTCCTGCCTCCGCGCCTGAATTTCCCCCGCTCATTTCCCCGGTTTTTTCTCTGTCTGGTACCCGGGTACCTGTCGGTTTTCCGGCCTGTGGCCGTACCCTCCCCCCTCTGATCGCGCGTCCACCGAGCAGCCTTTTCTTGAGCGGGGGCCTCCGCGCTCACCCAGGCCCACGCTCAAGGACCCCTAGGAGTATGAAGGTCTGTCGGGGTAGTGGGTGTCGAAGAGGGGGGGGGACAGGTCACCGTAGCCGGATCCGGCGGGCCGCGGGCGCCCGGAATTAAACAAAACCCTCCGTGCCGGGTTTTCCGGCGGCGCCGACCCAAAGGGTCGTCGCCGCCAGATCGTGTCGCTCCTCCCGTCGCGACCGTCCTCCTTGCCGTCCCAGCTAACTCCTCCCCCCGGGAGATGACGCTGGACGACGTAGCGGCGTGCTAGTGAGCGCCCTACCCTGGTGCTGCTCCCCAACTAGCTCGACGCCGGGTACGGACATTGTTTTTTAGTAACCGAAAAAAGCCCTCCGTACAGGGCTTTCCGGCGGCGGCTGATCATGAGGATCGCCGCCGCCTCATATAGCCGCTCCTCCGTCTGCGACTAGCCACCGGCCTGTGTCATGTCTTGCCTCACCCCTCGGCAAGGTTCGACCGGCACATGGCTGGTCGACGGCTAGCGAGCGCCCTTTTCTGGCGCTGCTTCCCGGCTGGCCACCACCAGCTCCAACACCCGCCTCCCACCGCTGATCCGGCCGTACCCTCCTCGCCATCAAACGCTGCCGTAGTACATGCCCCACCCCTCATAGTAAGGCTGTATCTAGGAGTATCTGTACGCGAAAAAACATATCGGACGGGCCGAGCGGGAGATCTTGGCGCCGGTAGTGCACAGAAATTATTTTTTCAAAAGCCCTATGTACATGGCTTTCCCGATAGCTGCTGATCCCACGGATCGAGTTGTCGGCCCTCTTAGCCCCCTACCGTGCCAGGCCTGGCACGGCTACGGGGTTTCCAACGCCCACCACGGGGAGGTGAGGGGATGCCGACGGGCCTGCGAGCGCACCCCCCTCCGGGGCCGCCGCCGGTGCGCCGCCGGCGGGCGCCGCGGGATCCGGATCCCTTTTTTAGAGGTACTCACTAGCTAGTTCCGGATCCTAAAAAATCAAGTACTCATGGATCCGAACCCAACAAAAAAACGGTGGATCCAGTCCCTAGCCCGGTTCATGGGCTAGTTCAGCTCAGTTCACCGCTTAACTGAATTCAGTTCAATCGGTTCAATAGCAGTTCAGTAGTTCAGTTCAGACTAAACCGTTGTTCAGTTTAGTCGGAACTGAACTCAGACCGAACCGCCTGAATTCAGCTCAGTTTGAACTGAACTTTCAGATTCGGAGTTCAGCACAACCCTAGTCGACACCTACCTGGGGAAGCGTGACGCGTGACGACTTGTAATTTGCTTACAGAACTACAAGCACTTTTCACGTATTGATGAACGCTTCCCATGAGATATTTCCCCTAGCAACCAGGCACCGAGAGGCTGGTTGTGACAAGTGGGCGGCCGTGAGACAACAGTTGGTAATGTTAGCCGGTCCATATTGTAAGTAAGTTTCAATATTTTTCGCCGACACCCTAATAAAAATATACCATCCTCACCTCCCCCACCTTACCCTACTTTTGTGTGCCACCACCCTACGGAAAATCATTACCCACTTATATTAATAATGCTTGATCGTACAGTACTTTGAAAGGGAGCTTCACACCGATCACAAGTGATCCTCCTGTCACTCTTGCCCTTTTGTTTCCCCTCTCGTTTTCCATGTCAGTGCTTATTTTGTTTCTCTTATAACCATGATTCACACCGACATACAATGGTATATGATATTGTTTCACATGTTAAATCGATTGTTTATTACGATGATAATAGATTTCCTACGTTCCAAAGCCCCGGCTAGGGCGGCAAGGGGCGCATAGACTAGAAAAATGCATGGCGTCAATTCAATATTGAGCGCAAGCTAGCTAGGTTGGCTGCCCACAGTTCTTGGGCCTAACACAGTTGTGGGGAATAGTTTAATCGTTTAATCATCGATTCATTTTGGTACTATCTATCATTACTTACGACGTTAAATTGTTTTCAATCTATAGAAAATATGTTAATATGATAAATCGCCTACACATGTGCTACAATACCAGAGAAACACTGTACATCATCAACTACGGAGTTTTATGTCGAATTATCCCTTTTAAACCTGTTGCGAGACATGGTTTTGTGTGGTAATCAAGTTGCTACACAGTAATGTTGGTCAAGTAGCATCGTGATAGTACGGCTGAGACTCATCACAATAAGATGATAAGCCAATCAACAATAGAGAGGATTAGGTTGCTGATGGTGGCAAGTTGCTGAGCGTTAGATATTATCTAAAGGCTCAGAATACATGTTGGCGTGTGCTCACCACAAGGTGAGTGCGTGTCCTATGATAGGCAAGTCCTAGGCACTTGTTGAGGGTGACATGACATGCAGTGTCACTCAACGAGTGTAAGCATTCTTTATCGCCCCCTCAACTTTGACATGTTATGGGCCCTCTAGTTGCTAGTTGGAGTCATTTGTCTTGACTGGAACCTAGAGCTTGCTTCTCGAAGAGTGGTAGACCTTTGTGGTGTCGCACGATACGTGAGGTGCGGCTGGCTCACAAAGTGGCTGGCTCTTGCTTGTGTTTGTAGCTTTACTTCGATACCCGGCTGGTAGCGACTTGTTTGTGTCGCTTGGAGCCGGCTTGAACCCCCGAACGCGGACTCGTGTGACGTGAAGATCGGCTTGCTTTCCTTTGTTATAGCTTGGCGCTTTCTGGAATTTTATTCGCTTCCGGAGCTTGTCACCCGCCAGTTTCTTTTCTCGTGAAAGCCCATAGTGGTCCGGCTGAATTTTTGGAAAGGCATCTTCCCACAAGTGTCCTAGCACTCATGTACGACGTCACTTGACCAACCTTTTGAGACTCGTTTCTTATTGCCTTGCCTGTATAGACTCCGGGAGTACAACTGCGTCTTCGGTCAGCCCTTTGTCGTCTCCTTTTCTGAGCCGTGTTGCCCGCTTCTTGACCGGTACTTGGTGCTTTTTTTGATGGCATTTTTCCTGATTTTCTGGTGCTCTTGCGAGCGCATCCGACGTACCTGAAATTGAAATTATTTGAAATTTGAAATTAAACACTCCAATACCAGTAAAACCGGCTGGAGTCACCTTGGCAATACCAGTTGTGGCATTCCCGACTTGGTCACCTTGGCGAGTCGCAATTGGACGGGCTCTTGGCCACTCAGGTGGAGGGTGTGGCGTTTTCTGCGTCGGAGAAGTTGGGCTTCTGTGAGACGTGTGTTGTGTGTAAGTCGCACGTCCGCCGTATATCTCGTGAGCCGGCTGACCGGAACGTTGGTGTCTTTGAGGTCCTTGGCTTAGATTTGTGCGGGCCTATGAGTGTTCCATCCTTTGGATAAGGCTAGGGATCAAGTGAATTTTGTCGATGTTGATGGTAATGATATTTTGCAACGTCGATGTTGATGGTATTGATATCTTGGATTGTCGATGTTGATGACGTTGATAGTTTGAGATGCTGACATCGATGGCAATTTAAGCCGATATTATCGCCGATGTATCGATATTTGGGACGATATATCGATACATCGGGCCTAAATAATCAATATTTTACAATTTTCTTGATAATTGATGGCATTGATGCGAGCACTGATGCCATCGTGTCGATGTCGATGTCGCAACCTATCACATCGATGGCACTATCACCAGGTGATGATGATACTATCGACGATGCATCGATGGCTAATCCTTAGCCTTACCTTGGGAGGACGGCGGTAAAGCTTGTGCGCGGTTGATTTCCGGAGCCGTTTCATGCTGCATGATGCGGTCCGCTCCAAGGATGAGGCTCCCGCCTCGTTCCGTCGCATGTTGACTACCATCCGTTCTCCTGGGCACACGGTTCGTCGTCTTCGGGTGGACAATGACACGGTGTTCTTAGGTGCTGCCTTCCGAAACCTCTTGGATGAGTTCAACATCGCCGTGGAGATCATTGCCCCTTACGCGCATTGGCAACATGGCCGGATTGAGCGGCAGTGGGGGACATTGGTCCCGATGGCGCAGTCAATGATCCGGCAAGCCGCGCTGCCTAAATCGTATTGGGCTCTAGCGATGGCCGCTGCGGTGCATGTCCGCAATCGTGTGCATAGTAGCGGAGCCGGCGGTGTACCTTTCACCTTGGCGACCGGTAGACGAGCTGATTTGAGCTCCATGCGGGTCTTCGGCTGCCCGGCCTATGTCCACGTTGACAAGTCTAAACGCCGCAAACTTGACGATCGCGCGTGGAAGGGTGTCTTTGTGGGCTATGCTTCCGAATCACCTGCGTGGTTGGCGTACAATCCTGCTACTCGTCGGGTGGTGAGCAGCCGTAACGTGGTGTTCGATGGGGCTGCAGTCCTCTCCATGGGGGAGAGCAATGCGGAACAACACACCGATGATGAAGAGGACAGCATCCCGCGCACCATGTGTAGCGAAGAACGGGATACACCTTCGGGGGAGTCGCCGCTACGGGAGTCGCTGCACCATTCCGGGTCGATGGAAGATGAACGGGACATGCATTCGGGGGAGACTCCACGTCCAAGGTATAATCTTCGATCCACTGCCGCACCACAGCAATGCGTACCCAGTCCAAGGTATAATCTCCGTTCAGCGGGCGCTTCGGGAGATGGATGGACTACGGGAAGTACCGAGGCTATTAAGTCAGCCAGCAACCCGACTGTTCAAGAGCCGGTGTCATACAAGCAAGCGCTGAGGAGTCCCCAATCGGGGGAGCGGGAGGCAGCTATCAAGAGCGAGTACGACTCACTTGTATCTCGGAAAACCTGGACATTGGTCCCTTGTCCTGCCGGTCGCAAACTCGTAGATTCCAAGTGGGTGTTCAAGCTGATGCGCGATGCCAATGGACAGATAACAAGGTACAAAGCAAGACTTGTGGCTCGCGGGTTTACTCAGGAGAAGGGTGTGGACTACCACGAGACCTTCGCTCCCACAGTGAGGGTGATTTCTATTCGAACGTTGCTCGCGCTTGCTGCTTATAATGATTGGGAGGTGGAGCAGCTTGATGTGGTGACGGCATTTTTGGAAGCCGATATCGAGGAGGAAATCTACATGAGGCAGCCGGAAGGATTCCGTCACTTCGACATCAATGGAGAGGAGCGAGTGTGCTTGTTGAAGAAATCATTGTATGGCCTGAAGCAAGCTCCTAGGAACTGGAATAAGACCATCACAGCATGGCTAGAGGAGTATGGCTTTACCCAATCTAAGGTGGATCCCGGCATTTACGTCTTCATCAAGGAGGGTGAGCTTTATGTCTTGGCGTTGTACGTGGACGACAGCATCATCGTCGGACCAGCGGGTAGCTTCATCGTTGGGTTCAAGTCGGCTTTCGGCGAAAGGTTCAACGTGCAAGACCTCGGTCCAGTGTCTTGGTTGCTTGGCATGACAGTCGAGCGTGATCGTGGCAGCCGCACCATCAAGATTGGACAACAACAATACGTCTTAGATATGTTGGAGCGCTTCAACATGATGGGCTGCAAGCCAGTGGGCTCACCTATGGCGGTCGATGATTTGAGCGATTGTGTGGAGACGTCGACATCAAGGCTGCCTCCCGGTCTAGTGCCGTACCAAAGCTTGATCGGCAGCTTGTTGTACGCTTCCGTAAGCACACGGCCCGACATCACCATTGCTGTTAGCCACCTTAGTAGGTACATGTCCGACCCCTCTCAGTCACATTGGGAGCAAGCCAAGAGGGTGCTTCGCTACCTCAAGGGGACCGCAGAGTCGGTGTTGATGTACGGTGGCGCACCCTCATCAAAGGTGGTAGGATGGTCAGATTCTGACTACGCGAGTGATATTGGCGAGCGCCGCTCTGGCACGGCGTATGTGTTCATGCTCAACGGTGCAGCGGTGGGCTGGAAAAGTCAGCGGCAACAAACTGTGGCGTTGTCGACAGCGGAGGCAGAGTATATGGCGCTGACTGCGGCCACTCAGGAGGCGATGTTTTTGAAGCAACTACTCCACGAGTTTCACCAAGACTCCGGGTCTCCCATCACAATTCACGAGGACAATCAGAGTTGTATTGCACTCAGCAAGAATAGCATGACGACCGGACGCAGCAAGCACATGGACGTGAGGTACCACTTCTGCCGGGAGAAGGTGGAGAGCGGAGACATCGAGGTGCAATATTGTGCGACGGAGAACATACTTGCTGATGTGCTTACCAAGCCATTAGTGAGTGCAAGGCACGGCAAGTTGTGCAATGCCATCATGGGATTGCCTACGTAGCAAGGGGGAGTGTTGCGAGACATGGTTTTGTGTGGTAATCAAGTTGCTACACAGCAATGTTGGTCAAGTAGCATCGTGATAGTACGGCTGTGACTCAGCACAATAAGATGATAAGCCAATCAACAATAGAGAGGATTAGGTTGCTGATGGTGGCAAGTTGCTGAGCGTTAGATATTATCTAAAGGCTCAGAATATATGTTGGCGTGTGCTCACCACAAGGTGAGTGCGTGTCCTGTGATAGGCAAGTCCTAGGCACTTGCTGAGGGTGAGATGACATGCAGTGTCACTCAACGAGTGTAAGCATTCTTTATCGCCCCCTCAACTTTGACAAAAGCGCGAGCCGTGAGGTTATTATCGCCCAACGGGGAATTGGAGTAGTTCTTGTTGCCTTACATAATATTTGCATTCTTGCATGTGTTTGTAGTACAACTAGTGTAAACATACCTTATCGAGCATTTCATGTTCCTGCATTTTAAGCAACGGGGCGCCGAGCACGGTCATACGAAACTGCGGAGCGACTAAATTAGGAGCCAACATACACATATACATGGCGATATACGTTATCTCAATATTTGGAAAGCGTGATGGCGACACCATTGCAAGAATCAGGGTAAGCCGGACGGTGATACCTACTAAGTGATATGTATTGAGGGGTGGCGGTGTTGGAAGGTGAATGATTTTCCATGGAGAGACTAGACTAGACTAGATAGATACTAGAGAAGCATCGTCGTCCACCGAGTTAGCCGGGGGCTGCGAAAAGTCTTCAAACTTCTGATATCATGTTATTCTTTCTCCAACGCTATGATGGGCATATCGTTTGCCACCTCGTATATATTATACTAGTCGTCAAGTGACATATGCGGGAAGTCGATGCATCCATGATGCGTTGCGGGTCCGCTAGATAAGAAGACCTACGTACTGGATGCGACAGTGATTGAAAATGAGTCATTGCGAGGGTGGTGACGGAGGTCATGCCCTCCGTCGCGAAGCGCTTGCGGATGTTGTACCACATTGTACCATGTTACTTAATACGTGGTTGTGCACAAATATTACGCCACGAGGGCGGACGAGGAGGGCTCGGACATCGGATAGTTCAAGGTCGACAATGTTTGAAAACTCCGAAGAAATGACAAAACGAGTGATGCATATAGCTAACCAATCGCAAAGTATCTCTACGCCTCCCAACAATACGAGCATTTCCGGCATTCCGCCAATCATTCTAGAGAACGCCGGAAAGCTCGGCGGTTATTTACCGTCATAGTGCCAGGCATGGCAAAGCTCTGAAATACGTCACCCAAACAAAATTATACTTATATTTGCGATATGCCATGTGTTTTTACTTTAAAATGTAAATTATTGTTTAGCGACGAGGTACGTCATCATCGCCGCCATTCACTGCTAAGAGCCCGTTTGTCCCTATATCTATATCATGGCGGCCATAATAAACGATATGATACACCAAATCGAAACAGAAAATAACGCCACGCAAGAAAGACGCCAATAACTGATGAGTAGGGTATCTACATATATATATTTCGATTTACCTTGACATGAGGTAGTATCATTGATATATACGAGCAGCCCGTCATTACCGGATCGACATTCTAATATCATGATATGATCACCATCGTCCTATCATCGGAGCACGGTTAGGGAGGGGCCCGGGGGGGGGCATCGCGGTTCATGTTGACTCATGTGCGGGATTGCGCGGAGCGATGGGTACAAGAAGTGTGACGGAATCAAGAGAAGTAGCAGCAACATGCAAGATGCCGCCTCCACATCTATCTACTAGTGCGTACGTCTATATGCACCCTGATGTATGCATACGTATACGAGCGTTGACATCCAATAATAGCCCCTATGTAACTCACTAACCGTACGCTAGAGGTCTATCCGTGTGGTCGCTTGTGGTGTGGTCTCCGCCGGGGTGTTGGAGGCTGTTGCAAAATATGGGACCTCCGTGAGTGGGACACCGTTACTGCCCTAGCGAGTTACGTGGAGCTTGTCGCTCATGTTGATGAGGTCACCACCGTGTGTGTGACCGATAATGTGCTGGTGAGCGGCGTCTATATGGCCGCTAGGGATGGGGTCATCGCCGTGTGGGTGACCGCTACCGGGCTAGAAAGCGACGTTTGTCTAGTTGTTGGTGATGGAACTACCGCCGTGTGGGTGACCGCTAGAGTGGGGGCGAGCGATTGCTATGTGGCCGCTACTGTCGAGAACTCGAGATGGTACCCGTTGGTTAGGTGGGTCGGACTTGTGGTTGCTTCAATGCGGTCTAGATTGCTATTCCTCGTAGGCGGCGACTGCGTCGAGATGTCGGTTATGGTGCTAGTAATGTGTCGTGCGAGTGGACCATCTCCGTTTGTGTGAGTGCTTATCTTGTGTGCGTCATCTCGGTGGTTGCTACTGCTATGGTGATGGCCGCCTGCGAACGACGGTGGACGGGTGGTCGCTTGGTTGGTGTTGGGGTTATTGCTCTCCGACGATGGCGGCGGCGGCGGCGGCGGCGGAGGCGACGGGGAGTTGCATGCAATGGTGCTATCAATGATAACTTAGTCCACTATGTGCCATGGGCGCTCTAGGCACTTGATGTGTGCGTAGCAGAGGCGTGTGAGTGACCGCAAGGTAATTTGTTTATCTAAGGTCACCGCACCAAGTGCGGTAAATACCTCACGAAGTACGATTTCGAAAGGAATACTTTTTGACAGCTTTCCCATGCTTTCTTGACCCTGCCAGTCTTCCTAGGTCTTCCTAGGTCTTCTTTGGACTTCTAATTGTGCCCTAGATACGTCCTTGGTTGATTTGAGTAGTGGCGCCGCCGTACGCCAATGCAAATCTACAAATATCAAGTGCAAGTGCCGCCTTGACGTGCTCACAAGGTACAACCGTGAAGAACCGCCTAACGTCATTCTTGGACCATATTTGGACTTTTGGGAGCGTAAACGCGTGGCTGACGGGTGTGGTGACGGTTTAGCCCCAATAATGAGTAACGATGTCACCTATGCACCATGAGGAGTTTCGGGGGCCGGCGCGCGTCTACGGGAGGGGCACTTGCTCATCCTCCCGGGTGGCAGCGCCTCCTCCTATCTAGGCCCTAAAGTTGTTGACGGAGTCTATGAGTGGTGAGGTCCCTTAGTTGACCGGTTTGAGGAGGTTAGAATAAGACTCCAACGGTAAAAAGCTACCCATGCGAGGAGGAACCCTAACCGGATAGTACAACTGCACACAATGAAGTATCGCTCGGCTCGGCTGAATGGACCGCCACCGGCGACGCCTGCAACTTCAAGAGCCGCAGATAGGGGTTGAAATGCCAAAACGTGTACAAGAGAGGCTCGAAAGTCACCTTGCCGCCTAAGAAGTTTGACATGGTGTGCTTCATTGTGTATTTTTATTTTGCCCACGTCACACTCGTAACCAATGCTAGCTAAGATGGCCATCGTTGTAATCGCTCTATTGACGGTGCGATACTCGGACAATATTATGTCCAATATCCAGTGAGCCGTGCGTTTGCTCGAGGTTGCTCATTTCTACCAGCACCTACCAAAGTATCACTATTGCGGACATGTTCGACCGACTCGAAATTAAAGAATTAAATGTCCCTGCGGCGTTCACCGGATAGCTCGCATTTGTAACGCCTCTAACTAATAATAAATGGACCAAATCAGGCCCAGAGAACTCTCCAAAGAGAAACGCCCAACAATCAAAACGGTACGCTTGCAAGGCATGCTTGTATATACATAGCCATAAGGCATGCTATATGTCTTAGCAGTGTGACTACAAGGTCGTGCGCCGCGCATACTACGTGGTACACGGAATGTCACGACGGCACACCTAGATACTACTAAAAGACTGTGCACTATCGTCGGAGCTGAGCCGGTCCTTAACCCTGGCTCGCTCGAGCGACGAAAGCTTGTTAATTTTCCCTTCACATGATAGCGTTGATAGGCAATGTGGCCTTGCCGAACTGCCGTCGACAAAATATCGGCCATCTTCCATAATAGGTGGTCGACCGGCCTATGCATTGTCACAATCCGTCTTTTCGGGGAAGAATCGCCAACAACCCGAAGCCTAGCCGTAGACGGCCCCGTCGTGTGGTTTTTGGGGAAAGTAGCTACCGGCTCGGGCCGTGTGGCCCCGTGTTCTTTAAGGTGTCTAGCCGAAAAGCACATTTCCTGCCGATGGCCCGTCATCGCGCGCTCGCCATGAACTATCCACGGGCAGGTATCGGGAGGTGGCGGTTGTATTGTCTTCAAGGGTAGGTTTATGTAACATGGTCGGCCGTCATGGCCGCATATCGCATTCCCGGCACGTCTTCGGGCCGGTCGACAAACTACCGCACTCAATGCGGACAACCATTAAGTACAAGCCCCTGATGAAAGCTACGAGATCCCATAACCTATTGTCGGAGCACTGCTTGGGAGCCCCCCCCCCCTCGCGGTGCCTGCTGACGCGTACGTAGCGATGGTTACGCATACATATGGAGTGAGAGAATTAGCAGGAGCGGGAGCATGCAAGCTGCATATCTACTTGTGCACGTTTGTCTGAATACACCCCGATATGCATATGTGCACGTGCAATAATATGTGCGTCCTTGGTGCATCACCATTTGGCGCACATCTTGCACGTGTAACGCCATATAATATGCAAGGACGAAATTCTTCACTCATTGTGCAACTCAAATGCTCCCTCCCCTCTGACAAGAAATTGAGTAGTATGAGGGAGCGTTTACATGCTACACCTTTCTACGCATCTAGCTCATCTAGCTCCGTGACCGCCGAGTCAAGAATCGTTACGGGCGGTGTGGACGACATCCAGCGACGGGCGGTAAAAGCGGAAGCCACGGGAGTCGGGGCCGCGAGAGGCAAAGAAGGTGTGTACTGTGCTGTTCATTATTCGCCACATTGTGCACCGCCACGACGTCTTGTCCGAGGCCATTCCCTGCGCGCACGTGGAAAGAAAGGGATTAAATTTGGGGGACCGGGGATAGGCGGAGAGGGAGGGGAAGAAGCATGGTAGGGGTAACGAATGGAGAGACATGTGTAGAGACAATATAGGGGAGTCTTTCATTTTCTGCTTTGTATAGCGGTTGGCTGGGACATGCATCGCCGCACTGCACTTCCGTGAGTGAGGGGCAAGGCCAGACCAACCTTCCACACCGGGATGGGCTCCAGCTCCGCGGCATCCAGCAGGTCCCTCCGCACACACCTGCCCAGACTCAGTGGCGGCTCCTCGAGAGAGGACATCGCCACGCAGCCCAGCGCACGGTAGCGGTCGTTTGGCGCAACAGGTAGCCACAGCGACAGCGGCCCCTCCCCATTGGCAATGTACGCGGGGGCGCTCCCCTTCCCCGAGCTGCGCCACACTAGCCAGTAGGACACGGGCTGTGCGGTCACGGGGAAGTCAGGGCCGCCGCCAGAATTACCGCCAGGGCTGGCCTCCGCCTGCCCTCGTCCGACTTCCTCGTCGCTCCGGAGTGTAAGAACCTTCATGTCGGGTGAGGCTACCCCCACCGTTAGCACATCGCCCAGAACAGAGTAGCCTGGCAACAGAGTAAATCGTCAGTCCACCGGTTACAAGACAACTGCCACGTAATAACACGAGACACAAACACGCTAGTGACTGCATGAACCGCTGAAGCTCAAGCCTGACGTAAATCATATTCCACAGACTGGGCGCAGAATGGGATGTGGGGAGGCGGTGAGTGGGATTGGGGTGAGTGACCTAGTGTGTGCGAGTAAGATGGACGGTGTGCAAATGGGCGTGTAAGCGTAGGTGTGTGTGGTTTGTGCATATGGTATAGGAGTTTGGGTTGAAGGGAAGCTTCCTACCTTCGCGTGCAACTGGGCGCCAGATAGACACGGGGCCACCAGCGTATGAGCGCCAAATAAGCTTCCAGGCTCCGGAGCTCCACGTGGCCAAGGTGGCTTGGCTTCCCAGGCCACGGCTGCGGAGCACCGGCCAAAGGGTATGCGGGGCTCAACACACGGGCATGCCCCAAATAGACAGGTATAGAGCGAGGAGGGGGGGGAGGGGGGGGGAGGGGTGAACGCACGATATGCTTCCGGCCGGTGAGGCTGACTGGCTCAGTCTAGAGTCTGGCGACCGAATGCGGCGGAAACTCTCGGAGTATTTCAATCTGGCACTCTGGTAAGAAACGAGGGCGAAGAAGCGTTGCGTCAGGGATGGCAGTTTGGGGGAGCAACAAGTAGGGTACTAGGAGGGGAGACCGCTGCAGGGAGCTCCATCACGCACCTGCACCATCTCTAGCAGCTGCTCCGCCTGCGCGCTGCGCGACTCGCACCGCCATTCATGCTGCATTACCCCATCAGGGCTGCCCTCCCTTCGGTACAAGATGAGCCGGTCGGGTGGATCGCTGGTTGGCGCCGATTTGCTGCGCTTGAGCTGCAAGCTAAGGACATCCTCCCACTCGCATTCCCACTCCAGTACCACTTCGTTGCCACCGCTGGAGCCGGGCGATGAGACGCGACTGGAGCTGGCGCCCTTGGAGATCTCGGTGAGAAGCATGACGCGCGTGTTGGTGATGAGCGCGTGCCTGGCGAGCAATAGCACACTCAGAGCCTCGCAAGCCGTCGCCTAAAGCCGGCTCAGTCGCTTCGGCTTCACTAATTCACCTTCAAAGCTTTGGGTTTCCCTGCTACAGCTCAAACTTGGCCGTAACAGAATGCGAGGGGATGGGAGTACAGGGCTCTAGGAGTGAATGCAGAGAAGTGGGTAATGCGGACAGCGTCGCGCTGGATATGCGCTGCAATTCCCAGGTCACCTCGAGGCCGGCAGCTTCATGTGTGCCTCGTACTTGTCTCCCTTGTACTTCGCCACCCTCACCTGCCAAGGCAGCAGGAGCTGTGTTACTCCAAGCAAAGAAAGCGAAACCAGCGCAAACAAAACGCATGGAGGGATGCAGCCATGCGTCCATGTGCAGTGGGAAGCGGACATGCGATGTGGGGGAATTGCGCATGTTGTGGGAGGGTGTTTGGAGAGTGAGGGGAGGGGCACCATCCGGAAACGCATGTTGATGATCTCCTCCATCCCCGGCGCTCGCTTCGCTGACCACAGGAGCATCTGCCCCTGCGCGGCTTCCTTGTTGAAGGGCTGCAGACATTGATCGCCCGAGATGGCGCGGGGCAGGCGCCGCCTAGTTTTGGGCCGCGGGATGTCGTCTCCCTGCACAGAAGCCAATCAATACAGTCGGGCGGAAGAGAGAATCAAAGTTCCAACCATCGCGGATTGGGACTACCGCCACTCCAAAAATAGTTCCAGTTCAGCATGGGACACTGGCAGCCCCCTCCTTGCCTTTCAAGCCTTAGGCTACCGGTGGTGCAAAGGCGTATTATCTATTCATTAGGCATTTCGATCCAGTTACAATAATTTTTTTTTGGGGGGGGGGGGGGGGGGGTAGGAGGTGCAGTATGCTGGGTAGGACGGAGAAACAAGGAAAACACTGACGGGCTCTCACCGTGATGACCTTCGTCGCCTTATCCATTGTGGCGCCCGCGCCCTCCGCTGTCTTCGACACCAGGTCTAGCAGGCCACTCATCGGCTGTACCACTGCCCCCACCACACCGGTGCCCAACCCCTCCACAAAGCCGAGTGCCCCACTCTGCTGCGCACCTTGCCACGGCCGGCGCACAATGCCCGTGAACCCCCTGAATCACACAGTCAGGCAGACGCCTCAGCTCTCCCCGACATACCCAGCAGCTCATTCAAGCGGCGCAACCAAACCCTGCCAACTCAAATGTTCTTGGTGCTCTGGTGCAACATGCTCTTGGGTGCTCTGGTTCGGGCACTTCGACGCAAGACTGTTGTATGGGACGAAGTGACAAGGCGTTTGTCCAGGTGCAAGGCGCGGGGTGGGCAGCAGCGTAGCAATACCACAGGACGCTCTTAGCAAAAGCTTCGCCACCTCCAGCCAGGCCCTCCCCAAGGTGGCGCGCCTCTTGTTGGCTTTGCTGGTCCCTGATTTCGCGGTACTCGTCATCCATGCTCAGCTTTGCCACCTGGCTGGACACGCCCCCGATTGCCCGGCTCGCGGAATGGAGGGACACACTCGAGCGCAGGATGCGGAAAGCCAGGTTGAACACGTGGTTGGTGCCGTTGCGGACCATGTTTTCCATTATGATAGACCTGCAGGGCAACCCATACAGAATCAACAGCTGCACAAGCGCCAACGCCCCCCTTCCTACCCCGTCGTGTTACTGTTCGCCCCGCTAGCCCGCTTAAGAGAGACGGTCAATGAAACAATTCCATTGGAGGCATCGCTGACACTATCAACAAGGTCATCTATGGACGGAGGGGACTATTGATACCTGGGGGCTTGCAAATCAGTGCGTTCATAGCCATCAATGGAGAAGGGTAAGTCCTTGAAGGCAGCCAGGGACATGAGGTACCCAACGGAGCCCGTGTCTATCGCGGCACGAGCGTCTGGTGCGGTGCCGAAGCTCAGTCGAGTCTTCAGTGCACCCAACGTCAGAAGCTTGATCTCCACCGTCGAGTCCGCCTGCAGTGCACCGTGGTAGGGAAAAGAGGAAAACGATGACGGTGTGTGGTGAACTCATCAATGTCAGGGAATTCAAAGGTACAATAAAAAAGAAAATGCATTAGAAAACCAATATATTAGAAAAACCATTCACTTAGTCTACTCCGATCACTATAAACATGAGACAAAAAGACGAAAAGCGACATACGCATAGGAATTGTATGATCACATAGTCATTTGTCCACACACAATTGTCGTTTCCACACCTGCTACACAGAAAATCTGACGCAGAGTGGTGGTGGTTGTGGCAGTGGGGTGTGTGTGTGTGTGTGTGTGTGTGTGTGTGTGTGTGTGTGTGTGTGTGTGTGCGTGCGTGTGTGTGTGTGTGTGTGTGTGTGTGTGTGTGTGTGTGTGTGTGTGTGTGTGTTTGTGTGTCTACTTGTATGCGGTATGAGGAGACGGAGGGAAGGGGTTGGTGCTCGCACCTGCACGTTGGCCGGTGTCTGCGACTGGCCGTTGTTCGGGAGGCTCAGATTCTTGTACATGCCCAGAGCATTCCACAGCAGCGCCTCGCACATGTTCAGCACTAAAGTCTTCCCAACAGTGCCGTAGATGTAGGGGTAGTAGATGTGCGCCATGTCCTGGCTCTGCTCCGCGTTGAACACAACCTCCAGCACCGGGTCCTGCGCCCTGTCATCTGTACATACAACAGAAGCAAAAAAAATCACATTGGACAGGATAAATGAATACGAACGTTTAACACCCGAAGGATACAATTGAGTCGTAAAGACTGGAACACAAGCACAGAAAATGCTACTTTATCATTGCTTGATGAACTAGGAGGGATCAGCGTGGGTGCATGATGAGACAGGGGCAGCGCTGGCCCGTACCTTTCGCCGTGACCTGTGCCACAAAGACAGGATACCGAGTATAGGGCAGCATGTTGTCCGCCTGAAAGTCCTTCACCTACGAAAGTGTAGTCCATCCCACCCACTTGGCCGTTAGCAATGGAGACATCACACAGGACAGTGGGCCGCAATTGCAGTAATGCTCGCTCCACGGGATTGTGAGGTAACAAGGCAACGGCTACCTTCAGGTAGAGGTAGGACATGGTGTTTGCCACCCCTAGTCCCATGGAATACTCAAGGTTCAATCCATCCACTGACAGGAGTATGAGCTCCTGGGGCGTGTGGTCCACCACACTAACTTGGATCGACGAAAGCTGCGCAGGGCGGAGGTTACGAACAACTGTCAGCGGCACAAGTGACGTGAACCGGTTGCGGTCACAGTTGCGAACAATATCTAGCTAGTTCACGGTCGCCGCAATCAACAGACATGGACATCATTCCGACCAGGAGCGGGTTTATGGCAAAGGGGTGTGCCCAGGTACGCTCACCGAAAATAAGAGGTACAAGCGGGTGGGGAGAGAGTTCAATTGGGTGGAAAGAAAAGCTGTGTTGTCGGCAGCGGGCTTTGAGTTAGGCAGCATGACGAGGTGCTGTGGGCGACTGCAAAGGCCGAGTGCGCGAGAACCAACGGTGCCCGCGCCCAGCACCACCGATCCTGCTGCCATCGGGTGAAAGCCTCGGCCCACTGTCTCCAGCCGCACCATGAGACTGCCGTCTGACCCGCTGGTTGGGAGCAAGGGCTGTTCAGCTGCGAAAGACTCGGGGTCGACCATCGCCCAGCCGCTGTCCATCCCCCGCAGTGTACTACGCACAGAGCTGGCAGGCGTGTGGGGCGCTCCCCTGGTCGACCCTTCCCAGGCCTCGCCATCGTACGGGTCCGAGTCCTCCACCTCCACCATCTCAACATTCCCGCTCCCGGCGTGCCGTAGCTTGGGGTCGCGGCGGAAGTTGTAGCGCCGAGGGATGCCCCTGTCCGCTAGCCCCAGCTCCAGCAGCTCTACCGCGCGCTCAGCCGTGGCAATCGTGTCCCAGACGACGGGGACGCAAGTCCAGGGGTGCGCGATATGCCATTCAGTCTCCTCAACGCCGTCAACCTTCCGGAAGAGGACAGTGTTGGCGGAGCGGTTGTCCACAGCTGCAGGCGCAGCGGTGGTGACGCTGTGAAAGGTGAGGTGGAGGCAGTTGAAGCGCTTCACGGTGGCGCTAACACGCATCACCAGCGACTCCTCATCGGAGTAGCACTCTATCGGGGAGAGGGGGGGGGCGGGGGTCAGCTGCTTATTGGCCGTGGATTGGATGAGTGTGCAAGCGGGGGTGTTGGGGAAGGGGGTCGGCGGCATTCACCTTGCATATGCTTTTCTGCCCCCAGCGGGCGGCACAACGGCGATCCCGCCAGTGCCGTGCGCAGCTTCGTGCCCGCCGCACGGGAGCTGCCGTAAGCAAAGGGGCAGCCCCCTTTCTCGCCACCGCTCGCCGTCGCGCTTGCCATGCTGGTTTGACTGCTGGCACGACTGAGGCTGCCCCGCGGCGTTGTGGGCACAGAGATGAACTGCTCCTCAAAGCCTGGAAGTGTCAGCTGGATGGGTGAGCTCAGCCTCTGAGGACCGCCGGCCTGTAGGTACGCACACAAAAGTTTAATCTCCTATTTCGCCTCTCTCAAAGTTGGACACTGAGGGTAAGGGAGGTGGGGGGAGAGGGGGGGGGGCTCACCTCAACCAGTGACACGCACAGCGACTTTTGCCAGCAACTCTCCGACCAGTACATGGGAACCGCCACAGAGTTGGGCGGGAGGTCCATCACACCGATGTTATCAGTCTCCCAGTCTCGAACAGAGCGGCTTGAGACCACCAGCGGATCCTGAGATAGAAGTATGTGGTTTTTCAAAAGAAGGGGGGTTGAAATGGAGCGAGAAAGGGAAGCAATGATGGCATTGAGCCAAACGCGGGAAGGGCTTGCCTGATAGGAGTCTGAGCGTGCGAGGGACGAGGATGGCATACTCAGAAGCTTTCGACCCTTGGTGCTCTTTACGCGCGCGCTAAGCGCCGAGTGCAGCCGGCTCTTCACCTGCTTTACCGCCTCCTTGCTGCCCTCCTCCAGCGTCTTCGTCGCACGTAGCCCCGACTTGCCCATCTGCTCCCCGCCGAAGGGCGACGCAATTTTCCTAGAAGACACCGCTTGCAGTAGCTTCGCAGCCCCGGACTGCACTACCTGCACCGCCCACACCAAAAGATGCCTAAGCCCCTGCATACTGCCGTACTCCCCAAATAGAAACAGGCCCGGCGATGATGGAAGCCGATGAAATCGGTACATGTGAAAGGATATACCCACGATATAGATGAATACCAACGAGATGGGGCCCCCACTCACTGGTTTTGGGTGGGTACACTGTCTGAGCTGCAGTGGGAGCCCTGTGAGATTGGTGACTACGATGTGAGGGTCCAGCTTCAGCAGCTGAGAGCGGCCAAAAGCACCCGTGCAGGGGACCAGCGAGACGACGACCTCGTGGATTTGCTGCGTGCCACCAATGTGGGCCCGGAGGAGCCAGGGTGAAGTGGGGACCTCATTCTCAAGCGACATAGGCGTTGCCCAGGAACTGCCTTCCAGGGCCACCTGACACAGCAAGGCCAATACATGAGGGGCGGGCTTCTGGTACACAAGCTGACGCTACGTTCGTGAGGCGAGAATATTGCAGTGGTTAGTTGGCAGGCACCTTGACGCTGTATTCGTGCTCAGAGTTGAGCTGAAAGGACATCATCTGCACGGTGCCCGGGGGGAACTTGCAGCCTTCGGGTGGCGACTGGGAGCCGTGAAGAATGCCAATCGTCTCCTCCACAGGCAGCGACTCGTCCTGGCCTCCAATAGGAATGGCGCCAATAGGCTGCCGCCACAGCCACACCACAAACCAAGAAACAATGACAGCCAATCAGGCACGAAGTTTGCGCAGCATGCACCCGCAGCGGGCACATCATCGCATAAGACATTGGGCGACGTGACATTGACCCACCTGCGGCCCCTTTTCGTCGCGCCGGCGTGATCTGCCTCTCTCTGTCGCAACATAGAGAGGGAGCTGCGTGCCGTTCAAGACAATAAGCCCTGAATACAGAGACACGGTAAGCTTGCTCCCTTGCGCAACCGAAGCCATCGCCCGGGGATCGGTGTCGGCATTCTTGGCGCACGCTCGTCGCTCAAGAAATAGAGTCAGCGGTGACTTGCAGGTGTGGCCTGTTTCGCGGGTGAGCAAGAAGGCTACACATTAGTCGAGGAAAGCAGGGGGTGCGCCTGCAAAGTCGTAATCAGTGGTGTCGAAGGGTTGTGTGAGTGAAGGGGAGGAGCTACCTGTGTGGTGTACGTCAAAGCTGATGGGTGGCTGTCTTCCCGAGCGGGCATCAATGCCGGGTGACAACATCACCGGCTCTGCCTCTTTGCTGCAACTGTCGGGTGCCACTGATATGTACACCTCGTTTCGCATGTCGACGGAGTGGACCTGGTGGTGGCAGCGGGGGAGCCAAGGCATCATAAGCAATGGGCTTCTGGGGCAGGTGAAGGTCTGGTCAACTGCTTGAGAGAGGGAGATACCTGGACGGAGCCGCCGCTTGTAAGCGCGCCCTCACATCTAAGTTTCAAACTGCTGCCGCCCTGTGGCTTTTCCCAAACAAAAAAGTCAGTGTGTACAGGCAGCAAGTTCTCTACCACCAGCGGGGGAGTCACCACAAGCTCCCAGTCAACGATTCCACCCTGTTTCAGCAGTATACGACACCAAAGACCGTCAGGGTCACACCAAGCTTCTGATCACCGTATACACGCACTAAAGCTCGAAACAAAGCACTTGTTGTTTTGTTTCAGCTGACCTCTACGTTCAATGTCTGGAAGGGGTTCGCCACCGCCTGGGCGCTCATCCAAAACACGGTCCCTTGGAAAGCAGTGAACTTGCGCAGGCTTTTCCCAGGAGTTGCTAGCTGAACGGCGCCCTGACTTGGGTGCGAGGGCGGACATGCCATCAGCTGTGCCTTTCCATCTTGGAGTGCTGACAGGTCGATGCCCTGTTGGGGAACGAGACGAGGGTATTATAATTAGAAAATCCATGCCAATTGAGGACTGAGCCAAGCAGCTCGCTTTCAGCCAAGGATTTGCAGGGAGAGTAGAGGACATATTTTGCAGATGTCTACGGCTGTGCCGAGCCGGGGCTTCACCGCCGAGTTGCCTGCGATACAGATACTCCATCGATGTGCCGCCTCGCACATCTGCATTATCGCCGCCGCCTCGGCCTCGCTCTCTGCTGCCTCGGTGTTAACGATCTCTGGGCGCAGCACAACCTGCACTTCCCCTTCATCCCAGTTAAGCGGAAGCGGGAGGCGACCAAATGGCGGGATAGAGCCCAACACCTCAACGCCTTCATTAATGTCTTCGGCGGCTGACTGCGTCAGTACACGGCGTCGGGTGAACATCCGGCGGCGCACACCAGAGGAACTCGGCTTCTCTTTACCTGAAATGCAACCCAATGCATCTGTGAGCAAGATGTGAAAATATCGGTGCAGGCAGTGGTGTCCGGGATGCTGCCGGTTAAGCTCGGCAACGCCTTCCTCACGACTGTTGAGGAACCGGTTTCATTCACATCACCCCTTCGGAGTTTGTCGATTGCGATGAGAAATCATACCCGATACAAAACCCTCACTCTGAAACGCAATTGGATGCTGATGGTTTGAGAAAGACTGAAGGCGTCCAGGGCTAAACCTGGAGCGGGTGGGAAGGTGAGCTCATTCCAGCTGTTGCCGTAGATGAAGCCATCTGAGGCTTCGCCCTGGTGGCCACACTCAAGCGCCCAGTCACTTGCCCACTCCCAGCCAGGCGGCAGTCGTATGGATGGGAATTTCCAGTCGCTGCAGAGCTTGTCCTGTAAATCAGTTCAGGGACAAGTTTTATGCATGTCCGTTGACAAGAGGGCGACACAAAAACAATTTCGAGCATCAAGCATTTGCAAGGAGATGGATGCAGACCTCCATGTCCCTCCATTCATAACGCCGGTGTCCCTCCCGCTCGTCCTTTGCGGTGAGGCAACCCTCAGCGCCAAAACCGCGCATGCGCACATGCCGCTGATTCTCGTACACTACTTCCACCACCGACAGTTGCAACACGCCATTCACGATGCTGCTCGTCATCCGCTTGCTGTGCTGAAGGGTATGCATTATGGAGGCGTCCCTCCGTCGCTGAGAGTCCCCTTCCCCTGAGCTGCGCACTAGCCCAACCTGAATGACAATGAAACATGACATACATCCGCGCCACTTCAGGTACTGGCCTGACATCAATCCTTCCACAACCATAATCATGCATACCAATCCTCTCAAACATCTAATTTCCCTGCGGCCCACCTTCAGCGAGACACCAGTGTGATTGGTGATCTGGCACAAGCTGCGAGCCACCAGGTTGCGCACCCCCGCCTCAATGCTTTCCTCGATCGCAAAGCAGCGGCGAGCATCGCCCGAGAGAACAGTGACAGGGGTGACGATAACTGGTCGCACAGCTGAGGCGGCTGATAGGTCATCGCTTGCTGCCAGTGCAGCGGAGTCGCCTGCTCCTCGACGCACGGCGTTAATACTGGACAAAGGGCTCCAGGGATCAGCATCATGTAGTCGCATCCTGGCACTGGCTAGCGCAGTGCTGCCGCTACTGCCCTTCTGCCCGGCGGGACCCCCAGTCGACGCGGGAGCTACCGAACCCCTTGACGACCACTCCAACGCCACCGTGACGCCCATATCGCCCCAGGCTTCCCCACTGCCCCCTCCATTCGTCAGCCGTACCCTACACGACAGCGGCACCGTGGCCTCTCTTCTGTTCAGCTGACTTAGCAGCCAGCTGTGGGTCAGCTGCACCATTCCCGCAGCCACGCGGCCGCCGCGCCCCGCCCGCGCAGCCACATCGTGCACAGCAACCTGCAGAATGATGGACGCCTCCGAGCCGGTTCCTTCCGCGCTGTAGCTGTCCGCACGCAAGTTACTCAGCGCCATGACTTCGTCATCAGGGAGCTTCAGGATGAGCTGCTCCTGCCAGTCCACGCACGACCGGCTGCCGGTCTTCACGGGCATCCCCCACCGAGTCTGCACCGTCATGCATTGGTCCAATTCGTGCGCGGGCGCCAAGGCGACGCTGGCAAACAGCCCACCCTGAGACTGAGAATCTGGCTTAAGCTCCAGTCGTTGCACATTGATCACCAGGAGGCCCTGTATAGGTGAGAAAGGGGTAGACACCCGGTTGAGTATGCAGATCTTAGTGGGCCCAAAGTAGACTAGCCGCACCGTGAAAAGGAGCATGGAAGGTATACAACGTACCTTTGGCGCCGAAAGAGGCTCGGGCCGTTTCCGCTTGTACTGATTTGCTCTTGGGAGCACCATCCTCATCATGCCACCATCACTGACAGTGGCACTCGCCGTCTGCTGCCCATAGTCGAGCAGCGCCTGCACTGGCACCCCCAGCCGGTTCTGCACGTACGCGTACTGCGCGCTCTTGTGCGCGCTGGCAAGCAAGTCCGTGGTGCTGCCCTCCATGACTTTGCTTGCATCCTGGAAGGAGCGCAGGAGAGAATCCAGCGCAGCATGGGCCACGGTGAGGTGCAGCCCCTCATCGCTCGTTCCCTTGATTGTCACGTGCGAACCCGGCCTGCATGCGCAGCCACGCACAAAGGCAGGGGCCAGGACCGAATATCAGCAGTAAACCCCGTGGGGTTCCACAAACATGGGGGGCGGCTAGTTAAGTGCGTCTTCACGCACCTGAGTGTGCTGACAATTCGGGAGCGCGAGTTGTGATCGAAGTGGACGAGGACGACGAATGGTTCCAACACTGGTTCCCACCGTGTCTTGTTGTAGCTCCAAAGCTCCAAGGACATTTCAGAAAACGCCTACGCGAAGGGGTAGGCGTCACCAAAAGCGCGCGGTATGAGGGAATGATGAGGATAAAGCGAGAAAGGCAGTAAACCAGGGCATAGATGACGTAGGAGCTGACAGACCTGCAGCAGTCCCGGAGCTGTCTCTCGCATGTGGGCCGAGACGCCTGGACGCTTACAGTGCCGTCCGCTTCGGTTCTGACAAAAGGCTGAACGGCCCTGCAGAGCCTCTGCGCCACCAAGATTCATCTCTACCAGCGGCTCCCGTGTCATATCCAGCATCATGATAGACATCAGGCCCAAATCCAGCGTAATCTGCAAGCACGGCCATGCACCACAGTGAGAAAGCTCGCCAGCTCTATTTCTTGTCGGATAACCGTGAAGACGTGGGCAAAACACGTCACGCGGGCATTTATGGGGCTTGAGCCATCTACCTTGTAGTGGGGGTCCTCCAATCCCGACGCATGCTGGCTAGTGCTCAAGGTGTCGTTCAACAGAGAAATATCCCAGGAGATACTTTTGCCCCCCCCGGGAAATTCCCCTTGCTCGAGATTGCCCCAAAAGGTCCATGTGTAATGATTGGTGTTCCATACTGCGATGCTCTCTTTCTGCTTGCGCCGGCCATGCTTGCCCCCAGGAAGTGGCCATACCACCTTCTCCTCCTCCGCGTCATCCATCAGCTCTACCAACGTGCTACGTATGCATCGAATGGCGCACGTCTCGGGGGTAGGTGGTTGCCGGCCAGTCCACGCCACCCAGCCAATGGCTGTATACAGAGCTGGCGGAACTGGCTGCCACAGCGAAACTATCTCCTTCTCGCCTGGGCGGTTTCGGTGGAAACTGGTCCCGTCCCACATTTTTTGGAACTTGATGGGCTTCGAAAACTTTGGCAACTCCCTGCAGGGCAAAGGGCATCTGTCACACAGGAAAAAAATAATGGTTGTGGAGGGCATTCTGCGGAGATTGGATTAGTTTATTTAGTCAATGCATTCATGCATTAAACAGTGCGAGGGGAGTCTTCAGCTCTCACTCCGAGGACATGTGCCCCTGCGAGTCATCCAGAAATACAGTGACGAGCTTGGGGGGGTGCACACTGAAGCTCATGCAATCCCCCAGATTGACGTAGCCTGGAGGTAAGATAGGCCTCCAAAAGGAAACGCGTCGAGCCTTGTTGTCATACATCCACAGCTTATGAAACTCGGCAACCTGCAGCACAGACCACAAAAAGCTTGCATTGTAAGTCCACTGCAAGAGCCAGTAAGGAGACATCACACGAGGTGACTGCTCAAAGGTGTGGCTGGCCTAGACCCCGCCCCAACAGATGCCCACCTCAAGGCACTCGTGATCACGAGTGCGCTGTCTGCGGAGGTCATGGTCACGGCGAGCGTATGCATAGGCCAGCTCGCGCTGCAGTGCCACGTCCCACTCCAGCACCTCATAGTCTTGCGCAAGTGCGCTACATTCCACGTCTGCAACGGAGCCCTCATCGCCACCGCTCTCAGACGGCTCCACGAGGGCCAGCTGGTGGCGGACCACGTTGGGGGACGGTCCATTGAGCTTCCCATGGGTGGTGGCCTCCGTTATATGAGCGTGAAGGGCCTGCGGGATGCTGCCCAGCGGAGAGCGCAGGTCAAAGCAGAGCCCACTAGGGATGGCAACTTGGTCACTATCTTGGACCAACAACACAAAAGTCCCTGGCGAATTGGCGACCGTCCACAGACGGAGGTGCTCGATGGCTGGCTCCCCGCCTGCCATCCTCTTCATGGAGCCACACAAACGTGTGCGCATGCAAAGGCATTCCCCTGGCGCAGTCTGCACGACCACGTCGCTGCGTACGCAAGTGATGGTGCCCATTGGCGGCGGGCTCTTGTTGGTACTACAGACACATCCCATAGCCACAAAACCTGCATCCAACATCACCCATTCAGTGAAGGCACAGCCAAAGAGCTCCTGTCAGGGCGACCAACCGAGCACAGGGCTCACCAGCTGGCGGTACTGGCGTCCAGATACAGAGGTCCCCCTCTGTCATGACTAGCTGGTAGTCCTGAGGGGCAGCAGTGAGGCCAGATTCCTTGGCAATGCATGCGGCATGGTGCCTCGGAAGCTTACTGCCTTGAGTGATGACATCGCCGAGGGAGAGGTAACCGAATGGAACTTGGGGCCGCCAGACGGTGAAGCCCCGCTCAGCCGTGAACAGGTCCACATCCCGAGTATTGGTATATGGCGGCATCCCGGACAGCTGCTCTGTGGTTTGCGGCCAAACCTGCGGGAAAGTGCCCCAAGAGACCTCAGCAAACCAAATATCTGCGCAGGCAAGCTTGCCCCTCATTGGTTGCATTCAGCACAGCGGAAACGAGAGGGAGAGCCACCTTGGCAAAGGTCATAGCCGCAGCCACCGGGCGGTCGGGTGGGGGCTTGGACAAGGGACCCAACACACGGTCTTGCAGCCGCGCCAGAACATCCAGCATGTCAATGCCCACCGTGACAACCATGTCGCTCGTGTTAAGCTGAATGTCGGTTATTTTATTGTGCGTGCCATACTTGAAGGACACATCGCAAGGCTGAAGTAGTGTGTTGCCACCACTGCTATCAATGTGGCCGGCTGGCGGTTCCAGCGTGAAGATAGAAGCATCCCCTTCTTGCTTAACCGCCCCGCCCAAGTAAGCCTCAACCAACACATCGTGGAGGTCGGCCTCCAGCTGCTGGTCGCCTGTGGGTTACGATGTAGCAGTTAGTGATATACGTGGAAAGGCAGAAGGGTTTTGAGCGGTATAATGACGGGGCACACCTGAGCCCAGAAGGCTGTACGTCATGGCAATGTCCAGGTTGGTTGTGAGCCTGGAGAAGGGCCAGGAGGCGACTCAGCGTCGAAACGAAGCTTACTAACTGACACATCCGAAATTGCGAACGTCAAAGTGGGATGAGAAAAGGCTAGGGTTGTCTCACATGTAGGAAGCTTGCTCAGAGTCAGCAGCATCGACAAAAGCCTCCGTCGCGTCGGCTTGCATGGCATCAACTACTCCAGCTTCACTCCGCACCAGGTCCAGGAAGTTGAGCGACACCCCCACAGCGGTCAGATTAATGGTCATGCTACCACCTGGCCTGTTGGCGCCCGGTGGCGCATCTTCAGTTCTTGCTACGCTGATTTGACGATTTAACTGCTTTCCATTTTCAGTAGGCTGGGCCGCCTCAAATGAATCTTCGGATTTCATGACGATGCCATCCTCGGGAAGGGCAATCATCTGGCCACCGTGGCCTAGAAGAAGGCAACCTTGGGTGCATGGCAGTATGTTCCAAGCGTCAAGGCACGATGCTCAATCAGCCTCAGAGGGCATTTGAGAGAACAACACCTGACTGAGGTAACTGAAAGCACGATCAAACTCGCTGATTATAAAATGGTGACGATGGTATTGAAAGAGCTGTGCTCAGTGTTGACACGAGGCAGAGCATACCTGACAAGCTGCTGGCATTGACAACGTCAAAGTTGATGATTCGCAGAGTTTTCCCAGAGCCAATGAGAATGAGCGGAAGCGGCTCAGACTGCGTGATCCCAGGTGGCAAAACGAGCCGCATCCCGCAGCCATCCAGCAAGTAGTCATCCGAGAAAGGCCCATCAGCTAGCAGTCTACGCGGAAACAAAGAAAGTAGTCACATCAGCAGAGCTTTCGAGCCCCTGTTTATGGTGATGTCCAGTCATTAGGCTAACCAGAGAGTAGTTGGTGCAAAGCGTGGCTTGCCTGCAGTCTGGTGACAGCCAGAGATCGGCTTTGGCTCGCGTAATTTCGGATTTGAGCAGTAGATCGCCGGAAATGTACTCTTGGAGTTCTTCCTTGGGCGGCGACACAAAGCCAAGTAGTGACATCACAAAGCCCATCTCGGCAATGAAGGTTGGTCGCTGGAGCCGAGTGTTGAGCATCTGGCTGCCCTCCTGTGTGTCAGTGATATACTGTAGCACAACCATAGACGGTGATGACTGCTGGGGGCCTGCATGCAAGCGTAAAGACAGCAGCTTCAGAAACGAGCGACGGGTGGTTTGCAACTCAAAGAAGTGATAGGATCAAAATTTTGAAAAGGCTGTCTCGCCTGTCTCTGAGAGCTTGCTCTGCTGTCCAGAAGAAGATGCCATCACAACGCGACTATTCTCGGGCGTGCTCTGGCGTAGGTCTGTCACAATAATGTTTGGTATGGCCACCAGTACCGACATACCGGACAAGCTACCCTTGTAGTCCACACTCATGCCAGGCATCAACATGGAGGCCAGTGGACGGCCGTCTGCCACACCCTCTGAGGTCGTCAGAAGCACCAGCTGTGTCGCCGACAGCTGCACCGTCACCTTGATAGACGGCCAGGAGCTCTCTTCATCCGCTTCCATCCATTCCTCTCCCTCAAATATGGGACTTGGCTTGGCTGCGGTGTCATTACGCAGCGAAGCATGTCAGACGAGCATGCATAGGCAGAACAAGGGGGCAGCGCTGCTTCTCAGAGACATGTGCATAACAGAGTCACAGCGAAAGCGCACGCCATTCTCACCCATTTCCTGAGAGTCGCTGCGGAGCGTCAGCGTTTGTTGCAGCTGCTTTACGCCGGGCGGGATGTTGAGCGACTCGTTCAAATTGGATGCCGCGATTGCAGCAATCAGCTGAAACTCCTTGTCCTTGAGGTCCACATTTACCTCTGGAATCACTATGTCAAGCGAAATGCCTGGCATAATATGTTCAGGTCCGTTCAACATCCGCCGCACTGTCGTCCGGAGGGAAGCACCCTGAAAGTACGACAGGGGGGAAGCGGCAAGATGTACGAGAAGTTAAACACCACAGATCGTATCACTCGGAAGGATTCAGAAATCTTGCAAGATATGCAGGCCCATGGGCCCAGGTCACCTCCTGGAAGCGGACAAGTCCGGTGTTGCGTTCCCTATTGACAGTAGTACTAGTAGTGATGCCGTCCACTTTGATTTCTATAATGTCCATGAGGACTGTTTGACCTCCGCACCGCTACGCACCACAGTAAAGCAAAATGCCATAGTCAATCCCTCCGCAGGTGCGAGATGGCACTGCAAATAAAATTGTCCCACCCACATTCGACAACCCCCTTCCCTGCCCGTACCTCTGATACCACGCGATTGGCCAGGTGTAAATGGCCAAGATCAACCTCAATCTCATCATCGCTGAAGCTGCTGAGGGGCATTGTGATGACTGGCGCTCGCATGTCCACATCCATCAGCAGCATTAACGCCTTTCCTGTAGCTCCACTGCTTGCCTTCCGGCTGATGTTCCGTGCTCCCCCGCTAAAAGACCGTCCATCTGTGCGCTCCTCGCCAGAGAAAGAAAGCCGAGAGTGCACAAAATCAAACAACTCACGGCTGCTGCGTCGACTATGCGTGCGAGAAGTTTTGCGGCCAAGCGGGGTGGACCTCCCGCTGCCTTGAGAGAACGAATCATCCGCATCTCTCGTTGCGCGCTGAGGTGCAATGGGGCTGGGCTGCAACACCAGGAGCAAATCAATGTACGAAAGAAGCTCCTGCAACTGACGGTTGAGGAATACTATGTCCACCGCGTTCAGCTTCGCCTTCAACCAGGCGAAGTCTGTGCGAGGCGGCATGCGGCCACTTGTGTCTGGCATCGAATTTCCCTACCGCACACAACATTATTCCTTAGTCTGACCTTCAGGAAGAACAATACTAGATCGACAAGTCCACAGAAAACTGACCGCATGCCAAAGTGCCGCACCTTGTAGGTGGAGTACTGAAGCTCGATGAGGCTGTCAATATCGCCCTCGGGGCGCAAGTCGCATATGGTGCTGAACAGGTACTCGTGCCCAAAGGACCTGTCACGAGCCACTAGGTTACCCAGCTTCGACTCCAAACTTAGAGTTGAAGGCTTCATGTCCAGGTTGAAGCTGAAGTGCTGCATGCTAGCCTCCAGCAGCGGAAAAGCGTCCGTCCCCTGGATTCGCAGCGTCAGTAGGACTGTGAGTAGCGAGGTTCTGGTAGGCGCGAGAAAGAGGCAATCTTAATGGTGGGTGGGTGGGCGGGGGGGGGAGGGGGTTTAGCACCTCGTAGTTGAAAGTCGCCTCCAAAGTCTCCATCTCCGCAAGTAGTCTAAACGTGACACGATTTTCCGCGCCCTTGACAAGGCTAGTGCTGTCTACAGCCGCACTGGCGCGCCCACCCATTCCCACTCCCTCTGCATCTGCATCGTCCTCCGATGTGGGTGGGCTCATCGCGGCGTTCATGTCTGGACCCAAGGCCATCAGCGCAGCAACGGTTGGGCGATTGCAGTAGAAGAAGAGCGTTGCGAGCTTCATAGAAATCTACACCCCAAAAAATTCAGATGAATAACTCGAATAGAAGGGCGCACAAGAGCGAGACTGGTGGAGGTCAAAGCTAGGGGCAGGTGAAAGCAGGCAACCACAAAGCCCGCATCCAGCATATACATTCATAAGGGAGCAGGGTACACCTCAACATCAACATCATCGTAGAGTGGGCTCTCTGGCTTCCACATCTTGAAGGTCAGGCGTGCCAGCTTGCTCGACTCCTGCGCCTCGGGTGCATCATCCCCAAGATCAAAACCTTCCAGCAGTCCAGGAACTGACGTAGGATCACGCTGTGTCAAAGTGTTGGGGTTGGCCGGAGTCTCGCTGGACTGTGACGCCATTGACATAGCCTCTTGCGCGTCGAAAAACTCGTCGTCACTGCCCGCACCACTCTTGAATGACTTCTGAAGGTCAGATAGATTATGCGCGTGCAGGCTGCGGGAACCATGTGCGCTGTGAAACGACACGTTTCCTCTCTGGGGTGACACCTCCGAGCTGCTTGCTGCCGGAGCGGCGCCCCCGGGCAGGTCCTCTAGAAGCTGCAGCTTGTTGGACACGGCAAGGTGGCGACAGTCGTTTCGCTGCAGTCCAACGAGCTGATCATGGATCATGAGCGATGCCAAAGATGCGGAAGAGGTAATGTGCGTCGCGCTCATCTGCATGTCCAGACGCATGCCCTGAAACCCACATGCAGTGCCACTACGGTAAGTAAATACTCGGACTCAATGACACGCGAAGTAAACGCATTGCACCGCTTATTCGTGGGCTTCTGCAAAAAAGGCCAGTAAAAACTACCGCCAAATGAATTCTAAGCAAAAAGGGGCGTGTTAGGTAGGTGGCTGAAGAAAGGCCGAAACCGCAGGATGGGCATGCATCTACCTGACCATCGAGGACAATCAACGGCGACTCCGATGGATAAGAGTGCCTCTGTGGCTTCATTTCGTGGAAGTCTTGCGCAGGCCACCAGGTGTCCACGGTACGGCCGCTGACCCAAAGCTGAAACACCCCCACATCAACGGTGGTAACCATCGCGACCTTGGACGCACGATCCCGTATGGCGTTCTCAGGATTGGCCTCTGCATTGGTGGTAAATATTGAAAGCCCACCAGATGGCGTGGCGGGTGGCGCGCTGCTTTCCCCTCCAGCGTCCCTGGTGGACAGTTGGCCTGCCCCACCAGCGTTGGTGGCTCCATCAGCCCCGCTGGGACCTTTGCCGCCCAGAAGCTCCTCGCCTCCATGTAACATTGAGGTGGGAATGAGTGCGGCCATGCGCTGTTTGGCAATATGGATACGCCACAGCCAAGAAGCGGCCAAGGGGGACGTTTTAAACTGCAGGATGACGGTATTTGGGCTCTCCAGCACCCGCTGACTCAGACGGGGCTCGCTGCAAATGGCCACTACATTTTCCATGCCGTCCACAGCCTCCGGCGGCACCTGACGTGCCCCGCATATTCAACCCAATCAGGCCACTTGTCTAACGCAGCAAACGATACAGACAAAGGGCAGCTGCACATCGTGATTGGGAAGACAGTCGGTGAGATTACCTTGAGGGTGTGCTGGTTGAATATGGACGCGCTGCGGATGACTGTGAAAGACTCCCGGCCCTCCATTACATAGAGCCATCCGTACTAAAGGCAAGAATGGCATGGTCGCATAAATGGGGAGGATGAGCAACATTCAGATACATATTAACCAGTAAACATGATGAACAAAAGCAACGAATGGTTGAAAGATACTTCCTCACCCAAAGCGCTCCCCACCGCTCCTCCCATACTGCGTTGCTCCAAGTCATCCCCTTCCAGCTCAACAGCCGCACCTCCCCTGAGAAGTCGACCTCTTTCATCCACGTTGGTTCGCGTTGACCTGACGCAGCGCCTCCCCGCGAAAAGTCGCGCGCCAACGACATCATCCGCGATAGGCGGGCAGGGCTGATGTGGAACTGGAGACGAGGGAGGATGACCTTGGAGCGCAGGGACGGAAACGTTGGATGCATAAACTTGGCAAACTGAAACTCACAATACAGCTCAATTGGGTCGATAAGAGGAAAACTTCTCGACTGCTTGTTCTTTCCCTCCGTCGGCCGCGACGAATGGCGTGCCTCCTGTGGATGAGAGGTGCAGGAAAGCGATCAGCTATCAACAGTCAGCCGAGAAGGTGCGTTGTCTACAAGCGACAGGTACTGCGCTGCAGGAAGCTGGCGTACCTCCCATCGCTCCCAGGAGAAAGGGACCTGGATGTGGTTGGAGGAAGCCTGCACCCGACTGCCCTTAAGGACAAGGCATTCGTACACCCGTGCTTCCGCCTCGCTTAACTTGCCGGCAGTAACATTGTCGCTCTGAAGCTGGAAGAATCCCAGGTCTAAGACAAGTACCTCCTCCGTCCCATCTGATGCCTTCCCGACAGCTGTTGTGCCTGTCAGATCCCTTACCGGCAGTGCAATCCGGGGTGCCTCCATCGTCAGGTTGAGCAGCATTCTCGGCGTCTGTCGCGCCTCCCATGCTGCAGTGACCTTGGTCTTCATCTCAGCTGCGACACTGTCTGCCATGGCACCAGCCTGAGCGCCAATGGCTCCGAGATTGACGTTCTGTTCACAGGGAGGAGGACAACGGTCATATGTTACTACTGACCATTATAGGAATGGTAGCCAAATCAAGACAGAAAGACGGAAGCCTAGAAGCAGATTCTCACTTGGTTGCGCTCCACAAATGCAAGCATCCGCTCCATTAACATTCCGTCGTATGTGACATACGTAGGGTTGACAGTCAGGTTTATGACGTCATCAGCTCGGCCATCCTGTCGAGACATACAGCAGCAGGCTGTGAGTATATCCAAATGCGCGCCATGGAGAAAAGGAATGCAAGCCTAGGGAATACAGCCTTACCTGCGGGCTATGGATGAGATGTAGATCAAGCACATCCCGTTTGCCAACTGACTTCATGTTCGATGTAAGCAGCTCGTCATCGAACGACCAAGCCTTGATCTCTCCAATCTGAACGTTAGCCTCAATAGTCTTGGGATAAAACTTGGACTGAACCGAGGAACTATTCATTGATGCCTTGATGACTTCCATTCCGCTTGTGTCCGATAACGCGACACTGCAGGAGCTGATAGTGACCTTCAAAAGCTTCAAGACCGTGAAAGGAGTGGCGGTTCTACACGCCAGCATCAGCATGCACAGCACAAGTCAATGACGTCCCATACGGCAATTCTGTCATACATGTTCGTAGAGGATAAGTAGCATGGGACACCCACTTTTGAGCCTCTTCTAACACTAGTTTCTGCTCTTCAGCCAGTTCTTCAAGCTGGGCCATCTCGTCTTCATTCAGCCCCGCATCCGAGTCCGCTTTTTGAGGTGATCTGCTCTCGCGTGGCTGACCGCCACCCCCGCCGGGACTCCAGCCCATTAGGCTGAACCACCCGCGCTGCTCCCCAGCCGCGATCTGTTGCTCCCGCTTCTTCATGGCTTCCAGCCTCTTCTGCTTCTCCATCTTCATATGGGCTGTCTTACGAAAATGCACAATCACCGCTGCAACGCAATACACATCATTCATAAGGCCTCCTTTTAACTACTCCTCCAGCCTGTCAAATCTCCCGAGCCTCCATCAAGCACCTCAACTCATAACCAAACCAGAAGGCCCGCGACGGTTAACACTAAATTGAAAACGAATACACAGGCACTCATAAGAACGAGCAAACCGAGAAAGAGCCCGGCGCTCACCAATGGACAGGTCCGTGTCGAGCTGGCGGATGCGTTCATTGCCGCCCACCTTACCCGCTGTAAGGCACTCCACATAAAGTGGGATATACTCTCGTCTTACTCGGCATGCGGCCTGGATCTTCTCCCAAGACAACCTGCCAATTCGAAAGAGGTGTCTGAAACCCGGCTCTATAGCATATGCGATGGGCTGAGTGCAAACATCAAGAAGTGCGTTGATTCGGGTGCTGGGCTCACCCCCTGCTGGATGCACCCTCCCCAATTGTTGCGCGCATAGCGTACTGCCACCATCGGCAGACGCCGCGGTGGCCACGTGGGCGGCTGTGGGGGCGCAGGTGCATGTGAGGCATGCGCTGCTTGTGCATGGAAATGGCCTCAAGCAGCGCCTGAACACATTTGTACTGCCCCTCCTGCACCCCCACGTCTACTGATGCTAGAGACAGGTCTGCCTGCTCTGTCGGGTGGCTCTCCTGCAGGAAAAGGGAGGCGGGTCAAAATAATCTTAGGGTAGACTGAACACAGCCCCAGCACATATGCAGCGCTCAGCAAAGACCAAGAACGGGGTCTCACAGGTAGCTTCTTTCGTTGCTTCCCACTGATGCGATCATACACTAGCTGGCCGTGGACAGGAGCCAGGATATACTGATGTTTGTGATTGTTCGCAGAGCCCTCTTCCCTTACGCTGGGCAGAAACATTCCATCCCAGTGAGAGCGCGCCATCGACTTCCAGTCCTTGGTGGGGGGCGTCCAGCGCGTACTCCCCACATCAAAGTAAAATGCCAGACGACGCAGAGTGGCCGTCTGTGCACAGGATAGGTCAATAAACTCACGACCTTATCGCAGCGCTAATTGCCAGAGCATCAACGAGCTGGCACAGCAGTTGCGGCCTCACTTTCCGTAGGTGATCCAAAGCCTGACGGCTGACAAAGGTGCGCTTGTTGTTCGAGTCCACAGTATATGCGCTAATCTCTTCCAGAGTGAGTCCGCATGCAAACACTTCCCCGGCGACTGACTCCGCATCCTGCATGGCCATCCGCGACACAGAGCCATGGGTATCATAAATACGTCAGGCAGCAATGCGAAGACTGCATGCATATCTCATACACACACACATCCAGAAATTCAGGGAGAAAGCAAGGGGTCTTTCAGGGGAAGGGGGGAACACCTCGTAGCGGACGTGGACATTGGAGACACAGATCTGGAGATTACCCAGTATTGTTTCGATGTAGTACTGCAGCCGCCCTTGCTGACCACCCTCTGCGTCGCCTTTGCTCTGCATTCGATATTGGTGTCAAAAAGACACAGGAGAGTTACTTTTAAAGGGTTTAGAGCCTCAGGCCTCTACTGCTCAACATTCAAGATACTTCAAAAAGGCAAAACAGGCTATGAGGGGCTGATAGCTTTGCATAACGTGTCTTCAGACAGCTTCAGAAGAAACTAGTCTGAGGGTGTGGAGGGTGCATACCTTTGATTGCGTCTGCTTTTCTGCCTGTATGTCCAGCGACTGCTTCCACGCCTATGTGAGAAGCAGCAGTAGACTTTAGCGCATAGCAAAGTTCTGCTACCTGACATGGCACCTCCTCAGCTTAACTATCGCTTCAGCCGTAGATGATAAAAGGAAAGAGCGCTCACCTTGATGAAGTCATGCTCTGCTTCATCGACCTTCTGTCGCTTGTCGGCCTGTTCAGCAGCCTCCTCCGTGTCCTTCCCCTACCGCCCAACTCACAAGTCATCACGTAATCCACGCAAGGATGCAGAATGATGGAATGCTGCCAAACCAAGCGCCGCCTGTAGTATTGCATAAGAGCGGTGTGCTGTGTTTCAACGGAAGGTGCTGCTCACCGTGTGTGTCCCCCCACCTCCAGTGTTGGGCACTGCCAGCACATAAATGCTGTCAAGCTCACAGATGACAGGCTCCCCGCCAAGATTGGCCCAAGGCACCTGGCAAACACGCGATCGGAAACGAGGGTCGCGCGTGAGTTCATTCTGTCGGAGACGCTCGCGACGGTGCACACAGCACTTTCTCCCGTAACACGACGTTACCACCACCCACGCATTGAGCCCATTCCCTCAATGCGCGTCCTCAAGCAGCCCCTCATTCCTAACACGCCGTCTTAAACAATAGTTGTACTGGCTCGGAATACGCCAGAGTCATCGGCCAATACAAAGAAAGTGCGAACAATGTGCAGAGCGAACACAGTCGGCCTGGTGAACCAAATGTCGATACCTTTAACTTAAGCGAGCCTAGCAGGCCAGATTTGACAGTGATAGGTAGATTAAGTTCATTGAGAGCTTCCGGCTTGAGCTGCAGGTTGTGTAGCTCGACGTTTCCGCGGAAGATTGATATTTTCAGCGCCGAGGCGTCCACGTTGTAGACATAGCGACCGAGGTACTTGTTCAGGTAGTACGCCACTTGCCGTTCGAACATTGCGCCCCCTCACGCGTGGGGGGGGGGGCGTGCCACAAGGCCCCCGCACAGCGCTTATAGAGTCCTTGCGTCAGTTGTTCTGGTTCGTTTCATCCGCAGCGGCAAACACGGCACACTGCTCGGCAGTTCTTTTCGGCAGCAGCTCTTGCTGAAAGCGACACTGTTCTCCTCACGCCGCACACGATCGTCGCCAATTACATTTATCGACTTCCTCGCCGAAACAGCACAGCTATACAGGTATAATCGCTACGGGTACCTTACCTGTACTGGTTACTGGAAGCGACAATGGTACGGATACCGGTACAATTTAAAATTGAAATTGAAATTGTTTACAACATGTACCGTATGCGCCGATTTACACCAAGTACCGTATGCGCCGGTTGCTGTCTCTGGGCCCTCCCAACAATGCCATACAGGAAACTTACATGTCAGGGCTAGACTGTTAACCACCTAAATCCAACCTCTCCAAAGGGTGTTCGGGGGTTTTACTCCCCCCCGGGGAGTGTGCGATGCGGGGTGATAGCGGCGTGCAGTTAGGGGCGTGAGTAGGGGCAGTGTGGGGAGGCGCGGCGAGTGGTCGTGCGGGATGTGATGCGGTATATGAGTAAGAGATGATGCAGCCAATGGACAATGTGCATGTGGATTTGTGTAATAATGCGAGATGTGCCGAGTCGTGCTTTCGAGATGAGTATGTCAAGGGGGTATGTGCGTAGGGTAAGGAGAGAGGTGAGACTTGTGATAGTGGAAGAGTGCGGTGTACCCGTGCGGCTCATGACGATGGGAAGGATGTCGACGACGGTTCATGGCCAGTGTTGGCGGATGGCATTGGCGAGGGGGTGTATTTGGCGCGAATCAGTTGGGCTGCGTGGGAGAGGTTGTGGTCTATGCAGTACATCCATTCCCCTATTTGAATCTTTTTTAATCGAGAGTAGCGGCGGCGACCGTTTGTGTGACCGACGTATCTAGGTTCGAGTAGGCGGATGAAGTCGGGTTTGTGTGCCGGGGGTCGCAGCGCGGGGGGGAGAATATCGGTGGGGAGGATGGCAGGGCACGAGGTTAGGGAGTCGGGCGAGAGGCCTTCGTCAGCTGCAACAAGGCGGTGGGCATGTGGGTGGGGTGAGGGGGGTGACAGTCAAGAGGGGTGTGGGTGGGTGTGGTGGATGCGAATTATTTTATGGGTTTGTTACCGAAGTCCGTTGTGGTGGTCTCCCATCGTCCGCCGTTGTGGCATTCCAAGAGGGAGAGGAGGAGTTGTAGCGCGTTGTTGTGGCGGTCTTGTCTTAGTCTAGACATGGTGGGGCAATTACCGGCCATGTGGCCGTTGCTGGTGAATTGGCCACACATTGGGCAACGTAGGGTGGGGTTATGGGTGAGGAGGCGGGTGTTGTGTACGCCCTACATGAGTTCATGCTTGTGAGTGAATTGTATGGTCGTGAGTGTTGTGTGTTCTTTGGATACCGGTACATATACCCTGCGGACCTGCAAGTCCATAGAATCAAGCAGCTATCTCTGCGGGCTCGGCGGCTTGTTTTCAATAATTCTAACAAATTGTATTTGCACCGCTCTTATTATATTCACTGCGAGTCCCATTTTCCATGTCCGTGCTCATGTTCTTCTTCTTGTAATCCTTTTTTCTTACATTCCCTCCGCCGATGATGATGGGTATTACCGCCGAGGCACAATAATGTTGAAAAAAACTTGAAGTAGGATAAAAAAGAAATATCTGTCTGTCGGTTTACCGCACATTGCGGTAGTTTGTCAACCGGCCCGAAACCGTGCCGGGAATGCGATATTCGGCCCTAGCGTCCGACCAGATATCATAAACCTACCCTTGTAGACAACGCAACCCCCACCTCCCGATACCTGCCCGTGGGTAGTGCACTGTGAGCCCGCGATGATGGGCGATCGGCGGAAAATGTGCTTTTCGACTAGGCACCTTTGAAAACACGAGACTACAGTGCGCGAGCCGGTACTTACTTGCCCAAAACCCACACGACGGGGCCGTCTACAGCTAGGCTTCGGGTGCTTGGCGGTTCTACTCCGAAAAGTCGGATTATGGCAATGCATACGCCGGTCGACCACGTATATAAGGTGGCCGATATTTTGTCGACGGAAGTTTGGCATAGCCACATAGCCTATCGGCGTTGTCTTGTGAAGGGAATATCAACAAGCTTTCGTCGCTCGAGCGAGCCAAGGGCAAGGTCCGGCTCAGTTCCGACGACAGAGCGGAGATTTTTAGCATCTATGCGTGCCATCGTGACATTCCGTGTACCACGTAATGTGCGCGGTGAAGCTCGACCTCGTAAGATACACCGCTACTAAGACATCTAAGTAGACACACCGCTCGACCTCGTAGCCATACCGCTCACATATAGCAAGCATGTAGGCTGTGCATATGCAAGCATGCCTTGCATGCGTATCTTTTTAATTGTTGGGCGTTCTTTGGAGAGGTCTATAGGCTTGGTTTGGTCCCTATATATTGGGCACTAGTTACATGCGTTACAAGTACGAGTTATCCGGGGAACGCCGAATTGATGTTAAATTGGTTAAGGAGTCGGTCGAACATGTCCACAATAGTGATATTTTGGTAGGTGCTGGTGGAAGTGAGAAACCTCAAGCAAACACATAGCTCACTGAATATTGGACATACTCTCGGAGTTCCGCACCGTCAATAGAGAGCGATTACAACGTTGGCCATCTTAGCTAGCATTGGTTACAAGTGTGATGTGGGCGAAAACACGCAGAAAGAAGCCCACCACGTCAAGCTATACTTAGGCGGCAGGCCGTTTCTTAAGCCTCCTCCGTGCACGTTTTTGGTTTTCAACACCGCTTTGTGGCTGTTGAAGTTGCAGTCGTCGCCCTACTTGTATACGGCATCAAATCCCGCACGACCTCCCGCCGCGCCTCCACACACTGCCCCTTCGCGCGCCCCTAACTGCACGCCGCCATCATCTCGTGTCGCACACTCCCCGGGGAGGAGTAAAACCCTCGAACACCCTTGTAGAGGTTGGATTTAGATGGTTAACGGTCTAGTCCTGACTTGAAAGCTTCATGTATGGCATAGTTGGGAGGGCCCAGAGACAGCAACCGACGCATACGGTAATTGTTGTAAACCGGCGCATACGGTACATTTTGTAAGCAATCTCAATTTCAATTTCAATTGCAGTCGTCGCCGGTGGCGGTCCATTCAGCCGAGCCGAGCGACATTTCATTGTTACCGGTTGTTCTATCCGGTCGGGAGGTTCTCCTCAAATGAGTAGCTTTTACCACCGGAGTATCATTCTACCCTCCTCAACCCGGTCAACTAAGGGTCGTCACCACTCATAGACCTCGTCTACAGGTTTTGGGCCAAGGAGGTGGCGTTGCCACTTGGGTGGAAGTGCTAGCGCCTCTCGCATAGACGCGCGTCGGCCCTTATCATAGTGCACGAGCAACACCTTGACCCAAGCTTCCGTCTAAACTGTCACCCAACCCGTCAGCCACGCGTATAGACTCCATTGGGGAGTAAACGCTTTCAAAAAGTATAAACATGGTCATGGGAGGACCCTAGGCGGTTCTTCACGGCCGTACATGTTGAGCATGTCAAGGCGGCATTGGCACCTACTGTTGGTAGATTCGCGTTGCCGTAAGGCGGCGCCACTAATAAGATCAACGTCGGACTTATCAAGGGCGCAATAAGAAGTCCAAAGGAGATCTAGCCAGACTTGCAGGGTCAAAATAGCCCGGGAACGGTGTTAAAAAACAGTTTTTCTCAAACCGCACTTAGTACGGAATTTACCGCACTAAGTGCAGTGCCCAATTATACAAAAGCATTATACAAAAAAGCCTTTTTGTGGTTCTTTATTGCACGCGCAGGGTTCCTATCTTCGTAATGCCTTGCAGCCGATGTTCCATGCCTTTTTGCTTCGCGAGCTTAGGCCTATTTTTATTTTTCTCCTTTATTGTCCTTTTTCTCCTATTTGGTGGTTCCCACTGCTGTACTTGTATCAAAATTTTCATTATAGGTTACAAAGAAAGTTGTGGAAACTGGGAACCACTTCAGCAAAAAAGTAGAAATTATGAGGGCCCATTATGAGGGCCCATTTATATACAATCTAATTACAAGACGCTTGAATTACAACGAAAACAGTGGATTGAAACCGCCAAGAAAGCAGTGAAAAACAAACTGGTATTAGCCCGCATGTTCACTTATTTGCTTTACCTGATTTGCGCATAATTAAACTTAGAGCGAAGTAGTGGAAACCACCAAGAGAGGGGAAACAGACAAGCTTAAACTCGCGGGGCAGGAAAGCATGCAATATAACAGCATCTGCACTGCATCCCTCCTATAAAGCATCCTGGAGATAGGAACCGAGGATGCCATGAAGAAATACTGCGAGGCGCTGCATGAACTCCCGACGCACATCGTTGCATTTCCCTGCCTGTTATTAACATTCTAAATAATTTATAGACAATAAAGCTGCTTTTACAGTTACGGACATGAAAAGGCCAATCGTGAACAAAGGCACACTAGAGCGACAGCAGAGCAGCAAAAAGCACAGTAGCAATATTAAAACATGTTGTTGTTCTTGTAATCAATTTCTACCAGCACTTGTACAAGGAATGAGAATAATAGTATGGAATTGCATAAATAGAACAGGTCAGGGAATAATAAGGTTTCCTTGGATATTATAATCAAACTAACGCGCAGGGATACATCATCGCCAGCCCCGAAGCCGCAGCTTTGCGCAGCATATGATCACGTCGTCACACCCAACGGGGCGTTCATGCGGGCGGAGTGCAGAGTGCTGCCGTTAACCTGAGTCACCCGCTCTGTACCTTGGCGCGACATCTTACTTTCTTCCGCGCCTGACATACGTTAACGTCAAAGCTACAGGTAAGGTTTTGGAAGTCCGGGAGGAAAAAGTCGGCAGGGGGTGAGTCCGACGGTTTCGGCGCCAACAAGGTCGACTTCCGGGGGAGACTCTGTCGCAATGGGCTATGGGGGGAGGACATCGAAGGGGCTGGAGTTTCTCGAGAAGGTGAGATAGTATTGAGGTGGCTGGATCAAACAATTGGAAGTGGCATTTTGACGGTGACGCGCTTAAGTTTTGCGACGCGCTGAAGCGCAGTAAGTCGTTGGCTTGGCAGAAACGCGCGGAAGAGATGGAACAGGCCAGCAAGCGACGCAAGCTGGAGGGTGCGCAGGCGGCGCTGGAAAACATGCCAGACTATGACCCGTTGCCTGCGGGTGGCGAAATTCCAGAGTACAATCCCGAACCGAGCTATGGGGTGCGCTCCCTATGCGTGCACGGCACCAGTCCTCGTTTTATGGCACCCGCCAGTTTTGTGGCGGGTCTAGCTTTGAGCAGACACAGGGAAAATGCTGACAGGAATGATGCCTGGACCCGTAACAGGAAGGGGGGCCTTCCCAGCCTCTGAGTACATCCGGGCAGCCTGAGCCTGATCACATTGAGGGGCTGCCGCAGGGGTGGTGCGGGTGTCCTCCTATGGGCACGCCCTTGGGTTTCTTCCTGCCCTGCAAGGTGGGATTTGAAGGGGGCGGGAGGGGGGGGCTAATGGGAAGTGCAGAGCAGCTTTTTACTGGCCGTGAGTGGGAGTTGTGTCTTCACACTGCTGCACCCTCAGTCTAGTGCTGCTGCTGCTTGCATATGCGTAGACTCCTCTGGGCGCAAAGCACCTGAAGAAGATCCCGGACGAGCATCATTTCACTCCCGGGCAGTGTATCACAATGGCGTGGGAGAGGTTTGGGCAGGAGGTTGGGCTTGTGCTGGACCTGACAAACACCACGCGCTACTACGATTCAAAAGACTGGACGGAGCACGGCATCGAATATGTTAAGGTGCCTACCCTGTAACTGTGAGAAAAGAGAGGAGGGTGGGGTGTGCACTGTCAAGACAGCTTCTACTAGCCTCGAATGCAGCCCTCATCTTCGATTCCACGGGTGTTTGTATGTAGCACTGGAGGTTAGGCGTAGCGTTAACGCGACCAAACCAATGCTTGTTTGTGCAGCTTCCATGTCGGGGGCGAGGGCAGACTCCAGAGCCGCATTCCGTGAACGCGTTTATGTGGGAGGCGATGCGGTTCCAAGACATTATGCAGAAGTCTGGGCAGCCCAAGCTGATGGTGGTTCACTGCACACATGGGTTCAACCGCACGGGGTATATGATCGCTAACTTTATCATGCGGGTCGGCATCAATGTGAAGTACTCTGAAAACACACTCGAGGAGGCTTTGAACAAATTTGCCCACACACGTAGCCCTGGCATCTACAAAGACCACTACATCGAACAGCTATACAAGTGTCATCACATGCGGAGGTGCGGCAATGATGCTATTAACCATTATCCGTCTGATTTTTGTGAGTGGGGGAGGAACCCCTCAGTAGTTCTGTCCAATGGCTTGGCTGATTCCGGGGCTGGGGGGCAATGGTTGCGTTCAGACCCTCGGCGATGAAGACGCCAAGCGTGCCTGCCTGGAAGGGGGTGGATTCTCCACCAGGCTCTCCGGTACACTGCTGCAACCCTGTGTTTTGTGGGGCCAATAGCGGTGCTCGGACTGTTTGGGTGAGGCTGTGATTTGAGGCTGTTGCTGGACATACAAATGGATGATGGGATGCTTCGCTATTTGTTCAGGGGCCCGAGGCTGTGGAGGAGCAGGAGCAGCCCAACGACACCTTCCAACATGACGACCCGTTGGGGGAAGGGATCCACCCTGAAATGGCTGAGATGCTGCAGAAGGGTGTGATGGAAGCGTGCATGGGGAATGTTAATCAGAGGAATTTGCGCTTTCCAGGCTCGCAGCCCGTTTCCTTGGATCTCCAAAACATGTCAATGTTGGAGGTAAAGCCGGCCACGCGCTATTTTGCTGCACACGGCATTACTTACATGCCATGTGATGTAGTCGGTGAGTAAGTCGTGCACGCTTGGGTGGTCAGGCTCGCAGGTACTATGTTACATGGAAGGCCGACGGCACCCGCTATATGCTGCTGATTCGCTCAGATGGGACTTACCTCATTGACCGAAAGTTCAAAATCACTCGCGTGGAAATGCGCTTTCCGACAAGAGACGTGTGGCTCCCACCCGTTGCCTTTGCATGAGTTGAATCTTCCGTAGTCGGATCTCTTCCGAAGGCATTCAAGCGGTTGTGCATGCATGCCTCCCCCAGATGACCCCCCATCATTTTACCCTTCTGGATGGGGAAATGGTGGTGGACGAGGACACGGTGTCAGGCCTTCGGACGCGCCGCTTTCTGGTTTATGACCTCATGATGTCCCGCGGAAAGAGCTTCATCCACGAAGGCTTTGAAAGGCGATTCCAGACTATTCACGATGACGTAAGCCCGGGCTGTCCGGGAACTGATTTTCAATGACATTGTGATGTGTTTGCTCAGATGCGCTAACAGTACTGCGCTCTCCAGATTATCAAACCGCGCAATATGGACAAACAAAACTGCGCTGCGGGCAAAATCTCCTACAATTATGGCGCAGAGCTGTTCAGTACCAGGAGAAAGGACTTTTGGCAGTTGCAAACATCACAGAAGGTTAGGCAGACCTGTTAATATATACATGTTTCTGCAGTTACGATTGTGAGTGCTACTGCCCCGCTCAGCTATTTGCTCAGTTTCCCATCCATTTTGGGCCTTGCAGATCCTGAACGAAGTCATCCCAGCCATGAGCCACGAGTCCGATGGACTCATTTTCCAGTCTTGGCAAGACCCTTACAAACCGGGAACGTGCGATGAGCTACTCAAGTGGAAGTTTGCATCCCATAATTCTGTGGATTTTTTGTGCAAGGTGTGTGCGCGTGCATTCCCCATCGAGTGAACCATACTGTCTGGGTCGTGGCATTGAATGCAATTATTTATTTTATTGCTTAGTTCGCTTATGGTGTAGTGTCTAAATGATTCGATGAATATGTGTATGTATGTGTGTGTGTGTGTCACCGCTTTGCTGGGCGAATGGGACTGCGCAGTTGGATGCGGATGGAACTGCTGGCTTGTACCTTTTGGAAACCCGCGGCCGGCGGAAGGATCACGTGCGGCTGGAGGGTGCCAGGTTTGTGATACCAGAGGGCAATGAGTTTGCACAGAGCGCAGAAGAGTGCAATGGCAAGATCGTTGAGTGCCGGTACCTGAAGGATGAAGATGCATGGGAGCTGATGCGCTTCCGGGTCGACAAAGGAACAGCCAATGCATACTTCGTCTATGAGAAGGTTAGTGCTCAAAGCCGGGAATGTGCGGTAGTGACGCGGGAGATTGCCTATTCACGTTTATTTTGACACACACACAACTCTGCGCTGCATATCTGTTCTCATCAGGTCCTGAAAAGCATCAAAGACAACATCACGGAAGATAAGCTTCTGAAGCACATCAGCCATGTGGTGGGAGTGGGGAGGCCGTACGATGCGGAACGGAAGTACCTCGCGCAGCGTGGGCGGCGCCCTTAGAAACAGCCTCGCACGGAGAGCTTGTATCCAGCGTGAAACTGCGCTCCGTGATGAGAGGACTCTCAACGCGAAACGCGCCGGCTTAGCCATTTCCGTCAGTTATGCCATGACTCTGCCTGGCCTCTGTAACTTTCTTACTGCAAACGGGCTATTATCATGTACATGCGCATTTAAAAATCAGAATTGAGGTCTGAGTTCATATTCAGTGCATGACCTCATTTGCACGTCTTATTCAGTGTGGCTGGGTCGACATGATGCCACCTAAATGCTTAAAGGAAATATTAATATTCAAAAAAGCGTGTGGTTCGCAGCAACTACTGGAGTTGCTGGTGATGGACTCCTGCACATTCATTCCCTGCCATAACCTCTAACGCTACGTCCTTGTGGGCTACACCGTTGGTGCGAAGCCCTCCCACAGTGAACGGCGATCCAGGTATCGTTTCCAGCTCTGTCCTAACTCCTGCTCCCAAGACATCTGCTTGTGGGAATGTACTGACGCCGGTTAAGTTGACCTCGTTCCCAGACTGGTCTCCGTGAGCTTGCCTCGAGCTTAAGTTGGTGGGGGACAGCGGGCTGCGGTTGACAGTGGTGCTATCTGGGGACTGTTCGGGTGTGTCGGTTGGCGTCCCGGCGCTTGACATGCCAGCTTTGAGGGAGCGCCTGCCCCGGCCAGATTTTTTCAAAGACCTGGACGAAAAAAAGCGGGGGACGTTGAAGGATTTCAGCGAGGCCAACAGACCAACATTTCGCCGGGACTCCATCGGCGCCATCCCATCCGTCACTCTCTCTATCATTGAGATCACCTCCTCTGCGGTTGGCCGCCGGTATGGGTCCTGTCGAAGTTCAGATCGGGAACATCATAACAAATAGTATGATATTCAGTTTGGGCAAGACACAGCAGAGCCACATAGGATATGCTCGTTTGCACTTGCGCGGTGAGTGCAGGCGGATGCGAGTGTAAAGGTACACTCGTCACCTGATTCCAACACCGCTGAATGAGTTTTTGCATGGCAGCCGGCGCATCACTCGAAATTTCAGGGCGCTCTGCCTTCACGGAAACGGCGTAATAGATCTGCTGCGAAAACTTATATTGGCCAAAGGGGCGCCGCCTTGTGAGGCACTCATTTATTATCAACCCTGTCCAAACAAAATTCGTGAACAGTCGCTCAAGTAAGTGCGTCCGCTCAGGCACGGTGGGACATGTTGGGTCAATGGTTAATTCATATTCCCAAATAATCATCCGCCGTGAGCACTCTACCAGAGGGAACTCTCACCCAGTGCATAGATGTCCACTTTAGGGGACGCCTTATGCTCGCACATCTCTGAAATCACAACCACACAAGGCTTCAGGAGACCAAGGGATTAGACTCACACGACACGCAACACAGAGCGACATTCCTCTTTGACACGACAGAATGTTTTATCAAGGCCACATACTAAATCACACTATCAGACAGCGTTTAGCAAATATTTTCATCGGTCGGAAGCCAACCTGGGGCCATGTAAACTGGGGTTCCCTTGGCATCCGATGTGTTCATCGACTCCAATAAATTGTGATCTCGAGCTAGGCCGAAATCTGAAACACGGGGCCAATGTCAGTAGACTGTAGTCTTATGCCCCTACAGTCTGGGAAAGGACTGCGAGACGCGCACCTATGATTTTGGGCCGCCCATTTTCGCCCATCAGTATGTTATCCGGCTTGAGATCGCGATGGACTGAAAAGAAATAATAATAACAAAGTAAGACCATGGCCACCAGCACACTGAGATGCAAGTAATGCTGAGATGGCCCCGATCCTGGGGAAGGAGAATGGCTACTTTTGACATACCGCAGTCGGGGTGCAGCACCGCGAGGCCCTCTGCCAAGTCTTGCGCAATCGAAAGCGTTTCCGAGACACTCAATGGAGTCTTCTCTTCGCGGCGTATGCGATCACCCAGGCTTCCACCTTTGACATACTCCACAATCAGGCACAGGTTGGGGCGATTCACGCATGCGCCCAGAACCTTGATAAACTTGTCAGAAGAGGCGTACTTCATGCCTGCCGCCAACTCCAGCTCGAAGCCGCGCACATGATCTTTTTTATACGCGTCGTTGACCTGTTTCACGGCCACCTCGGATCCGCGCCACATAACGCGGTACACAGACCCGAAGGAGCCGCCGCCGATTCGGTTCTCTGGACGGAGCAAGTGCCGGATTTCACTGTCGTAGTCCACCGCAAGATCAACCGTGCCAGAGCGCTTCAGGAATTCTGCTCGGCACTGGCAAATCCGACAGCCGCCAGGCAAAATGAGTATATGAAAATGCGCAGCAAAGCTGTGCAGCCAGCCTGAATGTCGATGTGGGCAGCTCCCATCCGTGCAGTTTCGGCGGTGGAGGACGTAAATGAGGGCCAGGATCCCGGCGACGACGAACAGGAGCAGGAGGCCAGCAAATATGCCAACCCAGAGGAAAGTAGAGCGGTTCATGTTGGGGCTGGGGGCTAGTGTTGTCTTGGGCGGGCCCGAGGGCAATCGATCCTGACATCTCTCGGCCCAGGACTGCATTCCTTTAACAAGTTGCAAAGACACCAGCGGCTCTGACTGGTTGCTTGTTGGGCAATCAACACCAGAACCTGCGAGGCGTCTGCGAGGAACAAGGGACAGGAGAGGTGGGCACGCGGAACCACAACATAAAGACTGGTAAGGCAGAACGGGCTCATATAATGTTTGTGTGTACAAGAGAATATAGGAAAAGGCAAACTCAAAGCCTTCTCAGCGACGAGAGCTCGCTCCAATCCGGTGGCAGAGTCCCCGTAAGGCCTTTATTTCCTTCAATGCTTCTGAGGATACGACAGGAACAGTTTGCGTGACGGAGTTTTCTCCGGTGCTGTGTCCCCTCATGCGATTTAGAAGTTGATGTATGTGTATGCTAGTGCTACTTACAGTGTCTTCAAAGAATGCAATGTGGACCACTCCGCTGGCAATCTCCCCTTCATGTATTTGTTGTAGCTCAGCTCCCTGCGGTGACGAATACGGCTTCAGTGCCGGTGTCAGGTTGAGGATGAAATGGATGATGCAACATATTCAAAGAGATGTCAATCCTTCAATAACCTAAACAAATACGGCTGCCACAATCCCGAATGCAACTCGCGGTGTGTCTCACAGTGATCGTATACCAACCATCTGTGCCCACGCTCGCGGTAAACTGCCCGTTAGCGCATTCCCCGACGCGTGGAATGCAATCAGGCTTGGATGCTGACCCCATTCGGAAGGAAGAGACCCTGTGAGCATATTATCCTCGACATGCCTGAAAGTCAAATGTGCATGCTTCGTCTCAGCCGCATTTACGCTGCCAGAAAGGGCACAACACCCATGGATTGGCACATTAATTGTATCAGCAGAGGGGTGATATGTCATCGCTTACATCGACAACTCCGGCGCAGAACTACCAAGCGCCGAGAAGGACACGGGCAGCGTCCCTGTGAACTGGTTTTGTGAGAGGTCCAAGAATGATAAGCTGCGCAGTGCGCTGAACTCCTCAGGCACTCTCCCTTTGAGGTTCATGCCGCTCAAGTCCCTATCCACAGCAGCACACTCAATCAGGGCGAGCCGTGCCATTAGATGTTGAGATGTGCAAGGTGTCCTCAGTGAAGCATGAAGCATGCAGACAGAGCTATTTCAACATGACACCCTCGTCTGGTGAATAAGAGTACAGTGAAATAGACGGCCTGCTCGTACCCCTACACGCATAGTTCCTTTGCCAACCGGGTGAAATCGATATCATCCCGTGCACTAGGGAGACCAAGGCGGAAGGATGGAGTGAGGGTAGCACTCACAGTTGAGTTGGTGTCTGTGTCAGCGCGGAGCCCGTTTCCCCGTCGCAGTGCTTGACACCGTGCACTCCGGCCAGCCCCGGCACCGTCTCCCCCCACTCACATAGCGCTCGCTCGCGCTCCCAGAGTCGAAACACGGGACCGTCGGCACAGCCAAGGGCAGTGCAATTCTCCGGCAACGAAGCCTTAAATGCAAGCAGAGCCAGCTGGGGCGTCACTACTTTTGTGTTCGCTGTTTCTTGGCAACGACAGCCGAGAACCGGGAGAAGCAGTATCGGCAGCAGCGGACAAAGGCGGTGCATCGTCGCAGCCTTTCTTGTTTCGTGGTTGGCTTCGTGGCGACGCATGCTACTTAGTGAAATCGGAGTTCCTGCAGCACGGCTATAATCATAGGCGGGGCAGAGACCCATGATGGGGTGCAGGCCCTCTAGATTGAGGCTGGCGGTCAGTAGCGCCGCTGCCGCAAAAGGGTGTGCATTT
>JAPMLY010000454.1:32500-57500 GCA_026401115.1 Tetraselmis chui | reverse complement strand
GAATTGCAACCACAGTACTAAAACACTCTCTGGAACATCAAAGATTACAAAAAACACAAAACAACCCCTGCGCGCACTCCCTCGCGCCCGTCTTAGCGTCCGGCCGCTCCCGCCCGCCGCCTACCAAACCTACGTCAACAAAAAAAATCAACAATGGCATGCCCGCGGGCTGCCAACTCACGTTCTACACTACAAATCACAACACAAGCCCACTACCAATCACCCACTATGTACACCAAACCGTACACTACTCGGGGTTGGCTTATCGACGACGGGTGGCAACAATGCATGTTGGACACATGCATATATAGCTTTAGAGCACGGACCGTTTTCGCAAGTATCGCGGTGTACGTGGATGACATCCTATCAGCGTGCAAGGACACGGAGTGATTGGTTGCGTTCAAGGCGCAGCTTGGGGCCAAGTTAAAGATCAAGGACATAGGCTAACTACATAAAATCTTGGGCATGCACATCACTCGAAACATGACTCCCTACACTATCTCGATGGACCAGTCCAACTATGTGACGGATATCATGGTCAAGCATAGCGTGACGGACTGCAAGCCGTCATCGATGCCGATGGATCCCGGCTTCTTGTCCGGTCTCGCGCACATGGATTTGCTTCTCTTCACTCAGGTGGCGAAGGACGATTATCCGAGCATCTTGAGCATCCTGCAATACGCGGCCATATGTACGCACCCTAGTGATTCCGCAACATTGAGCATTCTTGGCTATGCTCAAGTTAGCCCCACGGAGGCTCACCTCATGGCGTTGAAGAATGTAGTGCGCTACTTTAAGAGGACTATCGAGATGCGCTGGACATTGGGGGGGGGGGGGGGGGGGGGGTTACGGACCTCCAACTTCTATGCTTCGCGGATGCAGGTTTGGCAAATACCAACTATAGGCGGAAGTGACGATCGGGCTACTTATTTACACTCTGCCGAGGCCATGTCAGCTACTAGTCTAAATATGAAACTCTACGTGCGAGGGATAGTACTACTCAATAGCATACGCCACCAAGGAGGGCATCCACATCCGCCGACTCATGGGGGAGATCTTCAACGGAACTACCACTATCTAGGAGGACAATCAGAGCACGACTGTCAAAATGCATTGGTCAGCGAGACGACCAAGCATATCGAATTGAAGTGGCTCTTCCTTTAAGACCACGTGGAAATGGGGACAGTCATGTTGCGGTACCCATCCATAGAGCGGATGGTGGCCGACATATTCACCAAACCACTGCCATGACTTGCCCTCACAAGACACAAAAGTGCGATCTTGGAGGAGCGGATCCACTGCAACGCTTCGCCCCGTAGCTATCTTCATGGGGAGTTTTGTAAGTAAAAGATAGTGCTTTTTAGTTACAGACAACTCTTGTAAGCTATTCTATTTGTATTTAGCACATGTCCTGACCATACACAACTATACACTAGGCATTGGTCGAGTGAGTCGAAATATAGTTGTCGCTAAGCTATAGCTCTTTTCTTCCTACTAAGGCTAGGGATCAAGTGAATTTTGTCGATGTTGATGGTGTTGATATTTCGAAATGTCGATTTGATGGTATGGATATATCGGATTGTCGATGTTGTTGGTGTTGATATTTTGGGATGTTGACATCGACGGCACATCCACCCGATAATATCGCCGATGTATCGATATTTTGGACGATACATTAACTCATCGGGCTTTGATAATTGATTTCTTCTAAATGTTTGATAATTGATGCCATTGATATTGGCACTCCTGTCATCCTGTCGATGCCGATGTCACAACATAGCACATCGATGGCACCATCAACGGGTGATGATAATACTATCAATGATGTATCGATGGCTGATCCCCAACCTTACTTCCTACGTCCCGACACCATGCTTGAAAATGGTTGTCTTTGTGATTGTCCTTTGTGTGACTGTGATTGTAACTACGAATGCGCTAGTTCCCTTCCATATTGAACGTGTATGCACGCTTCTTTATGTTCTTCATGAGTGAAGCCGAATTCAGCGTCAAAAGGAGTATTTATATGTAACTACGACGAACGTCGCGTCCGAGCTGGCCTCCTGAAGCATCACGGATGGCGCGGAGATGAGCCGTAACTTGAGAGTCTCGAAGCCTTCAAACGAGGTTGGTGTTAGCGTGACCTTATGTGGCTGGAACTTCCGCAGCGAGTCCGTTAACGGTGCCGAGATATCGCTAAAATCATGAATGAACTTGGCGAAAAGTTACAGAATTTCACAAAGATGTGAACTTCACGCTGCGCCGTAGGGAGAAGCTAATCCTTAACAATGTTGAGATTCAAGGTCGAAACTGAAATCTTGCCTCCCGACACAGTGTAGCGAAAGTACTCCATCTCCTAAAAACCGAAGATGCGATTCTTACGACGCAACTTCATGCCCTCTTCCTTAAAACGTTGTAAGACAAGGCGCAGGTGCTCGAAGTGCTCCTCAAGTGTTCGATTTTATGCACACACGTCGTCCATGTAGACGAGTAAAAAGTCGCGTAGGATGTCTTTCATCATTCGCTGAAATGTGATGGAGCATTGTTGTCTCCGAACGGGTAGACTATCCACTCCATCACACCAGCATGTATCTGAAACACTGTCTTGTGGGTTTTTTCCTCACTCACTCGAACTTGCCAGAAGCTAGACGCTAATTCGAGGTGGATGAAGAAGTTGGCGTCCTTCTGCTCATCGAGGGTGTTATCGACAAGCGGAAGTTAGTAGGCGTCCCTACGCGTAACCTCGTTATGGCACAGTTGCAGCAACCCATCAGCTTTACGAACAAAAATAATTGGCGAGCCGAATTCACTGTGACTAGGATGAATTAAGCAAGTCCCCACTGCGTCTTTCAGCTGTCGGTTGAGCTCAACGCGCTCTGCAATGTGACAATCGGTTTAATTATTGATGTCGGTTCATCGGGCGATTTCTTTCAATGGAGTGATCTCACTGTCGGCTTACATGCGGCGAGTCCACACGTTGCAGTTACTCCGGGAAGTACAGCAACGTGCGGAAGTTGTTCCGTTGTTTTGCGGTTAACTCGTCTCCCGTGTGGAACTCAGTTGGCGATATGTGCCCGTTGGCGTGGCTTTAATTACGAATAAGTCAGCGTTACATCCGCTGATTCGGCGCGTCTTGCGCATGAGCTTCTGAGCCGTATTCGATAACATTACGAAACACCCGGGATGGAGCTCTTGTGTTTGAGTCTCGACTGTTGCACCGTCCATTAAGGTAAACCCGCGCATCGTGCCGAATTGAAGCTAAGCTTGCTTGTCATCCGGCCATGGTAATCCGAGCACTAGATTAGCAACGCGTAAATCACCTAAGACGTTAGAGTTGGGAACGGATAGTTACACGGAGGTCGTGCCGGCCCCACAAGGGGGCCGGCTGTGGTGACTAGAGAAGTGTGTGGAGAGAGATGGCGGCCGGCGAAGGCACCGGCAAGGCCGGCCGACCGCCACTAATAGGGAATAGAGTACCGCTAATAGCATAACACTAAGTACTAGAATGACAAATAGCTACCTTGTACATAAGTACTATGCAACGGGATGCTAGTGCTAACACCCCCCCTCAAGGTAGCCGAGGTCTTGACGTCGTCCTAGCTTGCGTTGAGGAAGGTGTCATCTTGGTAGAAGGTGTAGTGCTTTTAGCGTGTGTCTCCGGCCGGGTAAGTGTAGCGACATGCGCTCACAAGAACGTGCCGCTACCGGCGAGTTGCCGATATGAAGTAGTTCCAAATGTACTGTGTAATGTACTATTCTGACATGTAGCGGGAAAAACTGTCCACGGGGGAATTAGCCGACGCATGAGAGCGACCGGCGAGGAAGAAGCACAGCCAACAAGGCCGTTAGGAGCGTGTAGGCACGCAAAAAACATAGACGGGCGCTCGTGTTGACTCCCCCTTTCTCGCCGTGGGAAAGTTAAGCTCCTCGCTAAGTAAGGTGAGCGTTGCGGCATTGCCTCGGGAAAAAACAATAACAGTACTAATTAAAGTACTGAAAGGCTAGGTGAGACTGAAAGTTGGGTGGGGCGAACGTGGCGCCGGGCGCTTTACACACGCTCTTCTCCTTTTTACGTGGGAGATGGTAGGACAGTCGCGGACAACCAGCTCGAAGGCGAAGCGTGGGGTCGGTGTGACGATGAATTACTAGCGTGGCGCCGAGCGCTTTACACACGCTCTACTCTTTTTTACGTGGGAGTAGGTAGGACTAGCGTGGCGCCGAGCGCTTTACACACGCTCTTCTCTAGTGTAACTTGGTGGAGGGCCCATAACCTGTTAGAGTTGGGAACGGATAGTTACACGGAGGTCGTGCCGGCCCCACAAGGGGGCCGGCTGTGGTGACTAGAGAAGTGTGTGGAGAGAGATGGCGGCCGGCGAAGGCACCGGCAAGGCCGGCCGACCGCCACTAATAGGGAATAGAGTACCGCTAATAGCATAACACTAAGTACTAGAATGACAAATAGCTACCTTGTACATAAGTACTATGCAACGGGATGCTAGTGCTAACAGAAACTCATGTCGAGCCATCTCGAAAGAAATCTCGCAGACGGTCGAAGACGCCAGACAATGTCCGTTAGCGAGTTGAATTAGGGTCTTGATCTTATACTTAAGTATTGGAAGCGAAACGCGTCGTACGAAGTCCCCAAGCACAAAATCAAGCGTCGCAGGGCAATCCACCAATCCGGAAAAATGATATCCGCCATTTGGAGTTCTCACGGTCAACGCGATTAGAATTAGCGGGCGAGCTTCGGTGAGGTCCGTGAACATGGCGGTAGCGTCCGGGGAAAAAATGTCGTCTAGTAGCGATGGACTCTTAAGGTTGGTCTCATGGTACATCTACCGAGAATGGTTGAGCAAGTGAATTCGGAGCAAGATTCGGGGCTGAATCAGAAAAATCGCATTTAATGTCCACCAACCAAAAAACTTGTGGCCATGGAGGAGGGGCCACGACCTCATACCCGGTCGGGTCGTCCACACACTAGCGAGTAAACAACTACGTCCTCGCAGGAAACTCACGGTACACCTTCTAGTGTCGATTGAGCTTGTTGCACTTTGCCCGCTTAGGTAAAATGAACACACCCATCGGAGATGTTGGTGTTGTGTGGTTGCAATTCTCGAAGTGATTTAGAATTGCCCAGCTAGCTCCCATGGTAGATTGACAAACAACCTCTCTAAATTTAAGTCTATTTCCAAGATATAATCACTCCGCGAACATTGAGGTAAATCACCATGCGAGTTGATACCTTCGTCGTCCGCACATCCATGCAATGTAAAGTCAAACCGTTCGCGCACAACGTCAAAGATAGAGTATACACAAACTTCTAATCGATCGAATGTCTTTTTCTTGCATTTCTATGACTGTCTCTCCGCTTGCTTTGCTGACGACGTCACGCTACTTGTGTCACAACTGTACTCAACGGAGGTGCAAAGGTTGAACCTTGCCCCTCATTCGCTAGCAATGTCACAAGACGGCAAGTAGATGTAGCCAAGTGCTCCCGCTTACCCGAAGAGTAGCAATGCCTCCATTATTTTTGCTTGTTCGAGGTGCCGTCTTGCCCCTTGTTCTCGTCTTGACTTCAAATCAGGGCAGTTGAAGACACGATGGCCCTTCTTGTGGCACTTGTAGAAGAGTCCTCCCTCTTGATGATGTTGCAACTCCTTGGAAGTGAGAGCTCAACGATGGCGCTGAAGTAAATTCGGCGAGAGCTCTTAGAAGGTCTTCCCCTTCAATCACTAATGCCACGACCACGACCTCGACCAACCCCGTCATTCGACACGAAATTTCTTGGCTCCATCAACGTCAAGAGTGTCGAGTGGACGATACGCTTCTTAGCGAACTTAGTGAGTCAAAGGTTGTAAGCCATGGTAGGGGCAGTCCTTACTCGGCGCAGATGAGGTGAATCAGTCACGAGGCTCCATCAACGTCAAGAGTGTCGAGTGGACGATACGCTTCTTAGCGAACTTAGTGCGTCAAAGGTTGTAAGCCATGGTAGGGGCAGTCCTTACTCGGCCCAGATGAGGTGAATCAGTCCCGAGGTCGTTTAGAGAATCTTGTAGCTCCGCGAGCAGCATGTTGTAACCCTTACGATGTGAACGGTGGGACTTGGCCTATGTCCTGCAATTAAAATTAGCGAGCCCATTTTTGAGCCGAGCACAATGGAAATCGTCCGTGAGAAGATGTCGAGACCTCCGTAAGGAGTCGTCGAGATATTGGGTGTACTCCGCGTAGCTCATCGAACCTTGAGACATATCGATCAACCAATTAATCGGGCCGTCACGGATGCTAGGTTTATTGGTTTGCAAGGACGTTTTGCGAATCTATGAGACCGAAGCCTAAAAAATTTGAGGCAATGAACCATGAGTCTTACGGTCGAGTGGCCATTCATTTCGAGGTCCAAAACTGGCAGTCACCCACATGACGGCGTTGCAAGAGTCACTATTGATACCCAGCATAGGAAAACGTTGTGCTTTTGTCTCGAGCCAATTTTCAAGCGGTCTAGCCTCACGAGCACTATGTAGAGGCGACTGAATTGCTGCCTTACGTTACGTCTCTTTTGTTTCACTCCGTCACGAAGAGCTTTTTATTGGAACTTTTTTATGTGGTTCTTCATGGCCCCTTGCTTGGGCTCCTGTCTTCGAGATGCTTTACTATGTTTTAGGCTTGTGGGTTTTCTTTTTCTTGCCATTTTTCTTGCTTGGTGATTCTTCATTGCTTTTCTTGTAATTGAATATCATATTATGTGCGCAACAGATAAATCAAGGGGAAAAAAGGGGGGGGGAAGATATGGACACTTACGAGTCCACCTCTTTTCTTTCCAAGCTATGTCATAATATCATGTAGACAGGGGTTAGATCATTAAGCATTCAAGTATAGCATACAGGTTGTGACATCGAAGCGCCGCGAATCATGATTTGATGACTCCTCCTATCATGACAATATTTCCAACTGAATCAACGCAGATTATTGCGGGCCAAATCTTATGTTTAGCTTTTGAGGTTCTTAAAAGTTGGTGGGGTTAAGGTTTAGACAAAACCCTAACACGCCACAAGACAGCACGTCTATTATCAGTCATCTGCCATCCTGCAGCGTTTGCTCATGGTGCTGCTGCTTTATCATGCCACCCCCTCCTAAGTGTGTACCACATATAGTGCTTTCTGTGATTCAACCGAATAGAAAACAACGCCAGACTACAAAGCTTGCCGCAGTCTTCGCTGCCCTATGATTCCATAATTAGCCGGTAACGTTGAAATCGAACTGCGTGCATGCATGTTATAAAATGCATACAGACGTGCAAGCCAGGAACGTCTACAGCATTCAGACAAGACCATACAATATCCTTACACGTCTAGTTGCGAAGGAGGTCGATGCCTATCGGTACAGCTGTTGTACAAATAAAGCAGTGCGCTGCGTGTCGTCAGAGTATGTGAAGACTACAAACATACGCTGCTTAGGACATTGATGCTAGGCGGGCTATTGGCACATAGATGCGATTCACTGGTACCACAAACAAACGGGCTTCAGAACACACAATGCGAAGTGGTTGTACATTATACAAAAGCGCAAGAGATACGGATGTCGACGGAATAGTCTGCACCGTGGCAAGTACGCTTGTGCCGTTCCAGAGATCGGAAGGCGTCAAGGCAATGAGCAGTTCGGCTGCTTCATCCAAGTAGCTCGCTTGCCAGTGCCCTTGCATGCAGAACACCTACAGCTCCCCTGCAGAACACAGCAGACAAGAGGTCAGAGATAGGTGGCCGTGCGCGTAAAATATGTGGTTGCAAACTATCCATGGCATGGGTAATATCTGAGCCACATCACTAAAATATCATGACAAGCAGAGTCAAGGGCACGATGTTGATGCAGCACTGGTGGCTTGCCTGGCCATCACAGACAGGGCACTCCTTGCACCCAGCAGAGGATTCGCCTTTCTTGACAAGCTTATCCCCCACCGTCATAAAGCCTGCGAAACGGCAGGACTCTGTGAATCAAAGGGAAAGCCATCCACTAGCATGCCCTTGCCCTCTTCCTCAGAAAGCTCGCCAACGCGCTCTTTCAAGAACTGTCCATAGGCGGGACGCCGGTGCGTGAAACGCGAAATTAATGGCAATGCACCTGTTCCATTACACCAGCCGCACTCCTTTAAACCAGCTCCATTACAGCACACGCATTCTTGTGGGCGTGGTTGCTGGCAAGTGAACCCAGAAAACAGAACGCGCAGGTGTGTCAGGAGCTCTGCACTGCGTATTCCGGGATACACTGTGCTGGGCGGAGTGCGAGTGCAGGGAGAAGTTAGCTGAGGCGCTCACCATACTTATGTCCCAAGCTAGTTCCAGTGCGTTCGCTGCGCGCTGGACGCGCTCCGGGTCAATGAGGGGTGCCAACTCTCGCGCCAACTCATTTTCTTCGTCGCTACTGCTTTCGAAAGAAGAGCGAGAGTGGGTCGAGAACACCGGTCGGCAGGCGTGCGAAGTGCGGCTACGCAGTACAGGCCAAGCTGGAAACGTAGCATGTCGACGGCAAGCGGGGCTGGGCAACAGGCGCACCGGCGCCGCACAAAGTCCATGGGACATCATTCCCGACAAGAGTTACAGCCGCGCTTAGGCGACCGCGGTGCTATCTACTATTGAATACGTAGCACGGACTTGGGTGCGAGTCGTGACAACCAACTGCCGGAAAGTGCTGCAGACCTTCGCCGCACCACAATGGTGTAAGTTCTAGCCTTGTGTTTGTTAAACTGTTCAGTGTTGTAGATGCCGTACAGGAAACAGTTTGACTGCGCAGGGTGACTATGACCAGGGTAGTTCGCCACTGCGACTCGCCGACGGGTGCCTCTCGTTACTGCTCCACGGTACCGCGGAGTGCTGGCGCTACTCTTCCGCAACTTTGCCTCGGAACGCGGGACAAATAAGGAGACAGCTCATCGTTCAAAAATAACTGTCGTATGTCATAGAATGCTGACGTAAGCAACACGCGGCAATCCCTAATATACAGGTACGTACGTATACCGGTAGTCAGTCAAGTACCAGTACCTTCACCTGTATAACTCTGTCCTCTAGTACTCTATGTGAAAGTTATGAATAATAGCCCGCCGATCCAGGAAGCGGTGGTACGGGTACAGATACCCGTGAATAGCAGGGACTATGTACATATCACCTCACTTGCAGCAGGGCGCGGGCTGCGTTGCTCCGCCGCGCTGGCGGTACCTGTACCCGTGTTCTTGTCTCCAGGGCAGGGCAGGCCTGTCAACCTCTTATCGACTGTGAGTCGTGTTTCCTTTCGCAGCAGTGCGAGACATTCTTTGCCACCACTGGTTAACAAGATGGGATGTTATAAAGTGCGACGCATCTGCTTATTTAGCGATATCTGGTTTATTTTCCGTTCTCAGCCGCACTTTGGAACAGCCGCTGGTCTTGTTTGAACCGATTCCGACTGAGGGGTTTAGTCAATTGCAGGTTTCTGGGTACCTGTACAACCTTAACATTTGCAGCAACACGGCGTCACGTAGCATGGCTTCCAGTGTGTCGTGGTGCCTAGCTTCACCGGCAGCCCAACGAAAAATATCTTCTCGTTGTGCAAGATCACAGGGCGTCTGCCTCGGCAAATTCCAGGGGGCGAGGTCATTCCGAGCTTATCCGCAACGGCGACGGCGAGGCTTAATTTGCCCCGCAGCTCCGCCAGCTGTTTTGTCCGAAGTTTCCCTAGACCGTGCGTTGAGGCGGATTTCGGGTAGACCGGGAGCAGACGGGGTGTCAAGCGAACCCAGGGACATACTCCTTCCTGCAGTAAATATTGTCCAGTGGCGGCGCGGTGAACTGACTGCGGACTTGACTAGGCTATCCAGAGTCTTTGCGGACAGTTCCGAACCTTTTTGCCACAAGGTGCGGTTCAGATGAAGGTCAGCGGCACCTTCACACCTTAACACCAACTGTCGCAATTCCGTCGAGTGAATGCGCAGTTTTGTGCTGGTCCTGTTCCGCGGCTGTGTTTATTTCATATCTACTTACGTTCAATCAGTGTCAAGATGCTGACTCGCGTAGTGCTGCCGTGTAGGCCGTGGTCCACGTCGGGGAAGGCGTCGAGGATAGTATCGCACCTTTGTTGAGCGGGGTCCGTGACTCTTCGCACCTTACTCTGTTGCAACAGGATATTTATGACCTTGTTTGCTTGTTTTCAGAGGTTACAGGTAAGTAAACTGTGCATTATTTTTTATTTTGCTCTCGTGTTTGCTGTTTGCCGTCGTCCGCCGACGCTCACATGATTCGCTACTATCTCGGCAACAAGAAACCCAACAGCTGTTATACGCGTGCCGTGCAGGGAAGTGCTGCGTTTCTGTCAAGCTAGAGCTTGTCGCGAAGACGCTGTGCCCCCGATTACACGCGGACTCGGTGCCGTTGCGATTACTCGTCACCTACGCTGGCAGTGGCACAATGTACGTAGCTGATAGCGGCGTGGACCGGCATAGACTGCTGGTTGGGTTGGAGGCGAAGGGGAACGACGAGGCAGTGCTGCCAGGCAAGCATCTCATCCAGGCTGATTGCGGTGACGTGCTGCTGCTGAAAGGGAATGCATGGCCAGGGAACAGAGGTAAGCCTTTTGTGCAGCTGAAAGAAGTATCCTCCAAGTTCGAAATGACCTTCGGTGCAGTAGCGATTCTCGAGGTACTGCCACCTGCGTTACAAGTTAGTCACTGGAGTCTGATTGATCATGTGGGTGCTGCGTGCAGCTCACGGTGCAATACATCGATCTCCCCATGGAGTGAGCGAGGCATGTCAGCGACTAGTGCTGACCATGGACTGCGAATAGAGGCAGTTGGGCGTATCTTACTTCCAATGTAAACGCCAAGCTTGTAATCAAGTTGTCATCATTTCTCAAAAGTCCTCCTAGATGTACCGTCTGCCCCGTTGTTCTCACCGTGTACGGCCCGAAGCATTATCATGCCCATTTAGTTTCCTGCTTCCCACTGTTTTGTTTACTCGGTCCCAGGGGGGTTGATGTCAAGTATGGGGCTTTTTGGTAGGAGGTCTGATCAGTTGTGGGAGTTGCATCTGTAGCTGTGGCCTCCATGTTGGGGGTGTAGTCTTAGATAAGCCGGTGTTCCATTGTATGAGCAATAAATCTAAGTCATCAGTGCCAACGAGCTTTGCCTACAGGATAAACGGACAATCGTGGAATGGTGGGTGTAATGGAGGGCCAATGTGTTGGATGGTCGATTCTTTTTGAATGTGTGAATAATAGATGATTATCACACCCATGGGCTAGAGAGTAGGGTTGATAAATCTGCATTATGCAAGGTATCTGTCGTTGTGCTCTCAATGCGCGGCCCGGACTCTGGCACTGTTGTAAACAACAGTGACTTTGGAGGACCAATGTGTATCTGCGATTGGGGAGCTACATGCATGGTTGATATATGCAGCCGATAGTGGCTGCCTGTTGACTATTATATCCTATCACACCCAGCGAACGTGTATGCATTGGAAGGAATGGAGAACTCATACTTGCAATGATTGCGCTTGTGTATCGTTTCGGATTGGGAACATGTAATCAAACCTCCCTCTCAATGCACCAGGGAGCGGGCCCACAATGGTATCGCAAAATCAGTTTTGCGTTGCTCAAAGTAAGACGGAGGCGCTAACTGAAATCAAGTTGCCAGGGTGTCCTTGACGCTGAATAACGTCTCATGCCTCCCCCCTTTTTACATACATGCAAATTAAAGCAGACTTGAGCCCACGTGTGCTTTGTATCGGGAGCATGGCCAGAGATTTCACACAGGAAAACGTTAATCTATGTCACAAAACGATTAAATGAGAGCGATCGACAAGCATCAACTGGCTATCATTAACATATGTACGTTGTCGCAATTCATGCGAAACTCTGAAGTTGATGAATGTGTTCGAAGACTCGGATCGACTCTTTGTGAACTCGTAGGACTGCCGCTATGCATTAACCCCTACGCCGCTGATTCCTAGTTTGCCGGTAATGGGGAGGGGGTGAAGGCAAGTGTTAAGCCGATGTCGAAGGCCAAGAGGGGTGCGGGGCCGGAGGGTGTCGCAATGGTGATTTCTCGCAGTTGTAGGCATGGGCGCCAATGGACTTCGTGTAAAGATGTCGGTCCACCACCCCTTATTATTTGGGCGCGGCGAGGCCGATATCAAGCGCGGCCGCGGGGGGGGGGATTCACCAAGACATGCGCGAGGGACCCCTTTACCGTCATCTATGTCCCGTGGGAGAGTGTCGGCCCCAGATAGACCATCCTCTCTCTTGGCTGAGAATAACAAGTGGCTGCGGCGGCGGGCGAAATCACGGACACGGGATGCACATGCCGCCGGGTAGGCCGAAAGAGGCAACTGAACGGATGAACAACAGAGAACGCTTGAAAGTGAGCATCACATGGGTCACACAAGGGGAGGCTAACAACGTAGTCAACGCCAAGTAAGGCCTTCCCCAGTTTGGTAAAAATGAAAATGATTTACGACATGTACCGGTTGCCAACCGGTTGTTGTCTATGGCCCCCCCCAACTAAGCCATCTAGGAATCTTACTAGTTGGGGCTAGACCACTGTCGCATGAGTCCAATCTCTCCGAAGTGTGTTAGGGGTTTTTACTTCACCCACCCCCGAGAGGTTGTTGGGAATCGTGATGGTGGCAACCTGGTGGGGTCATGTCCGTGTGTGTGGTCGTGAAGTATGCCGAGTTGTCTTTCTTGGTTTAAGGCGGTAGATGAGTAGCAAGTGGTGCAACCATTGGACATTGTGTAGTTGGGAGAGGATGCGTGTGGTTTCGGTGCGTGCTTTCGATTCGATTTTATCATTGGGTATCGGTGCGTAGGGTGATGTGAGACCTACAATAGGATATGTGGGCGCCCGCTGGCGGCGCAGCGGCGGCGACACCGGAGGGGGGTGCGCACGCAAGCTTGTCGGCACCTACCTCTTCCTCCACGCGGTTGTCGTGAGTAGAATTTATTGGTGAGTAGCCACTACGAGACATCCATTCGTTTCCGGTGCGCCGGTAAAACGCACGCCTAGTACGCGAAAGGCCGCGGGTTCGAAACCCGGTGAGTCCGATCTTGGTATTTAGGCGTGTGACGGCCCAAGATGAACCCCCACCTTCCACATTGGTTTCGGAGCCGGACTGCAATCCCGGAGGGAGTGGTAATGTCGTGAGTAAAACTTAATGGTGAGAAGCCACTACGAGAAATCCATTCTCTTCCGGTGCGTCGGTAAAGCGCACGCCTAGTACCAAAAGGTCGCGGGTTCGAAACCCGGTGAGTCCGATCTTAGTATTTAGGCTTGTGACGGCCCAAAGTGAACTCCCACCTTCCACCCGGTGGGCGTTGGTGTGACGACTACATTCCTGCAACATTACACCCGCCGGCGGCGCAGCGGCGGCGGCCCCGGAGAGAGGGGTGCGCTCGCAGGCCCGTCGGCACCTACCTCTACCTCCACGCGACCACGCGGTGGGCGTTGGTAACCATGTGGCCGTGCCGGGCCTGGCACGGTAGGGGGCTAAACGAGGTACCGACAGCTGCGATCCGCGGGATGAGCAGCTGTCGGGAAGCCCGGTACGGAGTGTTTTGGAAAAACATAATATCCGTACACCGGCACATGGATCTCCCCCTCGGCTTGTCCGATATGTCTTTTCCGCGACTAAATACTCGCAGATACTCTCCCGACGATGGGGCGGGAGTGGCGTTTGCGAAATATGTTTTGGCGATGAAGGGTACGGACGGATCGGCGGAGGGACGAGGGTGTTGGAGCTGGCGGCGGACAGCTGGGAAGCAGCGCTAGGGCACGGCGCTCGCTAGCAGTCGCCAGCCATGCGAGAGCCTTAGGTCTCCCCTAGGGGCGAGGCCTAATGCTACGCAGGACGGAGGTGGGTCGCAGCCGGAGGAGCGGCACGGTCTGGCGGCGGCGGTCCTTAGGATCACCCGCCGCCGGAAAAGCCCGGTACGGGGGTTTTGGAAAAATTCCCGTACCCACCATCTTTTGCGGACCGGCGACTCGATCCATGTGTTCTACCAACCCCTTCCCTAGTCGGTACCCGGTTATCGATAGGCTGCCTCAGGCAGTGTGCCTAGGGTTATCGTAACGGCACACTGCTCGTAAACGCGGCCCCCTAACAACGTAAACCACCGGGGGAGGGTAAGAACGGCCACAGCTCGATCAGATAGGTGTTGGAAACATACGGAACAAGGACATGGGACATGAGAAAATCTGGCTCGGAGGCAGGAGAGCCAGCCGGACACCGTCTGCAGCCTAGTTTTTTTTCCCTTCTCAGCCCCCGAAGGAGGAGAGAAGACTCGGCTAGGTGGCGCGCTACGTCGGGAGGAGCAGCTAATACCTCGGGCGGGATTAAGCACGGATCGAGACGAGACCGACGACGACCTGAGCGAGGGGGGTTTTTCACATGCCTTTCCCCCCTAGCTCCGGCACGACCGGAGTCGCACATGAGCCGAGGTCATTAAGGTTCGACTCGACCATCTCAAGATGAACAACTTTGCTGATCAGCGATCCCGCAGCGGTTGGAGCATGCATGCCGCGTATCGTGGAGACTAGCGACATCTTATATTTCATATTGTATCCAAAAATTACTTATAGATAAAAAAGTAATAAATACATGGATACGGGTATGTTTTAGACAGTATCGTCACTGCCATTGGAGAGGTTGGGATTAGTGGTTCACGGTCTACCTCTTGCTTATGAGCCCTACATATTGGTGTAGCACAGGGGGGGCCCAGAGACAAGAGCCGGTTTTTACTGGTATTGTTGTAAAGAATTTCATTTCATTTCACGGAAATATCTGCTCTTCATGACGCACTTCGGTGATGACGACATTCCACATGTCTGCCACCGGTTGAACGAAGTGCACCGGACAACAAAGTTACAAGATTTCTTGGAGACGCCCCAATGGCACAAGTTTGCCAAGACTCAGGTGTACATCGACTTCAAGCACGCTTACCCAGCGCGCATTCATGAGTCCCAGTAACTGCTTCAGTAAAGGAGCTTAAACCACGGAAGTCTGCCTCGCGGCGGCCTCAAAGATCTGTCAAGAGGGGGAGGGTACGAGTGTGACGACTAAATTCCTGCAACAGTACATTGCAAGACATTGTACATGTACTCGTTACTAAATCCAATTCGTGCTTTTCCATCGGACGGACGTACAAAGTGGGTACGTCGCTATTGCAATATTCATAAGGGTTATGATGGATTCTGTACGACCAATACCTCCTGGTACGTACTGGTACGCACAGTTAATCTTACTAGCCAGATGACGCGCCTAAGCGAGTTCTCCGATGCAAAATCAGCCGCGTCGTGATTCTCCATGCTAGACGAGCCGCGTCTCTAGACAGTTGACGACGGTTGGAAAGCCCTAACGCCTGGCACGTAAGCGAGGCAAGCAGGCGTAAGCCATATGGGCAGAAGACTATTTAAGCCCAGTGCAGTAGAGGGAGGTGACAAAACCATTTAACAATTCCTTTGTTCACTTACAACATATACTGCTAAAGTATAAGTAGTGAAACATCCTCTCATCATCTCCCGTTTGCATTGACTTTGACATCAAGCAGCGACAGAACAGATTAGAACTGATTTGTGCTAGCGTTTAGCTTAAGAAGGCTAACCGTTACATTGGTAACCATGTAGCCGTGCCATGCTTGGCACGCTAGGGGGCTAAACGAGGTACCAGTAGTTGCGATCCGCGGGATCAGCACCTGTCGGGAAGCCATGTACGGAGGATTTTGGAAAATCATAATATCCGTAAACAATATAATATCTGGCACTAAGATCTCCCGCTCGGCATGTCCGAAATGTTTTTTCGCTAGTGAGTACTCCTCATATACCGTTCCATTTGGGAAGATGGAGCATGTATCCGTGAATTTTTTTTGACGAGGAGGGTAAGGACGGATTAGCGGCGGGTTGAGGGTGTTGGAGCTAGCGGCGACCAACCGGGAAGCAAAGCTAGGGAAGGGCGTTCGCTACACGTCGACCTGCGTGTTGACGTCGAGCTGACCCAAGGGGGGGCAACATGACACCATCGGCTAGGTTGTCGCGACGGGAGGAGCGGCGATGTCTAGCGGCGGGGTTAGCCTCCGGTTATACCGCCGCCGGAAACACTCTATGCGGAGGGTTTGAATAATTTCCGCACCCCCGCTGCCTGTTTGGATCCGGCAATGGTGACTGCGCCCTACTCCACCGCTACCCATCTCGACATGCACACCCAATATAAATAGAAATAGGTAGAAATATAGAAATAGAAGTAGAACTAGAACTAGAAATTGTTTACAACAATACCAGAATTAACCGGGTGCTGTCCATGGGCCCTCCCTACTTCGCCATGCTAGGTCTCACTTAGCTAGACCGTGAACCACCAATTCCGACCTTTCAATTCGATACCGTCTAAAACATACACGTGAACATGGATTTGTGATTTTTTGATCCTATATCTATTTTTTATGCATACCGTATAAGCGAAAAGTGTGGCTATTCTCCACGATATGCGGCATGCTCCAACCGCGACGGGGACGCTGATTAGCTAGGCTGGTCAGCTTGTGCTTGTCGAGGCGGACCTGCCTGACCTATGATGCTTTGCGACTTCGGTCGTGCCGGAGCTAGGGGGGAAAGGCATGCGAAAATTCTCCTCGCTCAGGTCGTCGACGGTCTCAACTGGATCCATGCACATCCCCGTCCGAGATAGTACTTGCTCGTCCCGTCGCGGCTCGCCGCCTAGCCTAGTTTTCGCTCCTCCTTCGGGGGCTTGGATGAGAAAATAGCTAGGCATCATACGGTGTCCGGCTGGCCCTCTTGTCCCCGTGGCAGATTTTCTCATGTCCCATGTCCTTTTTCCGTCTGTTTCCAGCACCTATTTGATCGTGCGAAATCCGCCCGTACCCTCCCCCGGTGGTTTACGCTGTTAGGGGCCGCCTTTACGAGCAGTGTGCCGTTACAAATAACCCTTGGCACACTGCCTGAGACAGCCTGCCGATAACCAGGTACTGTCACATCCAAGCCTCTCAAGTGCTAGTAGAAGCTGACGTTAATTATTTCCTCTGAGTGGTACCTGCACTATCTCAGCGATATTCAGTGACTCTTTCATTGTCATCACGGCAGTACTCTTTCATTGTATCGCAGTATTTTCCCGGACAGTACAGAGTTAATAGCGCTAGTTAATACCAAAAAAAAAACTAAAAAAACATACCAGTATTTACCCTAGGGCACGTTTTGCCAAAGATGTCAGCTTGCTTACAATTTGGCCAAAAGACACCCACAGGCGGGGTCTGGGGGGTCAATTAGCGCAGGATTATAGGGATGGGTGGGTGGGTTCGCGCGAAGCCTAGATTGGCTGAGCGCGAAAGCAGAGAGTGCCTAGGCTCGTGGCTAGCTACGGCTTATAAGGCACGGGCTAGCTAGAGCTGACCGTTGGGGAAGTCGTTGGTCGTTGGCTGCGTCTAACTGTTCGGGCAAGGTGGTTGCCCTGCAGGCGAGACGCGTCGATATTAACGGTAACATTAACCGCTAGAGTTACTGTCCCGTACACATGATATTGGATATGCAAACCTCTAGATTCAAATCAATCTGACCATTTACCCTAGGGCACGTTTTGCCAGTAACCTAAAGCCAAAGGCTTGCACAGCCAGAATTAGTGTTGCGGGGGGGACGGAGTGAGCCAGCCGAAGAACCGCCAAGCAGCAGGGGTTGGGGTCATGGTTGGGTCAATATATTTTCCTTCGGTCACCGAGCTGTTTTTGGCCCAGCCACCCATGAATTTGATTACGGGGAGGGGGGCGCCGATGCAGCTGGCAGCGGACGCGGCGCCTTTCCGTAGGCTGTGCGATGTCCACTTGAAACCGGCGGGGGCGGCGGAGTTGACGGTACGGAGGGCGAGGGTGAGCCAGGCGGAGATGGTGGCCGCGGCGCCCCACTCGGCGGAAGGTTCAGCAGGGGAGCAGCTCCAAAAGGCGAGTGGGGGTGGCGTGTTGTAAATTTTTTTGCAGAAAGTCGCGCGCTGTTCCGTGTAGTAGATGAGCAGGTCTGCCAGGACGGGGTTAGCTGCGACCGGGATAGCGATGACAGGTTTATCTGCCGCGTCGCGGCGCTGGTCTCCTTTAGATTTACGTACGAACAGGCAGATTTGTTGAGAGGGCCTGTCGACCACTAGGTCGCCGGTCTGGCAGCGGGCGCCAGTTTCGGCGCGGCAGAAAAACGTGTAATTGACACACACCGCTAAACAGGCTCTGAAGCGCTGCATCTGAGGGAGGGCAGCAGGGGTCCACGCGAAAGTGCCGCGTAGGGTGTTGGCGGCGTGTAGGATGTTCAGCGCGACTTGTGCGGGTAGCGGGAGGCGAGCGGCGGTGGGCAGCAGGCGGCGCTGTAGCATGTCGAGTCCACGGCGGGCGTCCGCCAGGAGTTCGCCCACGGCGATAGGTTGGCGCCGGTGGTCGCGGAAGTACTTGTTAATTGCGCTGAAGTAAGGCTGCAGCGAGCTGGCAGCGACCGTTCCCAAGAGGGCTAGCCAGGCCGTGTAGCGGACCATCGTGGCCGGCGTGGCCTGTAGCGGGGCGATATTTTCTTCTGCACAAAAAATAAAAAACTGTCGAATTGCGCTCTGGTAGCTCAGGTACGTCGAGGGCGCTAGCGAGTTGCTGAGTAGGGCAACCGCTGTAACCCCGAGCTTATCTGATCCTAGGAGGTCTTGAAAAGTTTCAGCCAATTCGGAGGACCAGGGCGACTGTGCTGCTTCGAGGCGTAATTCGTAGCGCGGGGGTCCTGTACGCAGAGGGCGGACGTCCTGTACAGGCGCATTTAATCGGTCCGGGCGTATCGCTCGGCCAATCGCACCGCGTCGGGTGTAGAGCCAAGCGGGGGTGCTAGCCGAAAGGCCACGATGCTCCAAGCGGGAGGTCCGACCCCTTCTTGCTTGCCTAGCCTGCCGGGGAAGAACAGGTCGCGGGACGCCGGGAAGTGCACGGTCTCCGTGGCCAAGCGGGCGAACGCGTGGTACCATGTTTTGTTTCGCCAGTAGGGGGCGATGACTGTTGCCTCGGCTTGAGCTTGTTCGAGTTTCGCGGCGAGTGCGGGTAGGGCCGACCAAGGGGGGTTGCAGTAGTTGTTCTCGCGTCTCCACGCCGAGTCGGGGAGGTGTAGGCAGTCGATGTCCTCGCACAAGGGGTCGCGCCAGCGGGCGTTGAAGCGTGGCAGCTGCGTGTTGAGCATAGACGCGAACCGGTCGATTGTATGCGGGCCCCACCGACGCTGGAGGTGGGTGAAGAGTTGAGGGTTTAGCTGCCAGTCCTCGGAGTCCAGTTCGCGGCTGAGCGTGTCGGCCCAGACGTTGGCGGCCGATCGGATGTAGCGTGGGCGGATGTGGATGTCGTTGGTGTCGAGTAGGAACCACAAACGCCGTAGCTCGGTCATCATGACGGGCGACCGGGAAGTTAGCTTGGTTAGGACGGCGACCACGGCAGTGTTGTCCTCGTGGAGGAGGACTTGTCGTCCGCGGAGTTGCGGGAGAAAGGTTTCGACCGCGTGCCGGACTGCCCGAAGCTCTTTCCACGTAATGTGTTGGAGGCGGTCGGTGGCGCTCCAAAACCCGCGGGCTTGGTAATTGGCGTCCTCGTTGAGGACGGCCCCCCATCCGTAGTCGCTCGAGTCGGCGTGCAAATAGGCGGTCTCGATGGGCTTGTAGATCGACCGGCCGTTGTGTTGGGAGGGTACCGTGCGCCACCACTCGAGGTCGCGCCGGAGTTGGTGGGTGAGGCGCACGCGTCCCCCCCAACCGGTACGGGTAGCCAAAACGTTGTGGAGCTCGCGCAAAAAGAATCGGGCGGGCGCGATGGCGAGGTAGAGAAATTGCGCTTTTCCCGCGAAGGCTGCGAGTTGGCGTGTGGGTAGCCATCGTGCGTTGGACGCTGCTCGTCCGAGCAAGGACGAAGCGTGTTGTGCGAGGTGGTGCAGTTTTGCGAGTGGGGCGCGAAACTCGCCGCGGTGTAAATCCACCGTGAGGCCCAAGTGGTCGCCGACTTGCGTTGGCGTCCACACACCTTTCTTGGGGTTGCGCTGCAGGCCGAGGCTGTCGAGCAGGGCTTGGACGCGCTGCCGAAGTAAGAGTGCCTCGTCGTAGGAGTCCGCCAAGAAGAGGAAGTCGTCCATGTAGGGGAGTAGTCGGGTTCCTCGCCATCGCGCGTTTCGGAGGAAGCGCTTGGACGGGCGGTGTGGGCCGGCCGGTGTAGCTGCGGGCGTGGGAGGTGGTGGGCGGCGTAGGTGGTTCGTAAACACTTGCGTGAGTTTGCAAAAGTAGTAGGCGGAGCCCGACCACCCCATGGGGAGGCACGCGAGGCGCCATAAGGTGCCGCGGTAGTTGACCGTGAAGTAATCCCGGTCTTCCTCCCGGATGCCAAGGGTGTAGTACCCATCGGCGAGGTCGAGTGAGACGAAGTAGTCCCCCGGTCGAGATAGATGGCGGAGGTGCTTGAGGGTCTCGCAAGTCATGTTGAACGTCGAGCAGTAGCGGTTGAGTTCGCGAAGGTCGATAATCAAGCGCCATTGATTGCATCCGGGTTTTGGAACCAAGAACATCCGGGAGACGTAGCGTGGGTTCGTAGAGCGCTCCCACGCGCCGCAAGCTTCGAAGCGTGGTAGTTCCGAGTTGAGAAACTCGAGTTGGTCGGGTGTGGCGTCTAGCATGGAGATGCCATGGTTGAACGGCTTGGGACGTAGGCCGTGCTTGAACTTCACACGTACGCCGTGGCGGATCCAACTTAGGACTTGGCCGCTCGCGCCGATGCGCTCCCACTCCCGCCATTTTCGACGTACGCGGTGGCGCATGAAGGAAGATGTCGGGGAGCAGGAATCGGCGCGGCGGGCTACACCATCATTTCTTGCTTGGGGTTTTAGCCGAGTCGGTCGGCTTGGGTGGGAGGGTTGCTCGTGCCGCGGCTGCTGCTGCTGCGGCGGCCTTGCGTTTGTCGGCGGCGGCTTTGCGGCTCCGAGCGTCGGGGCCGTTGGGCTTGTCCGGTGTGACCTTCGCGAAAGCGGCGCCGGCGGCGGCCTTGCTGGCAGCGTGTAAGCTGACTTCAAGCGTGCGGTCGACGAAAGCTTGGCGTAGCGCGTCCAATGTGCCGGAGACCGCGGTAGGACGCGGTCGGCAAAAGCGCTCGTGTGCCAATTCGGCGAACACGCGGTCCGCATCCGTGCTCGTTTGTCCGCCCTTGGTGAGGCGGAGGAAGCCCAATCGAGTACGGGCGGCCTCCTCCGTCGCTGTGTGGGTGCGATGGCCCGCTCGGATGAGGGCAATCGCTGCCGCCTGCTCTGTAGGTAGAGGTGGGCCGTGCGACAACGTGTCCAAAGCCTCGCCAATTGCCGCGTTGGCGCAACTGTCGAAGAAGGCATAGCACCCGATGTGTAGGTACTCGTCGTATGCCGCTTGGGTGCGTTTGTCGCTTAGGGCACGGGCGGTGTCGTCCGTGAGAGTCCACAGACGTGGCTCCTCGACGTCTCGGGGGGGACGTTCGAGGCCGGCCGGGATGACTTCGCCGTAGTAGGTGAAGTCGACAAACTCGGCCGCGGAGGGGTCGGGTTCGTCGTCGAGCAGGTCGATAGGTGGCTCGGGGGCCTCCTTACCACCCTCCGTCGCTGTGGTCGCGTCGGTGGGAATGGACTGCTGTTGATAAGTAGTAGCAGGTGTGGCTGTCGTCGGCCGGAGCTGAGCGAGTAAGGCAGCGTTAGCCGCCAAAAACTGCTCAGTAATCCGTTGCTCCGATGCCAAAACTGCCGTACGAATCTGCTCGGCTGTGCGTTGTTCGAGTGTAGTAGCGTGAGGGTCGGCCGCTGCGGCGGACGTAGACTGCTCAGGCTGCATAGTGGGGAACTGCGTAGCTGAACGAGGAGAAGTGTCACGTGACGCTCGAGTGCGCATGGGACGAAAAGGTAAAACTGACACCCTGCTCGACTACTAGAGTCGAGACTGCATTCGCGCGAAGCCTAGATTGGCTGAGCGCGAAAGCAGAGAGTGCCTAGGCTCGTGGCTAGCTACGGCTTATAAGGCACGGGCTAGCTAGAGCTAACCGTTGGGGAAGTCGTTGGTCGTTGGCTGCGTCTAACTGTTCGGGCAAGGTGGTTGCCCTGCAGGCGAGACGCGTCGATATTAACGGTAACAGTAACCGCTAGAGTTACTGTCCCGTACACATGATATTGGATATGCAAACCTCTAGATTCAAATCAATCTGACCATATATTTTATATAGTTCTATACTGGATTACAGGAAAACGAGATGAGCACGGACAGTGAAAATATAGTTTTCTTTTTTTTTCTTTTTTTTAGGTTCTCTTTTATATAGTTCTCTTCTAGATGATCAAATTGTTTCAACCGATATTCTTTCAATTATTCTCAGGGTTCTGTTTGTGTAATCCTCTCTTGATTTCGTATATGTGCACATCCTTGTGCCCATGTGTGTGTGTGTGTGTGTGTGTGTGTGTGTGTGTGCCCGTGTCAATGTGTGTCTCATTTTATATATGTCTTCGTTCATGTGTTTGCGCGCAATTGTGTGCATGTGTACACGTGTATGTGTTGTATCTGTCACTTTGTGTAGTATTTATGCGTGTCTGCCAGTCTCGCTCTCTCTCTCTCTCTCCCTCTCTTTTATGTGTATGTGTATCGCTCTCGCTCTCTCCCTCTGTCTATGTGTGTGTGTGGCGATTAGCCTTCCAAAGCTAACTACTAGCACAAATCAATTCTTTTCTGTTCTGTCGTTACTTAATTGCTGAGTGGTGGTGCAGATGGGAAAAGATGAGAAGATGTCTCACAGCTTGTACTTAAGCAGTACATTGTAATTTAACAAAGGAATTGTTAAATGGTTATGTCACCTCCCTCTACTGCACTGGGCTAAAATAGCTTTCCGCCGAGATAGCTTACGCTTGCTCACACTAGCTTACGTGTCAGGCGTTAGGGCTATCCAACCGTCAACAGTCTAGCGACGCGGCTCGTCTAGCCTGGGGAGTCACATTCCGCATAGCAAACCTCGCTTGGCGCGTCATCTAGCTAGTTAGATGGCGCCCGCCGGCGGCGGCCCCGGAGGGGGTGCGCTCGCATGCCCGTCGGCTTCCCCTCACCTCCCCGTGGTGGGCGCTGGAAACCCCGTAGCCGTGCCAGGCTTGGCACGGTAGGGGGCTAAGAGGGCCGGCAGCTCGATCCGCATTATCAGCAGCTGTCGGGAAAGCCATGTACAGAGGGCTTTTGAAAAAATAATTTCTGTGCAGTACCAGCACCAAGATCTCCCACTCGGCCCGTCCGATATGTTCTTTTTCGCGGTCAGATACTACAGACTACATTCCTACCTCGAGGGGGTGGGGCATGTACAACATGAGCGTTTGCAGGCGAGGAGGGTACGGCCGGATCAGCGGTGGGAGGCGGGTGTTGGAGCTTGTGGTGGCCAGCCGGGAAGCAGCGCCATGTAAGGGCGCTCGCTAGCCGTCGACCAGCCCTGTGCCACTCGACCCTTCCCGGGGGGTGAGGCAAGACAGGGCGCAGGCCGGTGGCCGGTCGCAGACGGAGGAGCGGCTATGTGAGGCGGCGGCGATCCTCAGGATCAGCCGCCGCCGGAAAGCTAAACGGAGGGCTTTTTAGGAAACTAAACTAATGTCCGTACCCGGCGTCGATCTAGTTGGGGAGCAGCACCAGGGAAGGGCGCTCACTAGCACGCCGCTACGCCGACAAGTTACATCTCCCGGGGGGAGGAGTAAGCTTGGGCGGCAAGGAGGCTAGTCGCGAGGAAAGGAGCGACAAGATCTGGCGGCGTCGACCCCTTGGGTCGGCGCCGCCGGAAAACCCCGTACGGAGGGTTTTTTGGAATAATTTCCGTGCGCCCGCGGCCCGCCGGATCCGACTACGGTGACCTACCCCGTCCCCCCTCCTCGACACCCACTACCCGGATAGACGAGACCCTTGCGGGGGGGGGGGGGGGGGGGGGGGGGGGGGGGGGGGGGTGAGCGCGGAGGCCCCAACCTCAACAAAGTCTGCTAGGTGGACGCGCGATCAAAGGGGGGAGGGTACGGCCACATGCCGGACAAACCGACAGGTACCCGGGTACCAAACAGAGAAAAACCGAGGAAATGAACGGGGAAAATTCAGGCGCGGAGGCAGGAGCGCCAGTTTTTTCTATGTCTGTGTCTCTCGGTCCCCCCCACCTGCCCTCAAGGTGACGGGGGACCTCGACAGGACCGTCGCGTCGGTGGACGCGGCTACGACCTTGGGACGGGGTTTACGGGATGCGACGGATGGATCGACGAGCGACCACGCGAGGAGGGTTTTTTGCCAGCCTTTCCCGTCCTATCTTCGGCAAGACCGAAGTCACGCGGGAGCTAGATTAGGCTGGCCCGTCGTCCCTCCCGAACGCCGACCGTCCTAGGCCGGTCGGGACCCCGGTTCGGTGGGAGCGGGCCGTGCATCGTGAAGGTCGAGCAGCAGTTTTTAGTTTTGCATTTCTCGACAAGTAGATTTATTTTTAAATCTGTTTTCTTGATTACAAAATTATTACGCTGCTTAGGCGGGGGGACTGTGGCAATTATTGCGGTTGTTTACAGTTTTTTAACTCCCGAGGAACGTCGACACACAGTGTAGCTAGGTGTGTCGATAGGTGTACCTGGTCGAAGAGACCCGGGCCCAACTTGCTAATAAGTCCTGAATGGCGAAGTAGAGTGGCCCGAGAGACAGCGGTCGGTCCAGTTTCCCGGCACATGTTGTGGATAATTTCAATTTCAATCTCAATTGGCTAGTAAGATTAAATGTGCATACATGTACGTACCGGGAGGTATTGGTAGTACAGTACGCATAAGAACCCTTGCTAATATTGCAATAGCGACGTACCCACGTTGTACGTCCTTCCGATGGAAAAGCACGAATTCGAATTAGTAACGAGTAGTATTCGAATTCGAATTAGTAGTAGTTTTTATTGGAACTTGTTTATGTGGTTCTTCATGGCCGCTTGCTTGGGCTCCTATCTTCGAGATGCTTTGCTA
>JAPMLY010000454.1:0-27500 GCA_026401115.1 Tetraselmis chui | reverse complement strand
CTGGGACTTCCGTCGTAATTCTCGATCTGACGGAACCTCGCCATCCCAAAATAAGGGTACTGTGGCCTGAGGTACGAAGTCTGGACGCCGGCTTAACGGGTCGGCTTCGTTCAGAGCTCCCTTGCGATATGCAAGTGTCATCGAGCCCACAAACGGTTGCAAATCCCGCAGGTATCTTGCTTGCCGCTTGTTCAGCATGTTGTTCGGTTGCCTGAGCAGATGTCGCAGTGTGTCGTGGTCTGTTACGACAAGGAACTTAGAACAGCCTTCAAGATAGCACCTCCAATGCTTGACAGCTTCGCATACGGCCAAAGCTTCTAAGTCGTACGCAGAGTAAGTGTTACCACGCTCAGCTGGATTCAGCTTACGCGCCCAGTAAGAGACTGGTTGAAGACCGCCTCCTTGGTCTTGCAACAGGACTGCTGCAATCCCCACTGTTGATGCATCTGTAGCCACGGTGAACGTCGCGTCCGAGCCGACCTCCGGAAGGATCAGGCATGGCGCGGAAATGAGCCGTAACTTGAGAGTCTCGAAGGCTTCCAAACAGGCAGGCGTCAGCGTAACCTTCTGTGGCTGGGACTTCCGCAGTAAGTCCGTCAATGGAGCCGTAAGGTCGCTAAAATGGTGTATAAATCTCGCATAGAAGTTGCAGAACTGTACGAAACTGCGAACCTCCTTCTGCGTCTTGGGCACTGGCCAGTCTGCAACGGCCTCGACTTTCTTTGTGGAAACCGAAATTTTCCCGGCTGACACAGTGTAGCCCAGATACTCCATTTCTTGCAATCCGAAGAAGCATTTCTTAAGGCGTAATTTCAGCCCTTCCTCCTTGAATCGCTGTAGCACTAGACGTAGGTGCTCCAGGTGCTCTTCCAGAGTTCGACTGTAGATACAGACGTCATCCAGGTAGACTGTCACGAACTTATGTAAAAAGTCGCGAAGAATGTCGTTCATCATCCTCTGAAATGTAGCTGGTGCGTTGCACAGCCCAAACGGCATGGCGACCCATTCCATTAAGCCATCAGGGGTCTGAAAAGCCGTCTTGTGAACGTCCTGATCACGCACTCGAACTTGCCAGAATCCAGAAGCGAGGTCGAGGTGTGTGTAAAAATTCGCGTCCTTAAGTTCGTCCAGAGTGTCGTCCACACGCGGTAGCGGGTAAGCATCTTTACGCGTAACCTCGTTAAGACCACGGTAGTCAATGCACAGACGTAGCGAGCCATCAGCTTTTCGCACAAAAAGAATTGGCGAGCCGAACTCACTGTAGCTGGGGCGTATCAGACCAGCTTCCACTGCGTCTTTGAGCTGTCGATTAAGCTCAGCGCGCTCTGCGGGTGACAGTCGGTTCAGTCGTTGACGTCGCATCGGGCCAATTAGTGTCAATGGGGTGATCCCACTGTCGGCTTACAGGTGGAGAGTCGACAGGTTGCAGTAACTCCGGGAAGTCATCGAAGAGTATCGACCGGAAGTTGTCACGTTGTTCTGCTGTTAGTTCCTCTCCAGTGTGGAAGTCTGTCGATTGTTCGGCGGCTGATGTAAGTTCAATGACGTAAAAATCAGCGTGACGTCCCCTGCTGCGGCGCGTCTTGCGCATAAGCTTCTGAACTTTCGTAGACGACAGGAGTAGACACTCAGGGCGTCGTTCCTCAAGTGTAGTCTCCACTGCTGTGCCGTCCATTAGTGTAAAAATTCTGGTTGTACCAAATTGTAAAGAGGCATGTTCGTCATCAAGCCATGGTAAACCGAGGATTAAATCAGCTGTGCGTAAATCACGTAGAACGTAAAAAGTCCTGTGAAATTCGTGTCGAGCCAGCTCAAAAGTGACGTCACAGACTGTCGTAGAAGTCACTCGTTGTCCGTTAGCGAGTCGAACTGGAGTCTTACTTGCAGACTTTCGAGTCTGTAAAGCAAAGCGTCGTACAAAGTCCTCTGACACAAAATCAAGTGTCGCAGCGCAGTCCACTAATCCAGAAATTTGGTGTCCGCCATCAGGAGTTTTCACAGTCAGCTCAGTTCGAATTAACGGGCGAGCTTCCGTGAGGTCAGTCAGTAGTGCTGTAGCTGGCGAAGAAAATTGTCGCAGCGTAGCGATGGACTGTTCCGAGTCGTCTGTTGGTACAGGTACCGAGTCGGGTTGATCAGGTGCTGTAGGTTCTGGTGAGTCGTTAAACGCACAATCTGCGTCGACTAACCACAGCTGTACATGCCAAGGGGCTGGAGCAACCACCTCCTGTTGCGCTGGGTTCTCCAGTGACTGACGTGTAAAAAGCTGTGTCCTTGCTGGGAATTCTTGATAGAGTTTCCAGTGCTTAGTCACCTGAGTAAATTTCGCCCACTTCGGTAGTACAAATACAGCCATCGTAGATGTCGGGGATGTTCGACGACAATCCTCAAAATGCTGCGCAATCTGCTCAGCTAACTCCCAGGGTGGGTTGATGAACACCCGTTCTCCTGTTAAATCTCTGTCTAGAATCGAGTCACTCGGCGAACAGTGAGGTAAGTCACCGTGCGAGTTAAGACCTTCATCATCAGCACATCCCTCCAACGTGAAGTTGAATCGTGCATGCAGAGGGTCAAAGACTGAGTCAACCAGTTTCCAATCAACTGAACGTCTGGTTACAGGTTTACGACTCTGTCTCTGCTTAGTCTGACGACGACGACCTGCTACTTGCGTTACATGTGTCGCAACTGTAGTCGATGGAGATGTCGAAGGTGTTTCGACGACCTCTGTCGCTAACAGTGTCTCAGAATGAACAGTAGATGTAGCCGGCTGCTCCAGTTCATTTGTAGAACAGCCTTGCCACCATCATTGCTTCTTAGGTTGCATCGGTGCCTTGCCTTTGAACTCCGGGCATTGGAACAAACGGTGTCCCTTCTTGTGGCACTTGAAGCAGAGTCCTTCGTCCATGTGTCGCTTACGTTCCTCAGCTGTCATTGCATTTGCGAGTGAATTAAAATCTTCGCGGCCAGATGTCTGACCACGTCCACCATTGTTGCCACCTCCACGTCCACGTCCGCGGCCACGTCCACGGCCACCTTTGTTACGTTTCCAGACGTTAGAGGCTTCCTCGAGAGGGTCATCAAGGTTGCGCTTACGTGAGGGCTGGGCAGATGGTCCAGCAGCAGACTTTGTATTGCCCAGTTCCGGCGAATCTGTCACTACGTCATTCAAAAAGTTTTGCAGCTCCACCAGCGTAGTCTGGTATCCCTGACGAGCTCGGTGTGACTTAGCTAGTCTCTTGAGCGCTTCGTTCGACAGGCCATTAATGAAGCGTACACACTGTACCTCAGCTGTCAGGTGTTGACGAGACCGACGTAAGTAGTCGTTGTACTGTTTAGTGAAAACCGCGTAACTCATCGTGTTGCTCTGCGTAAAGTTTAGCAAAGCGTTAATTGCGTCGTCCTGAATGTTCGGAAGAAACGTCGACTTGCGTAACTCCTCAACAAGCTCGTTGTACGTAGATGGAATTGGAGGCTGATTTTTCCGGTTCAACCACCACCCACCTAGGTGTCCAGAAAACTGTGAAGTAACCCAGAACACTGCATCGTACGAGTCAGCCGTAATTCCAAGCATTATAAAACGCTGAGGCTGTGCTTCGAGCCAATCCTCCAGTACATGAGGCACTCGACCATCTTGGTACGGTGAAGTAATAGCAGCCTTACGCTGAGTCTCCGTGAGGGTCACAGATAGTCCAGCCAAGTTGTGGGTAGGCATCGGCTTTCCCACTCGTAAATCTGTAGGTCCTTCACCAGTCAGTCGATTAATGTGTCCACGAATCAGAAGCCATACAGAACCAGAGTCGACCGTCGTAAACCGGGAGTACATGTGGAACTGTCTCGGGATAGACGTGTCGTCTTGCATGACTGGAACATGTTGTGTGATTGCTCGATAAAAAGATTCCCACTGAGTCACGTAACCGAAGTGAAGTAATTCACTCTTGTGCTTCTCATCACGAAGTAACCCCTTATGTGAGGGCGTAAGTGTCAGACCGTCAATGTTGATGGATTCCGGGACGACGTAGGTGCCATCCGGATTAACTGTCGACTGTTCCAAAACAGCCTGCTCGACCTGAGCAGGTGTACGTAAGTTGTTCGTAGCAAACAGGACAGGAATAGAACCCGAGTACACGTAAACAAGCTGTCGTCCTTGAGGTAGTGTAACGTTAACATGTTCACCACTCAACAGCGTCAAATCATCCGATGTCAAAACAAGACCGGTCTCCTCGTGTAACTCGCGAATAGCAGCGTCGACAGGCTCTTCGTTAGGTAAGACAGAGCCAGTTGGGAACCAAGTTTTACCAGAACGAGGCTCACGCTGAAACACCAACTTCAAGTCCGACGATTTAGTTCCTCCGACGTGAATTACTAAAACCACGTAATGTCTAGCTCCAAGAGAAGCCATCTCAACTCAATTAAACAACGTCGAGCAGATCAACGAGCAACGAAAGCGTGCGTCGACCAAAGAGCTCCGAAACCAGTGTGGCGGTTAGCCTCTGAAAGCTAAACGCTAGCACAAATCTGTTCTAGTCTGTCTAGTTCTGTTGTTGCAAGATGGCAAAAAGATGTTGTCGAGAGGCAAGGGTCGAAAGGATGTTTCACTGCTGTACTTAGGCAGTAGTTGTAAGTGAACAAAGGAATTGTTAAATGGTTCTGTCACCTCCCTCTACTGCACTGGGCTTAAATAGGTTTCACCCCAGACTTGTTACGCCTGCAAGCTTCGCTTACGTGTCAGGCGTTAGTGCTGCTCAACCGTCGTCATCTGTCCTCGAGACACGGCCTGCCTAGCATTGGATTTCACGACGCGGCTCCTTCTGCATTGAAGAGCTCGTTCTGGCGCGTCTTCTGGCTGGTTAGGTTAATTATGCATATCTGTACGTACCGGGAGGTACTGGTCGTACTGTAGCATCACCACCATTACAATATTGCAGTAGCGACGTACCCACGAGTATACGTCCGTCCTGTGGAAAAGCACGATTTGGTATCCGTAACGAGTACCTGTACAATGTCCTGCAATGTACTGTTGCAGGACTGTACTCGTCACATATGTATGTATGTGTACATGTATGTATGTATGTATGTATGTATGTATGTATGTATGTATGTATGTATGTATGTATGTATGTATGTATGTATGTATGTATGTATGTGTGTATGTATGTATGTATGTATGTATGTATGTATGTGTACATGTATGTATGTATGTATGTATATGTGTATGTATGTATGTATGTATGTATGTATGTGTACATGTATGTATGTATGTAAGTATGTATGTATGTATGTATGTATGTATGTATGTATGTATGTATGTATGTATGTATGTATGTATGTATGTATGTATGTATGTATGTATATATGTATGTATGTATGTATGTATGTATGTATGTATGTATGTATGTATGTATGTATGTATGTATGTATGTATGTATGTGTACATGTATGTATGTATGTATGTATGTATGTATGTATGTATGGATGTATGTATGTATGTATGTGTGTATGTATGTATGTATGTATGTATGTATGTATGTATGTGTACATGTATGTATGTATGTATGTGTGTATGTATGTATGTATGTATGTATGTATGTATGTATGTATGTATGTATGTATGTATGTATGTATGTATGTATGTATGTATGTATGTATGTATGTATGTATGTGTGTATGTATGTATGTATGTATGTATGTATGTATGTATGTATGTATGTATGTATGTATGTATGTATGTATGTATGTATGTATGTATGTATGTGTACATGTATGTATGTATGTGTACATGTATGTATGTATGTATGTATGTATGTATGTCTCTCTCTACATGTTTGCCCCTCTGTCTTTGTAGGTAACTGTCTCGCATGATGGCGACGGGGTCGGCGCCGGTGCCCGCGGCAGTATCCACATTTTTATTGTTCCCGCCGCCCGCCGCATGGGTGCTACTGCCCAGCTCGCCGCCCTCCGAGCCTCCCGCCGACTATGACGCGCCACTCGTGTTGTGTCGGCACGATAACCTATCCGCCGGTAAATGCTTTAAATTTACACTGTCCTCCCCCCGCCCGTGGTGGCTGTCGGTCGTGCGTGCATGCGCTAATCGGAGTGATGATACTTTGAAATGGCGACAACATCGGCGTTCGGTGACACATTCGCGGTAGCGATGGGCGGTGGCGAACAAATAATAACATTTTAGCGCTAATACCATCGATATTTTACATAAAAAGTCTTACAAGAAAGAGCAGTGGAGGCCACCAAGCAAGAAGAAGAAAAGAGGAAAAAACCTAAGCCCGAGGAAAGGGAAGGCATGACACAACGTCAACAATGCCCTCATGCAAAGCGTCGCGGAGATAAGAACCCAAAGTACCATGAAGAGAAGCATACAAACTTTGCATGAATTCACGTCGCACATGCCCCCTAAAAGGAGCATAAGTAGTTGGACGAACAAAATGTTGCAAACGGACATATCTATCACCGCTCAAGGAGCGGGAGTCAACAGCACCCATGCCAAGAAAGCGACGAATTGCCACCAAAATAGCAAGGCGATCAACCAACTCAGCCGCCATAGGCGCCAACCGGACCCCATCCTCCATAGCGAAGGGATAGTAGTTATGGATCGACTGAACCGAAGGCGTGCTAAGAAAAGAAGAAGTGCGGAGGTCCGCATCAAGTTTGCCAAGTTGAGCTCCCAATGCATGAATGCAAGGCCGCTAGAGAGTGGGAGGCGAGCTACACGAGGAACATTGGTGTTCGTGCGAGCACTTGTAACCGTCACATTAACAACACGATGACGGTGTGGAGCCATGAAGTCTAACCAAACCACATCCCCAGGACGATCTCGAGAAGCTCCCGACCGAATGCGGCGGACCTCCAACCGCAATGACCTCTATCGATAATTGGTGTAATTATCTTAGCGATAATAAGGGTTTAGTTTTAATCATAGCGATATTGAAAAATATCGGTGGCAGATCCTCCAGATTTGTATGGCGCTCCCGCGCACGGGAAAAAACCTCGGATAAAACGGGGTTTTGCCCCTGATTCAACAAGTTTCCATATTGTACGGAGCAAAGGGGTCGCGGTACATACAGTACATACACTGTCCGTCATTTTGACGTACAGTGTATACGCCGTCTCTTACACAGTACGTACACTGTCAAAAGTATTGCGAGACAGCAGTGTATCTCGAGTTCATTTGAAGGCGTACAGTGTATACACCGTCTCAAAGAGAGAACGGTAATGATATTTTACGTATGATGCATACACTGTCGCAGGTTACAGTTGCGGTTTTATTAACAGGCATTTATATCCCGCGCCGGCGGGACGGTGGCAGGCGCAAAAAAAACCAAAAACGCTGGTACGGGTACCACCGATTGCGGTACTTGACGGCAAATCCTTACAGACTTTCATACGCGTCAGCGTCAGCCAAGATGGCGCGAGAAATATAAAGTAACGACATAAATATCTCTCCCCGTGTTTGTACCCGTATAAGTGCTGAACTGTTGTAAGGCGGCCATCGCTAATAGACTCGCACTTCACTATTTTTTCAACTGCCGTCAGAAATGCGCAGGGCCCCCCTTTGTCTGCCGCCTGCAGATTGCACTGCCAGGCATTTCGCATTTCCGCTCACAGTACACACTGACGCGAACTCGCGGTAGACCTGCGTTCCGGCTGTCTCTGCATGGCTTGTTCTCTTTAGCGGGTCACTTGGCGCAGTCTGCAGGTTTGCTTTCATGCGCGTCCATTTATTACATTTCATTATCGTATGTATTATATCTTTTAGTTTAGAAGTGTACCCTTATGTTACTTACGCAGCATACAACGTGTTTCACCAACCTACGCCCAGCTCGCCGCCTGGATTGTTCGCCGGAAGCGGCTGACACTCACCTTTTCATCTCACACGCGCTGTCGCCTTGCGGCGTGTGGTGTAGGAGCGATGAGTGCCTTAGGAGCTTGGACCTGTCTGGCCACAGCTATCTTTTCCGTTCTCCTCAACAGCGGTGCGTTGGTGGAGGGGCAGCAGCGGTTTACGCTCGCGGTGCTTTTTCCGAAGCTGGACGAACCAATGTGGCTGACGGCTGAAGCGGCGGTCCACCTCGCTGTTCACCACGTCAACAACCGAAATTTCAGCGTCGTGGGGGAGGAATTAGAGGCGGCCATACACCCTTCACTGGAGCTGAGGCTGGTGTCCTACGCCGGGCTTGCGGTGGACGCGCCAGACATGGCGCGACACGCCGCCGAGTCCGTGTATAAAGCTCACACACTGGACGGCGCGGTGGCGGTTGTTGGGCCCTACACATCCCGTGAAGCCCTTCAAGCTGCCTCCGTGTCCTCAGTAAGTCCTCACCGCACCCTCTTCCAAGGTTCTTTATCCGAGAGTGTGGTTGGGTCGGTGAAAGAGGGGCCGTCGATTTTAATACATATAATAAACCGTCATCACGAATGTATTTTGTACACCCGTTCCGTACAAAACACTGAAGGGAAAGGTGCAGGCCGTATTCGCCATGCAATTTGGCCTGACTGGGAGGCGTGCCATCAGCTGGTTCATGCACCCGTTGAGGTCACGACTAATTGTAGTCTGGGCGGTGGTTAGTCGCGATCGTGTGTACATTTCCACTCAAACCTGAATTCGAGAGTGTCAGCAACGAATACAGAAAAAATACATATAAAACTGCCCGTAGTGAAGACTGCTGCGCCCTGTCGTACTACAGGTGTTGCAGGTGCCCATGGTAACCTTCTCCACGTCCAGCACAGAACTGAGCAACAGGAAGGAGTACCCCTATTTCATGCGCACCAACCCGGACGCAGCGGACGACGCCGTGGCTATGCTGTCGGTGGTGGCGCGCTATGGGTGGAGGGACTTTGGGCTGGTTGTCACTGACGACGCATACGGTATCAACATGAACGTGGAAGTGCAGGAGGTACGGGGCAGGTTGTAACAATGAGACGCTGTGCCATTGCCACCAATGAACCACTCCGCTGGTTATGGGGTGCATGCGTATCTGGGTGTGGCTTAACTGCGTCCCATGGATGTGCTATTGTGCTGCATTGACAGGAGGCGAGCCGGTTGCAGCTCAGGCTGCATTCCTTTGCGCTCCCGATTGGAGATGCAGAAGGGGCGCAAGCTCTGGTGGATGCGATGGGCTCTAGTGGCGTGCGAATATTTGTGTCTGCTGTGTATGGGGACGACCTGCCCGTGGTCCTGGGGAAGGCCAACGCGGCGGGGATCATGGGGCCTGGCTTTGTGTGGATGTGCATCCAAGCGGACGCGAGTCTGGTGCTGAACGATACTTTGAGTAGCCCTGAGGCCGTGGACGTCATCCGGCCCAACATGCAGGGCGTTCTGTGGCTGCGTAATGAGATGATTGGGGCGGAAGGCACGGGGACCACTAGCTCAGCCTTCCAGCGACACCAGCTGGCGCTGCGTCAGACACCTGCGAGCACATACGCGTCCGCAGACTTGGCTGCACGGCTGGCAACCTCAACACCCCTTCCGTTGGAGTGGTCTGCTTACAGCTATGATGCGGTGTGGACCCTTGCGGTGTCACTGTCACGCACGATCGTGGCAGAGGCAGGTGGAAGCGCCCCTGAGAGCCTGGAATTTCGACAGCAGCTTCGCTCACGGTTGCAGTCTGTTGAGTTTCAGGGCGCCTCGGGGCTAGTCGCGTTCACTGAGACTGGCAACCGACAGCCAGAGCATATCGGCAACTCGCTGTACTTTCTGGATGTGCAGCCTGGGGCTCCAAGGACGGGGCAGTGGGTCCCTAGCTTGACCTTTGTTGGCAGCGCCCCCGTGGTCGTGCCTGGGCAGCCAGATGCGCCCGGCGTTGTGCCCGTGGTGTGGGCGAGCGGCAGCACTGAGATACCTGCGGGGGGGACAGCTTGCCGTCAGGGCCTGACCTTTGACTGGCGCACCAACCGCTGTGTGTACCTGGTGAACTACGTGGCTGCCTTCACGAGCCCAATCTCCATGCGCAATGTGCTGGCGGCGCAGGTGGCGGTTCGCCATGTTAATGAGCGCAATGCGAGCGTGGTGCAGGATGCCGCGCTGCTGCCCCCGGGCTTCAAGATGAAGCTGGAGATGTACGACACGCGGTTCTCACCCGCTGGCGGTGTGGAGGGTGGGCTCGAAGCCTACAACAGTGGTGCCATTGGCGTCATCGGCGCCGCGCGCTCCTCCGCTTGCGTTCCCCTCTCGCACGTGCTTCTGGCTTCCCAGACGCCGGTCGTATCTTTTGCCTGCACCAGCGAGTCCCTGAGCAGCGAGGAGAGCTTCCCTTACTTCTCCCGGACAATTCCAACGGATGCGGAGCTGGTCAAATTAATGGCGCGCACGATGTTGAGCGGGTTTGGCTGGAGGCGGATTGGCGTTCTGTTCCAGGAAGACGACTACGGGTTTGGTGTATACCAAGAGTTTCAGAATGCTGCGCGGCAGGTTGCGGATGACGATGGCGCCAATGCAGCAACAGATCTGCAGGTATGACCTAGCTCCCCCCCCCCCCCGCGGCCCCACTTGCTACCTTTCGCCGCTATCCAGTCTCCTAACTTGTCATGGACATAGCGGTCCGAGTCACGCACATTTCTAAATTGCATGATTTAAATGGGGCTGGGTGTTGGTGTGCTGGCTACTTCAGATTGGCGGGGCGCCATTGTCGCCGGGTTTGATGCGGCAGTCGCTGCAGGAGATGAAGGACCTCGGTTTTAGGGTGTTTGTGGTGATTGTGATCAGCTTCGAGGACGAGTTTGTGCGGGAGCTGCAGGCGTTGGAGATGTTCGGAATGGGCTACACGTGAGATGCCTCGCCAGTTACTAAATGTTATGGAAAATTGAAAGCTGTCCTTTTCTGGCCTGTGTTTGATAAGGGAGCAGTAGGCTGTGCTGCTGTGAAGCTCCTGACATATGCTGGTATTGCTTATGCAGGTATGTCACGCCAGGTAAGACGCGTCGGGGGCGGACGTTTGGCGGCTTCTCTCCTTTTCTCTTTCCCCTATCTGTCCCGATCAGTCACTTTTATTGCTTGGCCGTTTTTGGATGCTTTCTGGAATGAAGTCACGGGGTTGAGAAAGCTCACCGATGGGGGGTTTAGCGAGGCGAAACTGAAGTATCAATTCTGCCCGCTCTGTGCAGACTTCCGCTTTGACCGTGTGAAGGAGATGGATGCAGAGGTGGTCAGCCGCTTGCTGCAGGGCATGCTCCGCATGTCTTGGAACCCCGTCATCGAGCCCCAATACTCGGCAATGGTGGGCGCCTTCGTGGAGACACCGGCCAACGACCTGGATCCGCTGCTTGCGGAGAAGCTTCAGGCCGCAGGTAGCCAAGCCCTCGCTCGCGTTCAGTTCGAGTTCTCTGCTGTATGTCACTGGACTGCGCAATCAGACGACAATTACCGGATATGTGTCTCCTCTCACTTCTTTACATCTGATTGTCGCAGATCTTGATTTGGAAGAATGGATTGCTGAAAGTGTGGGGGGACTGGACTTCCCCTTCGCCGGTAAGTGCGCGGCTGTTGGACCCTCCAGTAGCAACAGGTCCTGTGTTCCCTCCGGATGTTGGTATTGATGTCGATACTGTGAATTCGCAGTGTACACCTACGATGCGGTGTGGGCGCTGGCACTGGCGTTGGCGAGGTCGGAGGATGAGGTGGAGGGATGGCTGGAAGAGGACTGCGGTTTGCACATCAACTGTCACGGGAAGGAGCTGGTGCAGCAGATCCGGGGGCAATCCTTTCGAGGCGCTAGTGGCATGGTTAAGTTCAATCGTGAGGTGTGAAGCGCGCGCCCTCAGTCCCTTGCGCGAAGGAGTTGGCTGTGTTTGCCTTGTTGTGCCTCATGTTCTCTGACATTGCTGCCACCGTTGTTTTAGGAAAACAGCGACGGGGAGACTGTGTTCAACGCGAATCGTGATGGCAGCGGTATCAGCTTTCCAGTGAGCTGGCCCACTCACGTGTGCTTGCATTGATGATGCCGCTGCCTTTGTCCTCTGCGCCACCTCTTGGCTCGCGGTAGAGGTGCCATGCCCCCGCTTGCTGATGGTCCACCGCTTATTGTTTGTAGATTGAGTACTGGAACTCCAGTCTCAGTGCTTGGGTGGCAGTGGGACAGTACGAAGAGGACGAAAACGGGCCGGGCGCTCTCAACTTGCACTCCACCCTCGTATGGCCAGGCTTTGTGACGGTGAAGCCCGAAGATGGCAGCGGATGTCCAGCATCCCTGTGAGAAGCCTCCCCCCCCCAACCCTCCCCCCCCCCCATCCCTTCTTGCGCTGCCCACCTCTCAGCATATCCATTGAGCCATGAGATTTGCAGGGTTGTTGGCATGTGTGTTCGTGTCGTGGCTCCACCTGGTCGTTTCTCTACTCTCATTCACCTTTCTTGCTTTTTGTTGACGCAGGTACTATAATTCGTCTACTACCCAGTGTGAATCGTGTGGCGATGGGAGCTTCAGCGCAGTGAGGGGCAGCACCTCGTGCAAGCAATGCCCGCGCGGTCAGTTTTGTGGCAAGCCCAACTGCGTCAGCTGCGACTCCTGCACGGTGGATCAGTACCAGGATGAGGAGGGGCAGAGTCAGTGCGAGATTTGCCCACCGAACACCGTCGCGCAGACACGAGGCTCGGTCACCGTCGAGTCCTGCCTATGCAAGGAAGGCTACTACCGGCGCGATAGACTGGTAAGGCAGCCAAAAGTAGCTCTCTGCAGCCCACTGCCTGCCTTGCTTGTGATGGTGGTGTCACTTGACCTTTGAGGTGCGGCGGTGCTCGTTGGTGTGCAGCCGGGGCGGGAGTGCTTCATGTGTCCGGCAGGCGGAGTCTGCCTGGGTGGGACCGCCAAGCCCTACCCGGCCAACGGGTATTGGGGCGACTGGAGCTTAGTGGACCTGGATGTTCCCGACAGCGAGATCGCGCGCAAGGTAGGGCTGGAGTCATGACTCAGCACGCGGCAGCAACCTCGCAGCGCTGCCTGCCTTGAACACGTATTCATATTTGCTGATAGCAGAGGTTGCGAGTTTTATATGTGCCTCACCTCTAGTGTGAGTTCTGTTTGACGTAATGACGTGCGAGTGTGGTGCTGTCCTGTGAAACGGCCGGATTTCCACGAGCTGAGTATATCCAACCAATCAAAAGAATGAATGTTTACTCGCACTTGCGAGGATTGCGTGTGTGACGGAATATCAGCGGTGACGCAGTCATTACTGCACCGTGGACGCTTAATGTGGTCTTGCATTTTTGTCGAATTATAGTAGATTGGTTTCGTTCCTGGTGTCACCTTTAGTGCACTGCTTAAATCGCCAGCTCGGGCTGTGTGGCCTTAGATGTTGAAAGTCGCTGTTACTGATCTTTGAATTCCGTACTGTTCTTAAGTTTGTCGCCGGCCCAACACGCAGATAATAATTGCATGCGTTGATAGACACACATGTCTATTATGGGGTTGTTACGCTGAACATCCCTCCTTGCTGCCAGGCGATCCATTACACCCTGTTCCACGAGTGCCGAATCCGCGAGCACTGCAGCAGCTCCTGCACCGACGAGCCCTCCGCACTGCAGGGCAACATCTCGTCGCCCGTCACCCTCCCCGAATACCTGGTCGAGTCCCACCCCTGCCGTTCGGAGCTGGCCAACCAATGCCCCAAGGGGCGCGAGGGCCGCGTGTGCAGCAGCTGCAAGTCCGGCTTCTTCCTGCTCAGCGACAAGTGCATGACCTGCCAAAAACCAGAAATTCTGTTTGTGGGGGGTACCGTCGTCTGCATCATCGTCTTCTGGTACATCATTAACCGGTGAGTGAGCCCACGGCCGAGCGACTGCACGGTTGAAACATGAGAAGTCTGGGGGAGCGCTGTTGAAATTGCATGACATCACTTCTGGCCTGCTTCTGGTATGTGTTTGGTTTGAAGCTCGTCGATCTGCGATGGCAGTTTTTTTTGCCTTGCAGTTATCGTCATTCGCTCTTTTAACCTCTGTCTCGCTAGACGTGGTACTGTTACTGTTATTCCAGCCTTCGTTATCTACCTCATGTTGGCTGTTTTGTCTCCGGATGGCTTTACGACGGTGGTGGTATTTGACATGGTGATGGAATAGCTGCCGCAGCAATGGCTGATCTCTTTCGCTGTGGTACTGCTTTGCCCTTTTGCGTCGCAGTGTGGTCGCTTCAAAGTATGAGGCGGTGGACCTCATGTGCGTGACCAGCCTCCCCCCCCTCTCTTTGCACCACTCCCATTGTCACCCGATATCACATTCCACTTCTTCTGAATCATTTTATGACGCCCGGCGTTTGCATTGGCGTGCTGGTCCTACTCATCTAAGTACCACCGCGCTCCACCTCACCTCTCCCCTGACATTCTTCGCAGGCTGATCTACCTTCAGAATGCCTCCACCATCACCGCGTTCAACCTCAACTGGGACCCCGCGCTCGTGAACTACGCCTTTTGGGTGCTCGCCATCGTCAACTTTGACGTCACCTTCATTTCGCCGCAGTGCACGTGGAGCAGTTGGGGCTACGGCCACGGCCTCTTCTTGCAGCTCCTCCTCCCCATCATGGTTGCCTCCATTTTCGCCGCCCTCTACCTCATCAACAGGCTGCTACTCAAGCTCCTCCTCCGCACGGGCAACGTCGCCAAGAGCTCCATCAGCGCGTTCGGCGTCCAGTCGGACACCAAGGTGATTGGCTGGGCGGGGGTTCTGATGGATCGCCTCGGCTTTGTCCGCTCCATGGCAGAGCTAAGCGACCTGGGGGACACCTACATTGCGGGCAGCGCCAACTTTCTCAACGTGGTACGGTGGCTCTGCCCAACGCCTTGGCATGCTGGCTATTCACCCCCTCCCCTCATTTGATCCCTACCTTCGTCCTCCGAGTTACCCGTGAGGCGTATGATCAATCTTGGTTGGACTTTTTGTGTTGGCAGGTGTATCACACTTTAACGCTGAAATCACTGGAGACACTTTTTTGCAGCCGGCTGCCCGATGGATCGCGCTACCTGCTTGCGGGTTCGTATGCACCATATGCCTCTAATCCACTTCTTGCTCTGTCTCGCTTCGACGCGAAGTTAAGCCTCTTGCACACACTCTCACACACACACACATACGCACACACACACACACAAACAAACACACACACAAACACACACACACACACACACACACACACACACACACACACACACACACACTGCACAACACTTTGTTTCGGACCCTTGTTCTCAACATATATACCCATTGCCCGCCCCGTGCCTCCTTTCTGATTTGCTCTGCTGGCAGGACCGGAGGTCATGTGCTGGACGAAGGCGCATGCTGGGCTGCTGGTGGGCAGCATCATTGGCCTGCTTGTCTACACCATCGGTGCGCCCCACCCCGAGCTCGCGATCCGGTGTGTCTTAAACGCAGGAGCCCCCGGAGGTGGTCCGCTCTGGTGGCGTACCGTATATCCAACATGTTTTGCTCCTTGTGTTGGGCCGTGCTCGCAGGCATCCCATTATTTTTCTTCATGATACTCCGCTACGGCCGCACTTACAACCTGTTCCGTAATGAGCGCTTTATGAGGCAGTGGGGATGGCTGTACCTTCGGTGCGCCCTCCTCCACTGCGGCAATGCTCGTTTGGTAGTGATTACGGAGGAAAGGGGCGCAGACTTAGCCCCCTCCCCTCCCCTCTTTATCCTCCTCCCGTTTGGCTTTGGTGCAGGTATGAGAAGGAGTGGTACTTTTGGGAAGTCATCATCATGATTAGGCGCGGCCTGCTTGTCACCGTGCTGGTGACTTGCCAGCAGGTGCCGAGTCTGCAGTTGGTGGTGGGCATTGCTCTCGTCACCGCGCTCATCACCTCTCATTTTTTCGCGCGCCCCTTCATCTCCACCTCCCTCGACCTCCTCGACACCTTCTCGCTCGTCTCCCTCATGGGCCTGCTCTGCACTGGTCCGAGTCCCCTGCCCTCCCCCCCCCCCCTCCCCCCCCTTTTCATAGGTCACATGCTTGTGACTGATGGAGTGTTATTGTCTGACGGAGGATGGCTACTGTTGTCAGGCATTTTGTTCTACGATCAGTACGGCGCCGAGACGTTCCCCTCCTGGCGGTTGGTGGTAACCGTGATGTGCCACGTCCAGCTTCTGGGCTGCATGGTGATGGTGGCGGTGATGGTGTATCATGACGTAAAATACGAGGAGTCGCTGAAGAGCATGACACGGAAGCTGCGTCGCATGGTTGCGTTTGCGGTTCGCGACGGGGTGTGGAGCGACACAGGGGAGGCGACTCAGGACGGCGCGGGCGATGGGGGGTTGGAGGGTGCGCCCGTGATGAGTAGACGCAGCAGCATCGTGGAGGCCTTTGGTCGGCTCAACAGCTCGTTAGGGGTCAAGTTTGGGACGAATGCAGGGACCTCGACGGGCGACGGGACTGGTGGCGTGTCGCGCAAGCAGCTGCAGCTTGCAAAGATCCTCAGCCGAGAGTCGATGGAGCTGACCAAGTGAGCACACCACACCCCTCCTCCCTTCGCCCTCCCCTTTCCATCCCCTGCTTGTCTGCTATTGGCTTTCTTGTTCTCCGAGCTGCTGTTGCTGTCGCTGACTGAGCCCTGGTTTGCTGTCTGCCCTGACAAAAACCCTAGAACTCTGGACGAGGCGGCGCTGACCAAATGGCTAGAAAAGCTTCAGACGGTACGCGCTGCTGAATGCACTATGTGACGGACAGCCTTTTGTCAGTGGGGGCGATGTGATAGTGACCGGACGGGCTTAAGGAATTGATAATGCGAGAGTGTGCTGGAGGAGGGTGGCGAGGGCGAATGTGAATAATCCAGGACGTTTAGAGGTGGTGATGTTAGTGGAAATATGGAGAGATTGGAATAAGGGGCTGGCCGTCAGCGAAGTGTGGACTGGTGAGATTGGGGTGGGTCACGATTCAGAGGTGGCATGTTGATCGGTAACTGCAAGACGGTGCTCTTAGCTGCTGTGACTGGTGTTGATGACAGCCGGTTCCCAGTGTGTTCTCAATGACGCCATGAGCTCTTTCGGTGTGGCCAATTATTGTGGGTCCGCCGTGACAACTTCCAACGAGTGTACCCAAAGGTTCCGGTTCTACAAATAGTTAAGAGATATATTTCACTCCTTGCACTCCGTTACACGTTCCCACGGTAATCGAGAGGATGCTTGAGTGCGGGGTTCTTGTTGAGAGTGTTTGGCTCACTTTGATTGAGTTAATGCGGGTTGTGGATGTGATGGTCTGTCGTGGGCAATGATGCTTGTGGCTGCATGACTGTTGCGCAACAATCGACTGCTTGTGTTGATTTGGCGTGTCCACCCCTCGTGTCCCCTCTTCCGGCAGATGGGCGAGGACTCGGACTATAATTTCTTCGCCTCGACGAAGCTGGCCAAGGTGGGGCGCGCCGCGACGAAGATGTTATTGGGGTCGCCTGACGCGGAGCAGGGTCGCGAGGGGACGGAGCTGCGCGAGGGCGTCGTCCGCTTTTGGCTGTGCAACCACTGGACTAAGGACGTGCTATCGGACACCAGCCCGCTCAGCTACTACAGCCAACACCAGTACGCGCTCTTCTTCGGCAACCTCGTCGCCGACAACCCCTACCTGCTCGACTACCTCCTCCGCGCCACGCCCGAGCAGCGTGACGTGGCCAAGGTGAGCACGCCGTCCTCACCCATATCGTGATCTCTAGTAGCGTCACGGCAAGTGTTGGGTGTATACTCTTATTTGAAGGTGTCGCCAACTTGTGAAGGCGCCGCTTGCGACATTGTGTAGCCAGTCCTCATGGTTTGTCTGGGCTCTCATTCTGCGGCATTCACATTTTCATGTATTTGTATGTTTCGGTTTTCTTCTGTGTGTATGGCTAAGTTGCGTGGTGGAGGGATTGAACCTTTTCGTACTTGCATTATTGTTTTGGTTATACCGGAGGATACATTTACACTCTTCCCATAAAGTCCGTTACTGGTGAAATAGGGCCTTTCGCGTAGGGCGGATGTTTATCATGTAGGGTTTCTAGGGTTTAACTGTACTTTAGCTCGTTGAAAAGGCGGGCCGAAACTTGTGTTGACGGCGAAGTGAAGGGGGAAGTGGGGCACAAATGGGGCCCGTCACGGCTACGATATGACGTATTAGGGTTTGCGGGTCAACCCCGATTTCGGGGTATACCCTGATTCGGGCGCCCCGGAAGTCGGATTTTCCACACTTTGGCTCGTGAAAAATCCCGAAATGCGCGGCACAACATGCGGTTTTTATGATCCCAGCATGCTGTCCGCAAGCATGGGAGCACGTGGGTGTGATGGCGTGTGCCGTTAAGATGCTTGACGTGGGTGGGATCGGGGCCGGAAACCCACAGCTTGGGAGGCTTAAAAAAGCCTAACTTTGCCGTACGGTGTCCGATTCGAGCAAACTTAGTTGCAAGTGGAAGCCCTTCCCCTACATGAATGTATGTGTAAGCCTACCGGCCGGTTTTCGCTTCAAATCCGCCGTCCGATGTCATCCAGGCCCTCGTACAGCCAACTAAAGCTTTAGGGTTTCAAAATCTGCCACATTCGCGCGGGGCTAGCAACCCTGGGACAGGTGGTGCCCGCACATTCGCTTCGCCAATACGCTCAACAATCAGTGCTCTATATTTCTTCTATTCACGGCGTTGCCCATTTCATGGCCCATGATGGCATGGTGCCGTCCCATTTGCCGCATGCCAAACCAAGGCCCGTGCTAGGGTACTTTGAAAGCTCCCCGCCATATTTCACGCCCGGGGATGCGAAAGCTTGAAAGGCCAATGATCCGCGCGCCTGGGTGCTTACACTCCAAGTCAACCGCCCCTCAAGCCCAATAGGCCCCTAGCCCGTGCTCCTTGGTTGTATTTCCGGGCACGTGGCAAGAAAAACTAGTGCACACGATATGCCATTCTCGGTGTTGCCGCTCTGTAGGCGGCCGGGCGCAACACAGTCGGCGGATACTAGCGCAATTGTGCAAACATGCTGAGATCCCAATGTCGAGTAGTCTCCCGGCTTGTCGCGACACTACGTGTGCCGAGCCACGCATAGAGGCGTGCATAACCTGCACATGCACGAATTTCGACCCGCAAAATATGGGCCGAAAATTCAACGTATGTGTCCACAATAATTGGGGCGTGCCGATAAAGGTGCTCACGTCAGTGAGCAACGCGCCGTGGTGTGTTGTTCGAAAGTCATTATTCTACCCCCCAATCGAGTTGCCTGGCCATCGCGGCAGTGCGTGTCGGGTAATTAAATGCGTGCCGCTAGTAACGGACTTTATGGGAAGAGTGTATATATTTTCAGTGGTGCTGCTCAATAAATGCAAAAACATTCAGGACGCGAAATAAAGACGCGATCGAGGCACGACGTGATCACGCACAACCGGCTGGATGTTTCTGCGGCAGTGTGTGTTTGAGTAGAGGATGTCCCCTGACGCTCGCTTCTTCTGTCGCTGTCGTTGCGGTGAGCGTAGGAAGTGTTTGCGGAGATGCGGGACTCGCAGGTAAACTTCTCCAAGGACGGGCAGCTCGCGACGCTGGTGTCCGACATCGACAAGGGGCCGCTGCTCGCGTGGATCTTACTCGCCGACGAAGAGGCCATCTCCATTCTGAGGTCCGCATCCTGAAGTGGCGAACCAGTTTGCCGCACCCTCTGTTCCCGTTTCTCAACCCGTGTTTTTTGTTTCTTTGTAATTGTCCTGTGACCCTGCGTGTCTGTATTCGTTTTACACTATTGTTATCGTGAGTCTAATTTCTTCGTATATATTTTGGAATATTTGTTTTTGCATTTTGTTGTGCAGTTTTTCTCTGTATGTCGTTGTTCACATAGCATTAACCGATTGGTTGTTTGGCGCATGTGCGGGGTGAAGGGAGCTGTTGGTGAGCATCTACGACGCGGGGAAGGGAGAGGAGGACGCGATCGAGGCGGACACCACCGCCACGCCCTCCCCCCTCCTCAAGCCCTTCGACTGGCTCATTAAGAACAAGCTGCCAAAGCCTGAGCGGTGCGTCGCCCCCTCATCCACTGCCACTGCCGCATTTAACCCCCCCTTCCCCTCGCTCGCACCTTCCATAACCATCGACTTTGTTGAGCTACGCTGAAGGCTGCGCACTGTGGTCGGCTGCACGCAGGTTGGGGCTGCAGGCGGCGCGGCGCAAGCAGGCCATGCCCGCCATTAGCGTCGGGGTAGATGCCCAAGAGTCGGACGCGGAGGTGGAGCAGCGCGCGCTGTTGGAGGTGGGACAGCGGGAGGCGGTGGGTGACGGCGCGCAGGGAAGGCGGCAGCGGCGGTCGTCCACCGACGTCACCGTGATACAGAGCGCCGCGGAGGGCGAAGGGACGGAATTGAGGTCGAGTGGTGAGGAGGAGAGGGAGAGGGAGAGGGAGAGGGAGAGGGGGGAGGAGTACGAGCTGCCCGGGCAGCCTGAGGATGAGGAGGTGGGGAGGTCGGGGAAGGACGTCGCTGGGCGGGGGGTGGCGTGGGGGCCGGCCGGGAGAGATGAGGGTGGGAAGGGGGCGGGGAGGGCGGCGTTGGGGGGTCAGCCGTCGCGCCGGAAGCGGCGCAAGTTGGAGCGGACGACCTCGTTCACGGGGCTGACGCTGATGCAGTTCGACGCGGAAGTTTTGGAGCTGGGTAACCGGGACACCGAACTGGGGCGCGCGCTGCTTCAGATGGAGCGCAAGCTCAACTGAGCTATGGCACCTGGGTCTCGACGGCATCCCGCCGCGCTCGCTTCACAACGGTATCACACACCTTTCAACTCAGCGCTGAACGAGTGTGCGTGGCCGTTTGAGGGGAAAGCTGATACGATGTTGTTATAGAGTGGCTGGCCATGGAAGGGACGGCAGGCGACTGTCACCGACGGTCAGCTCGTCGGTGGCGGACGGACCCAGCCCTGCGCCAGAGTTTGCACAATAGGGTATTTTGAGGGCTTCGTTCTGGGATTAGGTTGTTGGAAGATTATTTGCGCCTGGACGTGTGAAGTTTTGAAGGGTTGCCTTTGCCGGCTGATTGCAATATCGGGTTGGCGGGGAGTGTGATAATTGGCTGAGTGAGGGCGCTGAATTTGAAGAGGCGTTTTAGCTTACATAATGTCAGTTTGATACCATAATTTATTTTCATTTTGTTAGTTTGGACGCAGCGAAGCCAACTCTCTTTGCGTGGCACTCAACATCATTAAGTCATCACGACTGCTGAGCATGGGACGATTGTGGTACTGGCGAACCAACGATTTTTTTTTGGGGGGGTGGTTCTTACACACACTCAAAGACCGAATCGCGATCTATATGTTGCCTCTTCCGTCGCATGACATTCCAAAACTCTGCCTCACAAAATGGCCGAGTTTGCGCCGGTTTTGCTCCCCTTTTTGTTGTTGGCACAGTGGGCGTCAAGGGTTGCAGAATATCATCTGAAACAGTGCCGTTGCTGCGGGACTGATTATTCGCTTCGCCTGCTCAGTCTACAGTGCTTGTATGTGTGCGTGTGTGTGAATGTGTATGTGCGCACGTGTGTGTGTGTGTGTGTGTGTGTGTGTGTGTGTGTGTGTTTCTGTGTAGCTGTGAATGTGTTTATGTGTGTGTGTGTGTGTGTGTGTTTGTGTGTGTGTTTTCCGGTTTTACGTGTTAGCAATGACGTTTTGTGTCACGGTAGTGTTTGAGGAGGTAGTGTAGCCATTAGACTGTGTGCTTGTGTGTGCGTGTGTGTGTATGTGTGTGTGTGTGTGTGTGTGTGAATGTTTGTCTTTTTTGTACGTTTGTATGTGTCTGTGTACTTGTTGGTGTGCGTGTGTGTATGCGCACGCGCGCGCGCGTATGTGTGTGTGTGTTTGTGTTGGGGGGGGGGGGGGGGGGGGGGGGGGGGGTGAGGGGGAGTTTGTTTCAGCTATTGCTCGTCTTGTCGCTTTTCTTGTGGGTTAACAATTTTGTTGGCCATACCACGCCGCCCTTTCTGCGCATATAGGCAAGCAAAAAGGCAAGGTTTGCAATTCTAAAATTGTGGCTAACAACTTGTCAAGCGCAGGCGAATTGAGGATGCCGAAAGTGCAGCTATCTGATTATTTGCAACAGGTGACAAGCATAGGCTATACTGAGGGATTGGACACCGACAAGCTATTCACGCTTTCTTTTTTTCCCTGTCCGTGCTCATCTTGCTCTTCTTGTAAACAATATTAGCATATACTTTCATTCAAATTTAGATCAATGCATCTGAAAATTGAAGCCCTCGCCGCAAAGTGTTAGCACCGATTTCACGACATTGTGTTTTTCGTACACGATGCCCCCCCCCCCACGCGCTCCTTTCGGCTCAGGACAAGCGACAAACCCATTAGACGCCCACAAGATTCCCGACCCTATCACAATAATATCGTAGCACGTGCAACACGGTTTGGTCGTTCTAGTTCGGTTCACATAGAGGTGCGAGTGGGTCGCGGAAGTCATCGTTAGTGTTGCCCTGAGCTGGTCTCGCTCGGGAAAGAAGTACGCCATGGGATATAAGACCGAGAGGAAAAGGGCACTACGAGCTCAACGCCGTGATCAACATCTCGTGGCCGTAGTCGTTGGCGAGAATGGCAACATCGGTGTTAGTGTGCAAGTGCGGCTACCGCCGGCGGTGGGGCTGATGTTCATGCTACTACTGCAACTCGCGAGCTGACGACGTTGCAAAACTTGCAGTCATGGGTAGCTCAGCTAGTAGCCGAAGTAGACAATGCGGAGGAAGCATGGGGTTATTGGCGAGAGCATGTGGGTCGGCAGAGTGAAGTCGAGAGGGCGTTGCTATCTACTTTGTCCGAGGAGAACCGACATCTTGCGGAGGCAGATGTCCTTTGACGGAAGTAAAACAAGCAAGTGCATCGCCTAAAGATTACCGATATGTATAGCATACGCTCTTTGCATGGGGAGGGCATCACTCACAACGAGTCAACTAGCGAGGAGGGCGAAGCCATTCTTAGTGCGGAGGACGAGGAGCACGGCGTCGAGAAGCCATCTCGGAAAAAACATCAAGGTGTGAATCGCCCGCGCGGAGTACAATGCTACGTACAAGCTACTCGAGGCAGTGTCCAAAGCGCGGCAGCCCTAGACGTACAAGCTACTCGAGGCAATGTCCAGAGCGACAATTCAAATACACACTGGCCGTGAGGCGGCCGAAGTGGATGATTGGCTTATAACATTAGTTGGGAACAACGACAACTAGCACAACGTCTATGCGGAAAGCGGGGACTAAGGGAGGAAGCCGGCACTCGATAGCGTGACACACGACGATAGCGAGGGTAAGCAACAACAACGACATCAAAAGCAACAGGCGCAACAACATCGGCACGTTAGATAGCGACGATTCTTTCCACTATGACGACTTAGTAAGGCAGTCAACAGAAGTGAGGTTTGTTCATACCCCAAGCCTTATTCTTGGCAACCTACTGGCGAACTACCCCGAGTTGTTGAGTGCAATATTGCGCTCGAAGCAACATTTGCACATCTTATTATCTTATCTTATCTTATCTTATCTTATCTTAGTTATCTTAGCACAAAAGAAAGCGTTACTTTCGATACGGGACTTGTGGCATCACAATGGGTTGCAGATATTTACAAGCTTTAGGCTCTTACACGATGGTTATCAACGACTGATTAACTTGCATGGTGACCAACAACTACGACGAGGACCTAGAGGAGCTCGTTCGTATGGTGCTACCCGTTCGTAATGTAATTTGCAACCTTCCGTCTTTGGACGACATGTTGAGGCAACCAGGAGGCGCGATGGCAGCAATCAGGTTGAAGGTCACACATTGTCTCGTGCCCTCCACATTGAACATCAAGCTCGTGCTTCTGCAACGTCTCCGGAGGCGTATGTACGATGGATTGGTATGGCTTGGGGAGCCGCTTCGGATTCAAGTCATCACGGATGCCTCCTGGATCTAGACATCCACCATGACTAATTGCACAATTGTGGTGCTGAAGGTATGTTGACTTTTGGTGCTTCATGCCGAGCTGAATATGCATGCTTCCACCGTTTTCGATAATACATCTGATATTGTTTATGACCGTGTAACTTTCAGATTGTTTATTATGACACCCCCATCGTCGGCATGAAGGGCAATGAAGGTTTTTTTGTCAACTCCCCCGAAAACAACCTGCCCGTTTGTTTCTACCTGAGGGGCGATTGTTACAAGGACGTCATGACGAGCTTCCATGATGTTATCTATCTTCTAGATGATATTGCCAGCAATGGCATTATGTTGGATGGCGAGAACATTGACTTCCGAGTATGTGTTGGTGGGACTTTAATCTACTCAGTACTTAATGCGGGTGCTCATCCAAGTACCCTTGCATCTACTGCACGGCAGATAAGGCCCGTCTACACCTCATAAAAGAGGCATGGGGTTTTGTTGGCCCTACTACGCGGGTCATGCAGAAAATGGCCCAAATGGCGCATGTGCCCATGCATGAGACGTATATGTACCCCCCTGAATGTATGACGTTGTATGATTGCTTGTATACTATGTTTACCTTTTACATTTTGGTATTGGTATATGCGCCTATTGGGATGACAGGTTGCGCTTGCTCTGTCATCCCGACTTGCGAGCCTCCAATCACTGATGGTATAAGTAAAAGCCAACGGCTTGCTCAGCAACAACTACTCTTCGGGCAGTGTCGGGGGCGGCCACCAGTGTTGGCACTGCCGAGCGTGACGTGCTGCATTGCCGACTTGTTGCATGATATGTTGAGGGTGGTAGCTCAGATTTTTCTTCACACCGGGCAAGAAAAATCCGGTGCGGAGGAACTGCCAAGGTAGGCATGTAGTGCTACAACCATCTCGGGCTTATCACGAGCAACAACATCTACATGTCGAATGAGAAGGGCTTCAATAAGATCAACGTTTTAATTGAGAGCCAGCCCGGCGCCACTTGTAGGCTGCGACTCCACGCCTTCGAGGAGATTCTGAGGATGGAAATTTCCTACCACGGCCATGATGAGATGAACGAGGGTGTACTCTTTGATGCTATGGCAGTGTGGGAGAGTTTCTTCGTGTTCAACGACGTGGTCAATAGTGGTTGCGATGGTGAAGGTCCATCGAGACTGGAGGAGAATTCAAAGGAGGTTGAGCTAAAAGGTGCGGTTTTGATGGCTCCCTACCTAGAGGTGGCGCCTACTGATTTTGTAATTAACTACATGCACCTCGTCGCGTGCACATGGGAGACTTTGTAAGGCAATGGGGGGGACTAATGAAGGGGTGTACTACTAAGGGCGCATAGGGAATGCATCAGATGACGATGCCCTTCGTTAGGAAGCCCTCGTCTAGGAAAGGCGTTGGCTCCAAGCATGTGATAATTATGTTGCATTTGGGGCCCGCTAGCGGCGCAGCGGCGGCTCCGGCGTGGGGTGCGCACGCAAGCCCGTCTGCACATACCTTTACCTCCACGCGATGGGTGCCGGTAACCATGTAGCCGTGCCAAGCCTGGGGGCTAAGCGAGGTAGCAGCAGCTGCGATCCGCGGGATTAGCAGTTGTCGGGAAGCCATATACGGAGGGTTTTGAAAAATCATAATGTCCGTGCACCAACACTAAGATCTCCCGCTCGGCCCGTCCGATATGTTTTCCGCTACTGAATGCTTCTCAAATACCATTGTATTTGCGTTGCCTAGTGCTTATGTATGAAATTGAAATTGAAATTGTTTACAACATATACCGTATGCGCCGGTTTTTCACCAAAAGCCGGATGCGTCGGCTGCTGTCTCTGGGCCCTCCCAACTATGCCATACAGGGAACTTACAAGTCAGGGCTAGACCGTTAACCACCTAATCCAACCTCTCCAAGGGTGTTCGGGGGTTTTACTCCCCCCCGGGGAGGGTGCAAGTAGAGGCGAAGGTTGTGTGCATTCAGGGTCGTGCGAGGGGGCAATGTGCGGATGCGCGGCGGGAGGTCGTGCGGGACTTGATGCGGTATATGCGTAGGAGGTGATGCAGCCATTGGACAGTATGCGTATGGAGTTGTGTAAGAATGCGAGATGTGTCGAGATGTGCTTTGGAGACGAGTTTATCAGGAGGGTCGGTGCGGGCGGTGAGAAGGGAGGTGAGACTCGTGATGGTGGAGGAGTGCGGTGTACCTGTGCGGCTCATGACTATGGGGAGGATGTCGACCACTGTGCCTGGCCAGTGGTTTCTGATGGCGTTCGCAAGGGGTGTGTATTTGTCACGTATGAGGTCGGCTGTGTGGGAGAGGTTGTTATCTGTGCAGTACTTCCATTCCCCTATCTGAATCTTTTTTATGGACGCGTAGCGACGGCGACCGTTGGAGTGACCAACGAATCGGGGTTCGAGGATGCGGATGAAGTCAGGTTTGTGTGCAGGGGGACGAAGCAGGGGGGGGAGAATCTCAGGGGGGAGGACGGCGGGGCATGAGGTTAGGGAGTCAGGCGAGAGACCTTCGTCAGCAGCAACAAGTCGGGTGGGCATGTGGGTGGGGTGAGGTGGGTGGCAGTCAAGTGGAGTGTGGGCAGGGGTGGGGGAAGCAAACGATTTTATGGGTTTGTTACCGAAGTCTGCGGTGATGGTTTCCCAGCGTCCTCCGTTGTGGCGTTCCAGTAGGGAGAGTAGGAGTTGAAGAGCGCTGTTGTGTCGGTCCTGTCTTAGACCAGACATAGAGGGGCAGTTACCGGCCATGTGGCCGTTGCTGGTGAATTGACCACATAGGGGGCAGCGCAGGGTGGGGTTGTGAGTAAGTAGGCGGGTGTTGTGGACGCCCCACATGAATTCTTGTTTGTGTGTGAACTGGATATTTGTGAGGGTTGAGTGTTTTTTGTGGTAAGAAAAATCGGCGCCGTCCTTCGCGGCGCGGGCGAGGAGGGCTCCGTGTTTGGTTGTTTGCGAGAGAGGAGTGTGTGTGTGTTTTGTGCTGTAGGTGTGTGCGTCGGATTTGAGGTTGGTGTATCTGTAGGGTATGGGGTCCCCTAGGGTTTGTGGGAGGAGGGTGTATGGCCATGTCCAGTGGCCTATTGTGACTTCAGAACCTGTGGTGTATAAAGTGTCGGGTGGGTGACCATCCGCGACTTGGTTTGCGAGGGTGTCTGCGAGGTCGTTGCCTAGGGAATGGTTGTGGGCTTTGATTTTGCCGAGGTGTGTACGGATGCCTGCTTCGCAGCGGGTTTTAAGGGTGTGTGTGATAGATGAGAGGGTGTCGCGATGAATGTTGTGGCGGTAAGCGGAAGGGCAGTTTAAGTAGCCTTGTATGAGGCGGAGGGAGCACGCACTGTCTGTGAGGAGGTGGGTGCGGCCAAATTGGAGGCCTACATCTATGCCAGCTAATTCAGCACGATTTATTGTATGGGAGGGAGGGGTAGAGGTCACCAGGATTTTGACTTTGGTGTCCGAGGCGGGGTGGGTAGCTGCTGCTCCGAGGGGGGTCGAGCTGCCTTTTTTCGAGCCGTCTGTGTATACAAAGTCCTGCCAGTTCCAAGCAGGGGTGCCTCTGGTGGGGGGGTACGTTAGATGTACGCGGTCCGGGAGGGGGTATGTGAGGGGGTGAGTTGGGCTTGGGGGGCGGTAGTATATACCTGACGAGTGGGGTGAGTAGGT
>JAPMLY010000453.1:166701-184314 GCA_026401115.1 Tetraselmis chui | reverse complement strand
CAAATACACACCCCTTGCGAACGCCATCAGAAACCACTGGCCAGGCACAGTGGTCGACATCCTCCCCATAGTCATGAGCCGCACAGGTACACCGCACTCCTCCACCATCACGAGTCTCACCTCCCTTCTCACCACCCGCACCGACCCTCCAGATAAACTCGTCTCCAAAGCACATCTCGACACATCTCGCATTCTTGCACAACTCCATACGCATACTGTCCAATGGCTGCATCACCTCCTACGCATATACCGCATCAAGTCCCGCACGACCTCCCGCCGCGCATCCGCACATTGCCCCCTCGCACGACCCTGACTGCACACAACCTTCGCCTCTAATTGCACCCTCCCCGGGGGGGAGTAAAACCCCCGAACACCCTTGGAGAGGTTGGATTAGGTGGTTAACGGTCTAGCCCTGACTTGTAAGTTCCCTGTATGGCATAGTTGGGAGGGCCCAGAGACAGCAGCCGACGCATCCGGCTTTTGGTGAAAAACCGGCGCATACGGTACATGTTGTAAACAATTTCAATTTCAATTTCAATTTAAGGTCTTCCTTCCATGATTTATGTCTGCCCACTGCTGTTGCGCGTGCTGCGGCAGTGCCCCCACCTGTACAGATATATATCGTGTGTTGGAAGAAAGGGCGGTACGGGGACATTTTAAATTTGAGCTGGTTTTCCTCGTTATTTCCCAAAACTTCGGAGAATTAATCAATTCTCCTGATTATGGGGACATTTCGAGGGTGTTCAGCCAATTTAAGGTTGTTTCCCTGCTTACCCGAAACACCCCGAATCATCCGGTAATCCTCCGCTGGGGGTTTGCGCCCCCCCTCGGCGCTTATTTCCAATGAGCCACTCGACGCAAGAAATGCAAGACCCCCCATCCATCGAAGATAGGCCCGGGGCGCCCGGCCAGGGGCGCAGTTAGGAGTAATTTCCCGAAGCTTTGCTAGAGAATTACGGGGACATTTTTCGGGGATGCATTTGCCTTTAGACTGCAAAGTTTCACGTTGAGTTCATTGAAATCCAACAAGAACCTTTATATCACCGTCCCGACGGCTCATGTTGTGCTGTATATTTAGTAATGCTTACACACCCCGCGGCGGGGCGGTCGGGCGCTCCCGGCGCCAATCCAACAACAACGCCGCTCGCCCCCATCCGCACTTCAACTTACAGAATACTCCACCACAAATACATTGGGCTCGCTGTCGACCCCCTTGTTGCTGGTTTCCGTGTACACCGTCTCACCGTTGCGGCGGATGCGAACGGCGGGGGTGTGCATTGGACGGTTCCACGTAACGGTGAAGGTGGCGGAGGACCCACCGGTGTAGTCAATTACGGTCCACAACGGCATCTCGGCGACTGGCCTAAGGATCCAAAGGTGGAGGCGATTACCGGCCTTCGAGGCGAGTTCCTCCTTGGTCAAGTTTTCGGTGTTGTCCCCCGGGAGGTACTCAAGCCAATCGGTGCCGAGCGTTAGATTTTCGGGAGTGACACCGAAGTCGCTTTCGATGCTATACAAGAACACTTGGGGGTGATGGCTACTAGAAACAATAGAGAACTCCCACACCGTCGGCGTCATGTAGCTCCCGGCGGGCTGCGGCCCCGCCGTGTTGCCGCGGGCATCAATAAGCTCGACCCAAAAATAGTAGGTCGTCCCGCCCGCAAGCTCATTCACCGTGGTGACGCCATCCAAGTACCTTTTGACGCCGGTAGCGTGATTTTTCGTCGACGAGTTGAGTACCGCCGCGGTGACGTTGGTGTACTCCGCCGGAACCTCGTCGACGGTGTTACGGTACAGCCGTACCTCGGTGACACCACTCATTTTGGATTAGAGTAAGATTTTTCGATGCACCCGGGAATATTCGGTGCGTTCTCCTCAAGCCGATTCATCTCCGTTGACATGTGGCGGATGAAATCTCCCTCCGATGCGTACTCGGCATCTTGCAGGCGACGCAACGTACATTCGGTGTTGATGTCCCGAACCACTTCCCCGAACCGTGATGCGTAGTTGTCGTGGCGCTCCGCTTTGTTCGGCCACTCAAGCCCGCTGTTCAAGGCCGTCACGGACCCGCTGAGTAGGGACAAACAACCGCTAACGATCGCGGGTACCCCGGTGGTAGCCGAAGGCTGCCCGATGCCGTACGTGAGGTTCAAGCAACCGACTCCGAGGCTGAGCGCCACCGTCGTGAAGAGAGACAAATCCGCACGACCCTTGAAGAGAGAGTGCGCGGCTTGGTGCATGCGCTTGAGTCTTTTCGCATGCGTACGCCACTTCTCTAGCAAAGGATTATCCACTTGAACGGCAATGTCACTGTCACTCATTTTTGTTTTCACCTAAGAAAAACTGTCCCGGGTCTGGTGTCAATCCCGCTAACGTCGAGTCTTGCAATCCCCCGGGGGTCATTCACCGTGTTCCCGATGCTATTATGCCGGATGCTCGTGGTGAAGCCGAGTAGGTAGTTCCATGGTGGAAGGTATGTGGTTACGTCGGGTCGGTTAGTGTCCGACAACCGCAGGTTTGTTTGGATGAGTGACATTACTTTACTACGTGTCGAAGAAAGAAAGCGTGATGGTGACACTGAAGGCGTCGGCGGGGTTGACCTCTATCGAGCTCTCCACCAATTCCGGGGCTGAATCGTCCTCATCAACGTCGAAGATGCCGCTGGTTTCAGATTGTGGCTCGAAGATTTCCACAAAGCCCTCGTGCAGCCCCGGGCGCAAAACGCTTCCAGGGAACTTCGCCGTTCCGAGCGTATGGCGGAAGGTCATTCTTCGTCTCTTATTTGGTAGAACGTGAGACAAATTACGTACGCCGTGGACTCGCCATTGCCAAGCTCAGTAAATTGCGTCGCAGTTCGCAGTTGAAGGTCGATCTCACCCACATTGTCAAGCGGTCGCCTTATCGGAACCCCCACCGTGTCTTCGTTCACACCTTTAAGGCTGAGCTTCTGTCCCACGTAGCTCAACGCATCTTGCGCGCGTGATCCCGGGAGAAATCCAAGGACGCTTAGGCCTTGGTACGGGTCGTCGACGAAGGTCCTGCTAGTGATTGCGAGCCCGTACGCTTGCGCGCCGTAGAGGTGAATCAACGAGCAATGCGAGACCGCGACCTGCCACCTTGTGCCGTCGTTTCGGTCCATACGGAAAGAGCGGAAGTCGACGGGGACCCTTTCGTTTGGTCCGCGGACACTCATCCATACGTGGAAAAAGGGCGGGGACAAGCTACGCTCGGGCTCTTCCACCCAGAAAACGAGGCTGAAGGTGTATTCGTTAACAAAAGTAGGAGTCCATGGAAGCACACTGGTTCTGAGTTTTGTCGGGCCCTGCAGGAGGTAGAAAGACATATCCCCGCGTACTAGCCGCGAGCCGTCACATATCCCAGCGCACGAGTTGCTTTGGACGTATGAAGAATCCGCCATTTCGCCAAATACGTTGCCGCCGCGCCAAGACTGCAAAAGAGCTAGGATTGAGTCGTTGTTTGCAGGGTCCCAGGTCTTATAGGAATTTGATTGTCGGATCGACGGGGAGCACAATAAGATTGAAAGGGGGTCGGGCTCTACACCTGTGAAGCCGGTGATCGGTGTGCACCACTCCAGCGCGAAGCGAACATGAGGTTGGCCTTGGAAGCCGCTACCGTTCTGAAAAGCGGGCGTGCGGACGGTGAAGGCGTATTTCTCTCCGCTCAACCGCTCTTGGGTGCTAACGACGATTCTGCGACCCGCGACCATTTGTTAGTATGGAATAAAATGTTTAGTACGCCACGTTTACGAGCCCGTCGGCCCCGATTACAATGAAGCTGTCATAGTGGGAAAATACGTCGACAGTAAGACTTGATGTGAGCTGCGCGTTGAATTGAACAGTGAGGTGAGATACAGATGTCGAAACGTCTACCCCATTCTGCGCAAACATGCTTTTGTGGCTCTGACTCTCTAGATCACACCCGATGAGGTACTTCCCCTCTCCAGCTGTCCAATCGGTGACTGTGAGCTTCCCGATGTGATCGATCGCACCGTAAGCGTGAAATGCTTTCATGACCTCGGCCCACGCCTCCGAGTTGCTCTCCACGGGCTTCGATGGAGTAAGGACGCCGTTGATCGTGAACTGGTACCTTCCGATGTCGCCGATTGGATTGGCACGCTTCGACACGTATGGCTTAGCGGCATAACTCGTCTCGTCCTTCCGGAACATTGCAATGAGGGTTTTTAACGATTTATACGGTGAAGAAAAGGCCATCGACATCGATCCCGACCCATTACTAGCAATCCAACGGTGCTGAGAGTAAGTGCTAAAGGGCACGACAATACCACCACTGTTCACCGCCAAGAGTTCCCGGTCGACCATCGGATCGAGATGAATCATTTCCGCCACGTACTCCACGTCCTTTACCGCCCACGGTCGGTTACCGTCCTGGATTTTCTCTTGATCGCCAAGTGTTAGCTCCAATGTGAGATGAGTTCTAGCCATTGCGCCGACCGGGAGGTACTTCTGCTGCATGCTCCCGACGACAGCGCTCATCAGCGGGATACAAAACACTCGGGACGAGTCACCATTTACTTCTTGGTTGAACCCCTCCGCAATCGTGCCTGCGTAAGTCACTTGGTTTGCGTCGCCCGACACGTCGAGAAGTGCGTGAAACAGAGCGTTATACTCCTCAATGTGCTCCAAAACACCCCCGCCGGCCCCACCGGATGCGGAGACCTTTAGCGAGCGGATAACCGCGTGCGCCGAGTTGTCAAGTGCCAGCTTGTTTGTCGCCGTGTTGTCGAGATTTTGCAGCCGGAACTTGAGGTAACTCTGGCGCGTGTTCAAGTATTCTCCGCGATTTCCGGTGGGAAGAACGAACTTTATAGTGTTTCCAGGATTGAACCCGGAAGTTCCATTTTCCGGGAATATATGAACTCTCGATTTGGTGGCGGGTGCAGCTTTGGGCTTGTTCCCGTACACGAACGAGTCACTGAGAGAGCTGCGGCTTTCGTTCTGCATTGTGTTATTTATAGTATCGTGTCAGAAAAAAATGCTAGCCTCTCTCGAGTTTTGAGCCGGGACGTCGCATTTGTCCGTACGCCGATCGTATAGCCCCTACGTGCCCCTTCATGCTGACAAGATTGACTGTCCCCGTATTCAGAGCTCCTTCAACACCTCCGGCTAATCCACCGATCCCGCTAGCTATCGCACCTGCCGATGCTAAACCAGCACCCAAAACAGGGTTGAATGCGGCAACCGGGGCAGCCGCGGAAAGCATCCACCCACCGAGCTTGCTGCCGACGGAGTGAACGCCGTGAGCCACTTTTTGCCCGAGACTGCGTAGACTATGAAGCTTTTCGCCGATAAAGCGTCCCAGTTTCATTTTGCGTGTTTGATATATGCTCAGATTTTAATGTTTCGCGTGTGTTTTTCCTCGATTCTCGCCTATCCTTCCACCTTACATAGGAGATTTTCCTTTTTCCATTTTCCCTTTTGCCAATTCTCCATCGATATACCGGGCCAATGCTTCTTTGCCAGACTTCTTTTGTCCGGGACTGATTTTGACACCCAATTCCTTAGCTAAATTTAGAAGTTCCTTTGTTGTTACGATCTGATTCTCGGCGACTTGTTGTTCCAAAGAACGTCCCCAGTTCGCGAAGGGCTCTCCACCCGACGAAGACGGGTTTGTCGTCTCCATCGCCGGGGGCTCGGGCACGGGTATGGAATGTGGCAGCTCTCTTTTGACGTGGGTAATAGGTTCTCTCGCGTGTTGAAAAGGGTCTTGTTGTTGTAAATTTGGTGGTATCGGCTGCTGAATAATGATCGGCGGCGGCATCGGGGGTGGGGGTGAAATTCCCATGGTCCATCCCCGTGTGAAAGGCTCCGATTGATTTTCCGGAGTGGGTCCGCCATTTGAGACGGTTTGTACGACGTTCACTCGTACGTTTTGGTTGCGGTTAACAAATCTCCTGCGAGGTCTTGGGGGAGGGGGTTGCTTGCGTGTCGTTTTCTTACCCGCCGTCTGTTTCGAGGTTTTGGTTTTCCGTCGCGGCATCGTGTTTACCTATACGATCGAAATTCTTATAAATGTCCCCGGTACCAGTGTCGGCAAACATGAAGGCGTAGGGTCGATCAAACACGAAGCGCATAACCTCGTCCGCCTCTTCCCGGGGCAATGCTATGAGCTCCTCGAATATCGCCGTCGTTTCCTTCTTGTTCCGCGGCTTATACATGAGAAAATGCGACAAGGTCTTGCGGATGCCCAATGGCATTGCATTGTAAGATTGAATGAGTATTATTATGCTGAGCCTGTAGTGACGTCTATTGTATATTAAATCGCGAATGCTGTGCTGGATTTCATTGTCCTTTAATGACGCGGTCACGTCGTCGAGGACCAGCAAACTATTTTTCTCTTGCTCGGCCGATTGCTTCACCGCCTCTCGGATTCCTTCCAATGTACCAATATCCAATTCGTCATACATCCTGTCGTGGTTCTTGAAGATGTTACGCTTCAAACTCGCCACGCTGTGTGGTGGCATAACAACGTGGACGTGATGAAAGGCCTTGCGGTACGCTTGCTTGCTTGACAGTAAGTTGACGAGCATGGAGGTCTTACCCGTCCCCGCAGATCCGATAATTGCCATGAAAAATGGGCGATTTGGTAAGGGGTCGACCACTTGGTCGTGGATTTTCTTGTCACACAGAAAGGCCGGAGGTTTCACTGTGAATGTCGATCTTTTTTCGATGATGAGCCGCATTTTACGTTCTTCCTTTTGTAGTATCGTCTGATTTCTTTTGGAGACACCCCCCATGTTACAGCCTCTAACACACGGTATTGCTCATCGCTGAACCCAAACCCGTCGTAGTTTTCTTTCCACCAAGCAACGCTTCCATAGTTCGAGTTTTGAGCAAGCAAATGGGGATCTATCGGGGCGGGCGTACTCGCAGCCACGGACGAAACCGCTTCACCGTGAACTACCTCCGACCCGATAGACTCAAGTAGAGAGGAAGTAGCCGTCATCGCTCTATTTATTTTCTAGTGCAGAAATAAATGATATGGGACGAAGCCATCTCGAACGCGGCGACGACAGTGACGGAGACGGTTCAGAGCACGCCGTTACTGAGGTACTTGGCGATGTTGGGGGGAGCGATGTGGCTGGTGGAGAGGTTTCGGCCGGCAAGATCAATCCAAAGGCAGACGAGGACCTTAATCCGGAGCCCAGGCCTGCAAAAACTAAACGAGTAGCGAGTGAAAAAATGAAAGCCGCTCTTCAACGCGCGAGGAAGGCGAAAGCTGAGAAGCGGGAAAAGGTGAAACAATCCAAAGCTTCTAGTTACACTCCCCAGCCCCAATTTTATTTCGATATTGTATGATAATGCTCCAGCAACTGTACTTGGACACGGCGTACGCTGACGCGAAGCTCGATGACGGAACCCACGTATTTTCCCTATTAGATCCGCTGACCGTCCCCCAGGGTTTCAACATGCAAGTTAGGCTGTTGAACGCGTGGTTACCTCATACGTACTACAGCATATTTGACGGCAACGACACGCTGTTTCTTAAATACGACGATGGAGGTGAGATTCCGGGGGAGCCGGTCACCATCAAGCTTCCCCACGGCAACCGTTCGATCGACGATATCGTCGCATTCCTAAATGATGGAAGACTCGATGAGTACGTGGCGAGTTACGATGAGAACACGAATAAGCTGTCGCTACTTGCAACGGAATTCGCGGATCATCATGTTGTGATCGGGGAAGGATCAACTTGTACGCGTCTATTAGGTTTGAATGTTGGTGACTCCGCCAAAAACGTCGACGGAGAGTTGCTGCTCACCGCTAGTCGTATCGTTGACTTGACGCGCACCAGCTCGGTGTTTGTGCACAGCAACCTCCTCACTCAAAACCGTGACCCACGGACAAGGCGCGTGGGCGACATCCTATCAAAGATCCCGTCCAGCGTTCAGTTCAATGAAATTGATCACTTTAGCTCCGACGCGTTCGTGGATGTGTACAACCGATATTTAAGCTTCGTGAGCATCCGGCTAAGCGACGACGATGGGCGGACTTTGGATCTCAACGGCGGACGTTTCACGGCGACTTTAAAAATTGCTTTTGCTAAGATTAACAAAGATGAACCAGTCTCGGCAAGTATCAGCGCCGCTGCAGCTGAACGGCCGCCGGGCGGTGGAGGTGGACCTCAGCCAGGTCGAATTGCTTTACCGGGAGCTAGCGGCTCGGGTGACGGTGGAGGAGACGGAAAATGACAGGCAGGACACGGACATTGAGGTGTTGACTACGGACTTGACGGCTCTCACTGGCACGGTGACTGGATTTTCCGAAAACTTCAGCGCGTCGAACATCCGCACCGACAACATCACAGCTATCGGGTTTGACACCGACATCACCATGGGCGCCTCGCTCTTGCCGACGACGGCGGCGTTGGTTGGACCGATTCATTCACTCGGCAGCGAAACCCACGAGTGGAAGACTGTATTCGTTGAGGACGTTAAACTGGATGGCGCGAGCTTGAGCAATACACTGGGGAGCTTAAGGGAGGATATAGACGTCATCGAGGGGCAAATCGAGTCAATGACTGGATTTTCCGAAAACTTCAGCGCGTCGAACATTCGCACCGACAACATCACAGCTATCGGGTTTGACACCGACATCACCATGGGCGCCTCGCTCTTGCCTACGACGTCGGCGTTGGTCGGGCCGATTCACTCACTCGGGAGCGAAACGCATGAGTGGAAGACTGTATTCGCTGAGGACGTTAAACTGGATGGCGCGAGCTTGAGCAATACATTGGGTGAATTGAGGGGGGATATAGACGCAATCGAGGATAAGAATCTCGTGCAGCACCTGAAAATCGAGGGAGACGGGCTCATCGGCGTTGACCAAAACAAACGTGACTTCGGGGCGTTGGACTATCCGTGGTGGACCATCTACACAACCGACATCACCGTGAATGACAGCATAAATGCTAACATGCTCAAGTCCTCACGCTCTGATACAGATGATATCACGGTGTACGCCAATCTCGTGCCAAATGACACGGACATCGGTGGGAACACGATTGGAACGTATACGAAGCCTTGGCAAAACGGACACTTCCACGACGTATATGCTGAGAACCTATTTGGGCAAAACGCGGAAGGATACTCTCGCCGGGCGCTGCTCGACGGGGACCAAAACGTTAGCTCTACCATCACTCCAAAGGCTGAAACGCAGGTGGATATCGGCTCTACATCAAGACCTTTTTCTAAAGCCTATTTCACGGACTTGTACGGGTTAGACGCCTCCGGCACGCCTCGGAGGGCGTTGTTAGAAGGGGATTCGGGGATTGAACCAGGTCCAGCCGGCCCTAAGGGCGACCCAGGCCCCAAGGGCGACCCAGGCAATGACGGTGCTAAAGGCGACAAAGGCGACCCCGGAGATGACGGTCCACCAGGCCCCAAGGGTGACCCCGGTAACAACGGTGCTAAAGGCGACAAAGGCGACCCCGGAGATGACGGTGCTAAAGGCGACCCAGGAAATGTCGGCCCACCAGGCCCCAAGGGCGACCCCGGTAACAACGGTGCTAAAGGCGACAAAGGCGACCCAGGAAATGTCGGCCCACCAGGCCCCAAGGGCGACCCCGGCAACAACGGTGCTAAAGGCGACAAAGGCGACCCCGGCAACAACGGTGCTAAAGGCGACAAAGGCGACCCCGGCCGCGATGGGGCCGACGGAGGGGATGCGACGTGGCTGGATTTAAATGGCCGGCCGAATTGGACAAACTACTTCTCACTAGGGGGCACGACGGATACCGTGACAATCGGCTCAAACAGCTTCAAGAGCGGCGACTTCGCTCCGAACGGCCAAGGAGTGTATGACCTCGGTGACCCCTATGCCCGATGGCGGCGCGCTTACGTGGAGGAGATATACGCCGACAAGGGTATCGACGCGGGCATCAATCGCGTCACAAACGTCGCAGCCCCGATAGTAGACGCCGACGCAGCGACCAAAAAGTACGTTGACGATGCCGTAGGATCGGGCGCAACGTCGTGGGGTGGGTTGACAGACAAGCCGGCTTGGGTCTCAAAATTGTCGTATTCGGACATCGGGCAGTTCATGGACCCCACCCAGCCCTCAAACTATGATATCGTAATGCAAGACTCCTTGTCACCGTCGGCGGACTCGGCGTACAACCTGGGTCAAGACCTCAGGCGGTTTTTGTTCGGCTACTTCAAGCGGGTGCGCCTGTCAGGAACTGATCCACTCCACGACGACGAAGCAATTCCGTACAACTTTCTACGGTCCTACGTCGCGGAAAACGCCCGATGGTTTGACCTACCTGGACGTCCTGGATGGTCAAACTATTTCAGCTTGGTGACACCGACGATGCTGTCGATCGGCAGCACTAGTTTGAAATGCGGCGATATTATCCCAAACGGGTCGAATTTATATGATTTAGGCACTGCCGATACGCCTTGGAAGCACATCTTCACCGTGGCTTTGACCGCCTTGGTGTTCAGGGCGGAAGCTCTCGTAGTGGAGACGAGCGCTAATTTCAGCGGCATCCGTCTCGAACAAGTTGGCGCACCGACAGCGGACGCCGACGCCGCCACAAAGAAATACGTGGACGACACCGACGCGGCCACCCGTTCGATCGTGAACGCCAAGGACGCGGCCACTCGAGCGTACGTGGACACCAAGGACGCGGCCACCCGCACTCTTGTCGACGCCGTGGACACCCGCTTGGATAGCTTTAGCTCAACATTCAAATACACATTGGTGCAAGCGTTAAGCCTGCCAGTATTATCGGTTATGACCGTCCAAGTGGCTGCCGGGCTGGTTTCCTTCACAAATATCACAACAACTATGTACGATTATTTTGAAACAGATCAATTCGGCGACCCCCGTATTGAGGTTATGATATTATCCCCAAACAAGTCCATAGAGATTGAACGATTTTTATTTGTAGAGAGTCTTGACACGAGTAATTTTGGGCAAAAGAAATATACGTACACAAACACGGGCATCAACGTTAATTTTACCACGGATGTCATTATGAGAATATCAGTGACACGGACCGTTCGCATAGATGGTGCAAACGTACGCTTCAGAGTTGGCACTACTGCTTACTTACACGGCGCGGGTCAAATAAAAACTATTGTTGTGTAATAACTACTAGTTTTGTCATGCCGGCATGACATTTTGTGTACACTAAGCATAAATGCAGGCCACGCAAAATAATATCCGTTTGGCGCGGATCCGCGGGCGGATCGAGGCCGCCGAGGACCCCGTACGGGTATTCGCAGAAGAGTACGACCAAGGAGATGCGGACACCCAAGATGCCTTGCGAACCGTGTGGGAGGCCAAATTCGCCAACCGCGCAGAGGACCCCGGCATGGCGGACCGACGCTTCAATCAATATTTATCATTTGGCCGACGATCGCTGCCACGTAGAACCAACCGGGCAATACGAGAGTCACACGAGCTAGCCGCCGGCGCGGACACCAAAATTCAGTTTCTCCTAAAAAAGCCAGCCAACGCTAGGCTGCCCGAATGGTTGTGGGTCACCGTGTACACAGTGCGGGTTGACATGCTCACACAAGCAGCCCGCGATCTTGCCACAACCAACCCCACCGTCGCCCTCCTAGCCCCGATGGTGTATATTGGACACCGCCGTGACTCCGCGATCGTTCGAAATCGAGTTAGGGTATCCGACGGCGCGAGGCGCGCGAGAAGTGCCAACGGGTTGATTGAGCTAGTTCGTTTGTTGCTCGATGCCGGTCTGCGGCACGGTAATGACTTTCGCTTCGACGAGTTTTATACAGAAGAGGTGTTGGGACGAGTGGATCATGGTCATGGCCTTGAAGCATCAAACGCTATTGACGCAAGCGTGCGGGAGGATTTGGTCCGCCTCAGCGTAATAAAGGACTTCATTTCGGGCGCTGGACCTCGACCCTTCAACGCAAAAATAGATAACTCTTTGCTTGGCGTGACCAACATATCGGGTTTGCTCGGTGCTCACAACAAACCTGTCGGACAGTTAGATATCCCCGCGCTCATGGAAAAGTTGGCTGAAGCGCGGAAAGTGTTGAGCCGCAAACGTCGGGAATATCTCCGGAAATTTATCAAAGATGAGCGCGGGCGCCGCGTGCTTCCAAAGCCCGGCGTGACTAAGGATGGTCTCGGTCAGCTTAATACCGCCCAGCTCTCCCAAGCACAGCGAGCTGCACGTCTACGCGCCATGAACGCTGCCGCAGCTGTTTAGGTAGTGACCATGGGCCCGTGTGGTCTCTCCGTCGTCGCAGATCCATCGCTTGTCGTCGTAGGCGCTCAAGGCGCTTTTAGTCGCACTAACTGTGCAAATTCTGTGGTTCCTAGACTGGATCATCGTCTGCTTCACCGTACATGCCGTGCCATCCAAAGCTGCTTTGTATTGTTCCATCATGAGGTCCCGCTGCGCCACCGCTTTTTTGATCCCCTTTGCCGTCCGCTTGGTTGACTCCCCCACCGTAAAACAAAACATCTTCGACTTGAGGCCCACAAACTCGCTGATAGGTTGTTTCGTCCTTGAATTTCCCCACCACCTTCTTGTTCATGCTCGAGAAGAGCGGGTGTTCTGAGGGGTAGTCGCTTGTGTCGAAATGCTCTGCCATTTGCCCCATATCCGCATATACATCCGGGGTCTCGATGTGGTAGCATAGGGAGTCGGTATCGGTAAACAATAACCTTGCCTTGTCGCCGTAGCGTTGACGAATCACGTCATAGTGGAAACGGAACATCAACAGCTTTGAAAGGTCCAATATGGCGGCCCCCATGAAGATTGGCTTGTTTAGCATTACATCATCTTTGATCCGAGACACCCCCGCAATGTTCCCTATCACATTGCACCTCTCAAAGCGTGGGTCTGCCACTCTTTTTTGCAGCTTGTCGTCGTTCGTGAAAAATTCATAGCTCGTTTGCGTTCGCACATTTTGCATTGTCTTCCCGAACACGCTATTGTTGCAAAGTTTGAAAAAGTCCTTTTCGAACGCATTTTTAGCCTTTGATCGGAGCGTTGTGTTTTTCTCGATCCATGGCTTTAACGTTTGTGCCTGTTTATATGTCATTGCACGGTGGAGCTTGGTTACTCGCAGCCCCTTTGCGACGTAATACTGCAAAAGTCTGGCGTCGCACACATAATTGAGGTGTGGGCGGAAATGACCCGCGAGTTTTTCACATGCGACCCCCGGTGATGTTGTTGAGCTTTTGGCTTTACCACTCGCGTCCGCATATCCTAGTGTGACCCTTTCCGGGGCAAGCGGGAGGTCGTTATGACATTCGTGTAGTTCTTGGGGATATTCCAAGTCCACCTCCACAGAGCATCCGTTCTCGCTTTCCCAATTTCCATTCAACACTTGATCGAGGGATATGTCGCTCCACTCGAAGCCCCCGCACGGCAAATACTGCATCATTGCCCACCCGTAGAGGTTGTTTGCGTCGAGGTACAATATGTTGGACTTCGGCTTGCTTGGATCGTAACCATCGACCTGGGGGTTATTTGCTTTGGCATACCTGTGGGTAACGACCGACACACCTCCACGAATCCCGGTCTCGAAAAAGGTGTACTTGTCCGGGTCGGTATGAATCAGCTCGATCTTGATGTTCGTTTTGAATGCTTCTAGAACAGCACCGTCGATGCACATCCCCGGAAGTGTTATGTAGTGGCAAGGATCAAGGCCGTATTGTTGCATACAAAGTTCACGGAACGCTTCGAACACATCCGCGAGAAGTAACACATCCGCTTCCAAATATAGGTCGTGATATTCGCGGAACGTCTTGCACTTGAATTTCTCCCAAACCCATACCGCTTGCGCATAGTCTTCTTCGGAACACTCTTCCCCGGATAAGTCATTGAAAAACTCCTCGCGGCATGGGAGGACCAAGTTGTCGAGCTTCTCCACCGAAGAAAACCACTTGTAGGGGAAGACCCCCTTGCGAGTAACTCGAATAAGCTCGTCCTTAGTCAACCCCTTTTGGCTGAAGGCTTCGTGGAAACGGGGTGCGTTCTCGGGGTTCCCTCCGATCAAGTTATTTGCGAGTTTGGACAGTCCGGCGTTCAAGAACGATAGGCTGTCGAGAAACTTATAGCCTCGGAAATTCACCATCTTGTACTTTTCAGAATTGTCGGGAATAACGTTCAACTTGCAATTTTCGATGTCATCCGCCTGAGAAATAGCTTGTAGGATGAAATGGTTGTCATACCCTTTACCGTTGTGAAAGAACACGGGAATCTCGGTGTTGCGAATTTGTAGTTTAAGGTTGCAATCCGCATGTGCTGCGCCGATGAAGTCCCCCGTTTTGTGATCGTGATGGCGGACTTTGCGTGTGTTGTTACAGTTTCCGAACGCTTTGTTGCATTCACAACATAGATCAGCCATATCGTATTCCTTATTGTCCTTTTCCGTCATATTCATCGGCATATTCTTGGTGAATTCTTTCACGAGCATGGGGCGGATGTCTTTCAGTTTCTTGATGAATTGAGCAGCCGCATCATCACCCGTGACTTGAAACGAGAAGCTCGCGAAGCCCGAAACCTTGGACTCAACGTGGGCGCGGATTGACACGCACTTGTGCTCGGAGCTTCTTTCGGTTTTCCCGGAGGGGGTAACCTCATTGATGGGTGCGTTGATCGCCTCGGAGTCCGCATATATAACAATCGGGATTGCCATCTTTTTGTGTGTGCTTTTGAAGCACATTGTTGGGGCGTCGCCGTTCTTGTCGGGTTTGGGCACCGAAACCCGCATGGGCTTGAATGCGGCACATCGGTTTATGTGATCTTCGCGATTGTCGCGACTCTTGAACCCGTGCAAGCACCTACGGCAGTAGAACCGTTGGTCCTTGTTCCCCGAGTTGAGCAGTCGATCGAGGTTCGAGATAAGGATCCAATGCTCTTTGAAGTATAGCAAGTTCACTAGGGTGGAAGGTGATTGGACTTTTGACATAGACATTGGATACACTTTTTTGTTCTCAAGTGAAAAGCACGAGATTCCGAAACCATTATTGTTTTTTTCGAACCGGCGAATGTCCGAGATGCTTGCGGGAAATGACACGCCCTCCCAGTCGAAAGAACCGTAGAGTTTGTCTTGATTTTTCTTAGCCACGTAGTAGTCGATGCGGGTTGGCTTATTTGTGGGTGGGTTTGTGGCAGCTGCAATGCAATACTTGAAGCACAAATTGTCCTCGTTGTGGATGTTGATGAGCCCGCACGCGGAGGTATTGAACGGTGGGGGCAGTTGAACGTGGCCTCGGCCTGTGCGCACAGTGTAACCATTAGAGGAAATGGAGAAGCCTATAATTCCTTTAAATCTCCACCCTGATACTTCAGTGAGGGAATAGTTTTCCGGGTTTACAATCTTGGATGACAAATGTGTTAGTAACGCCCGAATGTCACTTTCACCGTGAAGATTATTTTTCATATTCAGATACCCGATGGCATTTATCACTTCACCATTACCATCATCTTTTGAGAAGAGTGCGCTCACTGTTAGCCACACCTTAAAAGATCGTAGGCCGCTTGGGTGGTTGAACAAAAGTCGGTACAACTCGATCCGGACTCCGTTGATGACTTGAAAGTGGTTTGTAGCTTCATAATACAAGGAGCGGGTGGAAGGAAAGCGGGCCGGGGTAACTTGGCGCAAGAATACTGGCCTAGATCGTTTCATTCGTTCCTCCCGAATGCGCTTGAGGGCCGCAGCAATCTTCCGTGCCCCCACGCCTAGCCTTTTCCGGGTGGCGCGCTCTTCGGATGTTAGCACGGGTCGGCTAGGGGTATCATTTATATCGGTGGCCAAAATATCACGAAGTAGGTTGCGGTTGGCCACATTGCGACGGAGAACCTCACGACGCCTCGCGGCTCTCTCCTCCGGGGTGAATCGGGCCCGGGATCTCCTGCCCGAGGGAGTATATGCCCCCGATTGACGCCTAGCCAAGGCCTCGGCCCGACGTCTCTCATTGGCGGCACGAAGCGCGGGGGGATAGCGGCTTGTAGTACGCGCGGCCGCCGATTCACGTAACACTTTAGTCATAGTGTTTTGGTATAGGTTGCGGTAGTAGGCCGCGGTTGGAAGCTCGGATACGGAAGGCACTCGGATAGACATTTTCGCTGGTGATCTTTGGGTATATTATTTATCCCCTAGAAAAGAATTATCCCAAATTAAACGCACCCCGGAAATTCTGAAAGTGCCGGGGGTTGCGCCCCTGGCCGGGCGCCCCGGGCCTATCTCCGATGGATTGGTTGCGCCCCTGGCCGGGCGCCCCGGGCCTATCTCCGATGGAGTGAATTGAAAATCAGCGTCGAAGGGGGGCGCAACCCCCTATTGCCGGGGGTTTCGGATTTTTTATGGTGCGTTTGAAATTGCCTGGGGTTTCGGATTTTCTGATGGTGCGTTTGAAATTGCCGGGGGTTTCGGATTTTCTGATGGTGCGTTTGAAATTGCCGGGGGTTTAGAATTTTCTGATGGTGCGTTTGAAATTGCCGAAGGTGCTGCATCTGATTTCCTTGGTCGTCCACGGGTCGGGCGCACGGACCGTCCCGTAGATTCTACTTTTCGGCGATAATACTCGCGATTGTAGTCGGGGTTCCTTTCGCGAAATCGACAACGACTTGCCGCCATTTCATCACGATGTAATTCGTTGTATAGACGATAGTATTCTTGATATTTTTCGCGATTGGCTTCACGGTAAAGGCGGTCTGTTTCGCGCTTGCGCTCGCGTTGGGCATCGGTGAGAACTCGTCCCATTGTTAATATAACTTATTATTCTTGTACTATAATCCCAGATTTTTATTATTTTTTATCAAACGCACCAGCATATTATTTTAATGATTTTATTGTAAAAATATGTATATCTGCACCTTTTGATGTAGCGACTACCCGTACCGGTACCTTTATCTGTTCAGTTTATGATATTATAATATTCGCATTGTGTCAACCGGAGTGGCCCCGTCTCAATAATTCCCCTAGCATTCCTCGATGCCAAGACTGTGTGGATAGAGATAGGCGTAGCAGGGGTGCCGGGAGGCGGCGGTTCGATTCCAGTGTCGGACTCTGTCACGAGTAGACAATCAACTCGTGCGTGTAAATAACATCTCAAGCAAGCAACGGAGCACGAAGAATTCCTGAACGGAGCACAGCGCAGCAAAATATCAATCTGTAATACAAACAATTCTCTTTTCCGATCTTCTTGATTTTATTCCCGAGCAATATTATTCCATCGCAGTTCTCGATAAAAGACTTTTATTTATTAAGGATCTGTCCCGTACAGAATTACGGGGACATTTATGGTATGATGTGATATTCGAAAAATGTCCCCGTAATTCTCCAGCAAAGCTTCGGGAAATTACTCCTAAGGATTAAGTAATTTGCAGTAACAACTTGCTCGTCAAAGCTTGGAAACAACCTCAAATTGTAAATACCGAATGATTACCTGAGGATTACCGGATGATTCGGGGTGTTTCGGGTAAGCAGGGAAACAACCTTAAATTGGCTGAACACCCTCGAAATGTCCCCATAATCAGGAGAATTGATTAATTCTCCGAAGTTTTGGGAAATAACGAGGAAAACCAGCTCAAATTTAAAATGTCCCCGTACCGCCCTTCTTCCAACACACGCTA